>OY744519.1:148496165-148623665 GCA_963556195.1 Sepiola atlantica
CCTGCCACTTCCGAACCAAAATATTCCTTCCTTGTCTCACATTCGTTTTCTCTTAGTCTTTTTGTCCTTTTTGCCATGTGTACCAGGACTCACTCCTACTGAAAGACATTGAACTTTGTGGCTAAGATATCCCTATAGTCCGCAATGGTTAACCTGTAGTCAGTTTCAAACCACCCTGGTGGCATTTTCTCCCATTTGAGGCCACGATGCCAATCAGCAACAGGGTTGTTGGTCGTAGACACATCGCAAATCTATGCGATAATTCTGCTTGTTTATACTCTGATCCACCATGAAGGTCTTCTCATCTGAGAAAATGATGAGGTTCCTATTGCTCTTCAAATCGTTAAGACGACGGCGCTTTTAACATTGTTCTGCATGTACAAAGTTAGTTGGGGTCTTTTGACGCACCTCAAGCTCGTTTCTCCTTTATTCTTAATGGCCCTTTTGGGCGTCGAATCATCATCAAAGGTTTTTCTAACAGTCCATTGGTTGACAACGTCGATCCTTGAGGCCTTTACCATTCCTCAACCTAATTGCAACTCTGGACGGTCACCTCACTGACTGCTAGCTGCTTTTTTCTCCCGCCTGTCGTAGAGCAGATATTTGAATTCTTTTTCCTTCCATTGTGGTATACATTCACCTTCCCACTATTTACTGCGAATGATAATCGTCTGAAATGGATCAATTTTAAGTTAATATCACAAGAATTAGTTTTACAATTCAAGTTTATCCCCAGGATTTGAAAAATGAAGTATAATAAGATTTTTTGCAAAGCCCATGTATATATACATAAGTCCGAAATGATGTCGTCTGTAGGTAAAAATACTTTAATATTTAATACAAAAATATTCATAATAATGACCCCTTTAAGATAAATAAATCTTAATAGTCACGCACTGTCTGAAATTATAAAAATCTGAGGTCGTTAAGCTATGAAAGCAAAGCTTACACACCCATGTGTTTAAGCACTCTTTGATCTCGGAATGTTTGAAATCCGCCTGTTGGCTTTAAGTGTATTTTAATTTCTGTAATGTCTCTGGTGATTTCTGGTGGCCTAATGGATTAGGATGTAGGGTCGTGATTTTCGTCTGAATCCACGAACTGCATTTGAACCCGTCTGACCGCCTGAAACCACCACCTCCTGCACTGATAAGGGCGTAAGTTAGAAACAAAAATACACTTCATTATTTAATAAAATATATATATATATATATGTAGTACTCTTATAGTTCTTGTTTCCTACGTTAATCCAATGAACCTCCAGTGTTTATAAGATAGTGCTCAATAACAGGTAGAGCTGTATTATAGTATAACTTTTTTAATTTATGTGTTCTGTGAGTAAATAAGTATGAATGGTGGTGTCCGTGTGTGAGCTATTTTCTGAGGATATGACCATCAAGTAGTAGTGGTGGGGGGGGTAGGTTATTTCGAGTTTCTCAGTTTATTTATGTATTGATATGTATGTTTGTATCAATTGGCCAGTTGAACTTTTCTGTGTGTATATATGCGTGTGAATCTAAATATATTGTATGTATTAATATGCTTGGCTCCCTTTACGAATTATTACATTTTAGGATTGTTTTCATAGCTAATCAGTTCCAACTCCAGCTTCTTACTATTAGAGTTTGTGATGAGAACTTATAGCGGATGGTCGCCAGTAGTCGAATGTAAAATGTTAAGATAGACCAGATATTTAGACAATCCGTGTAGATTATATTTGAACGAGAAACTAGAAATTTTTAATTTCAAAGATATAAAAAAGCAACAAAAACAAAGCGATGCGAAATAGCGACTAATTGTATTATCATATTCAGTCTAATCTCCATTTTACATGATGGCATGTGTTGGACGGCTTTTAGAAATTGACTTCCAAACTAACCTATCTCTGACCAAGTCTGTATTTATCCCTCTTTCTCTTGAGTCCATCCTTATCAGTTCCTCCCATGTTTTCCTTGGCCTTCCCCTGTGGGCTGACCCTTCTACCTGAATTATTCTACATCTACTAACCCAGGAACTCTCATCCATTCTTTCAGCATGGCCATACCACTGAAGCCTTGTGTTCTGCACACATCTCCCTCATATGTCTATATGTAATCTTCCTCTGAGTTCATGAGTCTAAGACTTGCGTTACACATCCATTGTATCCTCCTTGTATCATTTCTGTCCATGCAACGCATGTCCTCAACCCTCACTGGCCAGGTTTCACTTCTATACATCATCACACTGCGTACACAGAATAAACTTTACTTTATGATAGACTAGCGGGGCTACCCGGCGTTATAAAGACATATAATTGAAAAAAAATCGCGTGTGTAACATCTTTATATCTAAACTTCTATTTCTCCCCCTTCTCTATAGCCGTCTCTTTATCTTTCTACCTTTCTCTTCCCTGGTCGCCCCATTTCACCGCTACTTTCTAATTTTGCCTTTTGCGAAAGCTGCTTCTTCCTCACCATTTCTCCTACGTTGCCCAGGGCAATAGTATGACATATTTCTATAAAAAGTACCACATCTATCTGCGCCTTCTATATAGGTACTTATCGCCACCCCGATGCACATACAATATACGTACCTATCTACGCCCCGGGGCAGATACTATATAAGTACCTATTGCCGCCCCGGTATGCATACTACATAAGTACCTATCGCTGCCCCGGGGCAAATGCTACATACGTACCTATCGCTGCCCCTGTGCAAATGCTAAATACGTCCCTATCCCCAGCCTGATGCGAATGCTAAATATGTTCCTATCGCCGCCCCGGTGTGCGTGCTAAATATGTACCTATCGCCGCCCTGGTGTGCGTGCTATATATGTACTGACTGCCGCCCCGGAGTGGATGCTAAATATATACCTATCACCGCCCTGGTGCGCATTCTATATACATACTTACTGCCATCCCTGTGCACATGCTATATAGTACCTATCGCCACCTCTATGCACTACTATACACGTACCTATTGCCACCCCGGTGCACATACTATATATATACCTATCACCACCCCGGTGTGCATATTATATACTTACTAAGAAATATTTATGTTCAAAAAAACAAAAAAATTTCGCCCGACCCCCTAAAAAGTTTGGCTCGACCCCTACAATTTTCCCCGACCCTTAATATCTCAAGCCGCACCCCCAATTTTGTTTTACTCTCCCCCAACCCTGAGAAATATTTTGAGTTCAAAACAAAAACAAAGAAAACAAATTGGCCTGACCCTTAAAAAGTTTGGCCTGACCCCTAAAATTTTCCCAGACCCCTCACTCTCCCCCAACCCTGAGAAATATTTTGAGTTCAAAACAAAAAAAAGGATAATATTTGGCCTTACCCCTTAAAAGTTCGGTCTGACCCCTAAAAGTTTCCCCGACCCCTCTATCTCTCCAGCCCCCCATCCCAACTAAGTTTTCACTCTCCCCCAACCCTGAGAAATATTTTGAGTTCAAAACAAAAAAAAAGAAAAAAATTTGGCCTGACCCCTAAAAAGTTCGGCCTGACCCCAAATATTTTCCCAGACCCCTCAATCTCTCCAGCCCCTCATCCCAACTTGTTTTTCACTGTCCCCCAACCCTGAGAAATATTTTGAGTTCAAAACAAAAAAAATTAAAAAGTTCGGCCTGACCCCTAAAAAGTTCGGCCTGACCCCTAAAATTTTCCCGGACCCCTCAATCTCTCCAGCCCCCCATCCCAACTAATTTTTCACTCTCCCCCAACCCTGAGAAATATTTTGAGTTCAAAACAAAATAAAAAAAAAAAATTTGGCCTGACCCCTAAAATTTTCCCCGACCCCTCAATCTCTCCAGCTCCCCAAACGTGAGTTATCACTCTTCTTTTAAAAACATTCCTGGGGGAGACCGTTATCCTTTGGAAGCAGCAATATTTCTAGGGACCGTTATACTTCAGAAGCATCAACATTTCTTTTGAAAATCAAGGAGGCCTCCTGAGCACTAATGAAATCTCTCTTACCGGTTGTCAGGTGCGGATTGATTGAGCAACCCTTGTTTCACTACATACTATTAACGTAGCCTTCCTATGATGTTATTGATGAATCTGGACAGAACTTATGGGATGACCTGATACAACAGGACAGAATTTAGGGCAAGATTTACGGATTTACGGACGGACGTATCTAGACGGACGGACGTATCTAGACCGACAGACGTTGCTGGAATTACAGACGGATGGACGGACGTAGCTTGAGAGATGGACTGACATAGCTGGGACGTATCTAGACGGATGGACGTAGCTGGACTGACAGACGGACGGACAGACGTAGGTTCAGAGATGGACTGACCTAGTAGGACAGACGGACGGACGGACAGACGTAGGTTGACAGATGAACGGAAGTATGTTGACGTAGCTAGACAAACGGACAGACGTAGATGGAGATATAAACTCACGTAGCTGGACAGACAGACGGACGCACGTAATTCGACAGATGGACTGTCGTTAGTTGACGGATTTACGGACGGACGTATCTAGACGGACGGGCGTAGCTGGACAGACAGACGGACGGACGGACAGACGTAGCTGGACAGACAGACGGACAGACGTATGTGGAGAGATGGAGTGACGTAGCTGGATAGACAGACGGACAGACGTATGTAGACGGACGGAGGTATCTAGACAGACGGACGGCGAACGTAGCTTGAGAGATGAACTGACATAGCTGGGACGTATCTAGACGGACGGACGGAGCTGGACAGACAGACGTACGGACAGACGTAGGTTGACAGTTGGACGGAAGTATGTTGACGTAGCTAGACAAACGGACAGACGTAGGTGGAGAGATAGACTCACGTAGCTGGACAGACAGATGGACGCACGTAGGTCGTCTGATGGACGGCCGTTAGTGGACCGATTTATGGACGGACGTATCTAAATGGACGGACGTATCTGGACAGATGGACGGACGGACAGAAGTAGCTGGACAGACGGACGGACGTAGGTTGACGGATTGACGGATGGACGGACGTATCTAGAGGGAAGTAGCTGGACAGACAGACGGACATAGGTCGACGGGTCCATGTTTGTTCAAAGAAAATAATACTTATTATTACTTGCCCCGCTGCAGATACTATATAAGTACCAATCGCCACCCCGGTGCGCATACTACATAAGTACCAATCGCCACCCCGGTGTGCATACTACATAAGTACCTATCACTGCTCCAGTGTGCATACTACATAAGTACTTCTCGCGCCCCGGTACGCATACTTCATAAGTACCTATTGCCGCCCCGGTGCAAATGCTTAATACGTACCTATCACCACCCGGGTGCGCATGCTATATACGTACCTACTGCCGTCCCGGTGCACATGCTATATACATAACTATCGCCGTCCTGGTGCGCATACTATATACGTACCTAAAGCCACCCCAGGGCGCATGCTATATACGTACCTATTGCTGCCCCTGTGCACATGCTATATACGTATCTATGGAAAACCCTATGCAATAGTATATACGTGCCTATTGCGGCCCCGATGCATATTATATATGTACCTATCGCCGCACAGGTGCACATACTATATACTTATCCCTGCAAGGGTGTGTATACTATATATGCACCTATCACCAACCCAGTTCACATACCTAAGAACCTATATTAATGTGCCCTGTCTTATCCAAGAACAAAATTCAAGTTCATTCATGTAGTGTCACTATCATAAAAAAGAACTCACATTAATCAGCCCTATTTAAGTTCAACTAAAAAAATAATTTTGCCCCATTCCACACAAAAAAGTTATTCTCCACCCCCCAAAAAATTTTACACTCCCCCAACCCTGAGAAATATTTTAAGTTAAAATTATAATTTTCCCGACCCACCCCCCAAAAAAAATTTTACCCTCCTACCCTACCAACCCCAAAAAACTTTACTCTCTCCCTATCCTAAGAAGTATTTTAAGTTCAAGAGAAAAAAAAAATTTGGACCCACCCGCCAAAAATTTACCCCAACGCGCCCTCCCCAAATTTTTTACCCTCAACCCCACCCAATTTTATTTTACTCTTCCACTAAATATTTTGAGTTAAAAAAAAAAAAATTTGACCCCACCCCCAAAAATTTTACTGATTGAGTCGTTGTTTAATATGTATACAAATATTAGTGAAAACAATGGTGGAGCATAATTATTTAGTCGGTTAATTTTACTGATTGAAACGTTATTTAATATGTATACAAATATTTGTGAAAACAATGGCGGCACATAATTTTTAATTTCATTGATTGAGACATTATTAAATATGTATACAAATATTAGTGAAAACAATGGCGGAGCATAATTATTTATTCTCTTAATTTTACTGATTGAAACATTATTAAATATGTATACAAATATTAGTGAAAACAATGGCGGAGCATCATCATTCATTCGTTTAATTTCACTGATTGAGATATTATTTAATATGTATACAAACATTAGTGAAAACAATGGCGGAGCATAATTATTTATTCCTTTAATTTCACTGTTTGAGACGTTGTTTAATATGTATACAAACATTAGTGAAAACAATGGCGGAGCATAATTATTAATTCCTTTAATTTCACTTATTGAGACATTATTTAATATGTATACAAATATTAGTGAAAACAATGGCGGACTTAATTTAGTGATCGATTTAGTATTTGCCATTATATGCTTAAGCTCGATTTTACAGCACCTGGTCACCATAAATCGTCACACATTTAGTACTGGCCACGCTATGCATTGCTTAACTTCTTTTTGACCAATAATAATGACAACAGAACGTTCTTAACATTGTATTGTTTTATTCCCGGACAACGCCAAATACAAGGAGGTGTACTAAATCTCTTCGGACTATTCCCCTCCCTTTGGTGAAGGCAATAGTCCGAAGAGAAATGAAAAAAAAAATCAATAATAATGTGACGATGGCATAAGAATAGATATAAACCTATAACTATGACGTCATGTACCTATCAATGTGACGTCACGTGCACAAGATAACATTAAAAATCGTGATCGCATTAAACGAAAAAATGGCTATTTGACCCCTTAAAAATGAATCTTTTAAAAAAATTTTTAGATATTATTTTCTCGAGGTTATGGCGGTTAAAATAATACCTAATTTGGGGGTGTTTGTATAGTATTTTTAAGTTTTAGCGAGACATACACACACACAGATTTTTGCCTTATATATATTGAGATGAGATGAGATGAGATGAGAAGACTAGCAGGGTTACCCGGCGTTGCTCGGGGTCATAAAGACATAATTGAAGAAAAATCGCGTGTGTAACATATTTATATTCAAACTTCTATTTCTGTCCCTCTCTCTATAGCCGTCTCTTTATCTTTCTATTTTTCTCTTCCCTGGTCGCCCCATTTCACCGCTACTTTCTAATTTTGCCTTTTGCGATAGCTGTTTCTTCCCCACCATTTCATCCTACGTTTCCCAGGGCAATAGTATGACTTATTTCTATAAAAAGTACCACCTCTGTCTGTGCCTTCTATATAGGTACTTATCTCCGCCCCGGTGTTCATACTATATACGTATCTATTGCCACCCCGGTGCGCATACTATATACGTACCTATCGCCGCCCCAGTGCACATAATATATACATACCTTTTGCAACTCCGGTGCAGATACTATATAAGTACCTATCGCCGCCCTGGGTGCAGATACAATATAAGTACCTATCGCCGCCACGGTGCGAATGCTAAATACGTACCTATCCCTGCCCCGGTGCAAATGCTAAATACGTACTTATCGCCACCCCGGTGCGAATGCTAAATATGTAGCTATTGCCGCCCCAGTGTGCATACTGCATAAGTACCTATCACTGCCCCAATGCAAATACTAAAAATGTACATATCGCTGCCCCGGTGCGAATGCTAAATATGTACCTTTCGCCGCCCTGGTGCCCGTTATATATATGTACCTATCGCCGCCCCGCTGCGCGTGCTGTATACGTACCGATCGCCGCCCCGGAGCGCATTCTAAATACATACCTATCACCGGCCCGGTGCACATGCTATATACATACTTTTTTATGCTCATGTGCACATGCAATATACGTACCTATCGCCACCCCTGAATGCTAAATACGTACCTATCGCCGCCCCGGTGTGAATGCTTAATATGTACCTATCGCCGCCCCGGTGCGAATGCTAAATACATACCTATCGCCCACCCGGTGCGAATGCTGAATACGTACCTATCGCCGCCCCGTTGCGCGTGCTATATACGTACCTATCCCCGCCCCACTGTGCGTTCTATATACGTACCGATCGCCGCTCCGGAGCGCATTCTAAATACATACCTATCACCGGCCCGGTGCACATGCTGTATAGTACTTATTGCCGTCCATGTGCACATGCTATATACGTACCTATCGACGACCCAGTGTGCATACTACATATGTACATATCGCTGCCTCAGTGCGAATACTAAATATGTACATATCGCCGCCCCGGTGTGAATGCTAAATACGTACCTATCGCCACCCCGGTGTGAATGCTAAATACGTACCTATCGGCACCCCTATGCACTACTATATACGTACCTATTGCCACTCCAGTGCACATACTATGTATATACCTATCGCCGGCCTGGTGCGCATACTATATTCGTACCTATCGCCACCCTAGTGCGCATACTATATTTTTTTGGCACCACCCAAGAAAACTTTTTTTTTCATCCTCCCACATACTTAGAAATATTTTTAATTTAAAAGAAAAAAAAAATTTAACCCCCTCGAAAGAAAATTTTTTTTTTTACCCTTCCCCATACATAGAAATATTTTCAGTTAAAGAAAGAAAAAAAAATTTCCGAGGTGCCTCGGTCATATCAAAGAACCATACTGCAGAAGCCTCCGGGTCCTATATTGTAGAAGCACCCCTGGTGCTGGGTCCTATACTGTAGAAGAACCCCTGGCCGCTATACTGCAGAGCACCCATGGTCCCTATTCTTCATAGGCCTCCGGGTCCTATATTGTAGAAGCACATCCGGTACTGGGTCCTATATTGTAGAAACACCCCTGGTACCTATACTGGAGAAGCACCCCTAGTCCCTATACTGGAGAAGCACCCATTGTCCCTATTCTGCAGAAGCCTCCGGGTTCTAAATTTAGAAGCACCCCTGGTGCTGGGTCCTATATTGTAGAAGCACCCCTGGCCCCTATCCTGGAGAAGCACTTATATTTCTAGGGACCGTTATACTTTAGAAGCACCAAAATTCCTGGGGGGATCGTCATACTTTAGAAGCATCAACATTTGTGGGGACCATTATACTGTAGAAGCACCAATATTTCTAGGGATCGTTATACTTTAGAAGCAACATTCCTGTGGGACCGTTATACTTTAGAAGCACCAATATTTCTAGGGACCGTTATACTTCAGAAGCACCTACATTACTTTGCAAATCAAGTAGGCCTCCTGAGAACTACTGACATCACTCTTACCGGTTGCCTTCCTATGTTGTTATTGATGCATCCGGACAGAAGTTATGGGATGACCTGATACAACCGGACACAATTTAGGGCAAGACGGGTACATCCGGCAAGGGATTATGGAGCATGTTTAGTGAGTCAGCATTTTTATAAAGTTATTACATAAATACATTGGATAATTTCCAAATTACTACTGATTAACGTTGAAAAAATGGATATGTATCATGGATATGTATCATGGATATGTATCATGGATATGTATCATGGATATGTATCATGTATATGTATCATGTATATGCATCATGTATATATATCGTGTATCATGTATATGTATCATGTATATGTATATGTATCATGTATACGTATATGTATCATGGATATGTATCATGTCTAGGTATATATATATATATATCATGTATCGTGGATAATATATATATATATATCATGTATCGTGGATATGTATCATGTATCGTGGATATGTATCATGTATCATGGATATGTATCATAGATATGTATCATGTATCATACATATGTATCATGTATCATGGATATGTATCAATTAACATATATCATATATATACATCATGTATCATTAATATGTATCATGTATCATGGATATGTATCATGTATCATATATATATCATGTATCATGGATATGTATCATGGATATGTATCATGTATCAGGGATATGTATCAGGGATATGTTTAATGTATCATTGATATGTATCGGGGATATGTTTAATGTATCATAGATATGTATCATGGATATAAATCATGTATCATGGATATGTATCATGTATCATGGATATGTATCATGTATCATGGATATGTATCATGTATCATGGATATGTATCATGGATATGTATCATGTATCATGGATATGTATCATGTATCATAGATATGTATCATGTATAAGAGATATGTATATATATATCATCGATATGTATCATGTATCACGGATATGTATCATAAATATGTATCATTTGTTATTGATATTTATTATGGATATGTATCATGTATATGTATCATAGATATGTATCATGTATCGTTAATATGTATCATGGATATGTATCATGGATATCTATCATGTATCATGGATATGTATCATGTATCATGGATATGTATAATGGATATGTATCATGGATATGTATCATGGATATGTATCATGTATCATGGATATGTATCATGGATATGTATCATGTATCATGGATATGTATCATGGATATGTATCATGTATCATGGATATGTATCATGGATATGTATCATGTATCATGGATATGTATCATGGATATGTATCATGTATCATGGATATGTATCATGGATATGTATCATGTATCATGGATATGTATCATGTATCATGGATATGTATCATGTATCATGGATATGTATCATGTATCATGGATATGTATCATGTATCATGGATATGTATCATGTATCATGGATATGTATCATGTATCATGGATATGTATCATGGATATGTATCATGTATCATGGATATGTATCATGTATCATGGATATGTATCATGTATCATGGATATGTATCATGTATCATGGATATGTATCATGTATCATGGATATTTATCATGTATCATGGATATTTATCATGGATATGTATCATGTATCATGGATATGTATCATGGATATGTATCATGGATATGTATCATGTATCATGGATATGTATCATGTATCATGGATATGTATCATGTATCATGGATATGTATCATGTATCATGGATATGTATCATGGATATGTATCATGGATATGTATCATGGATATGTATCATGTATCATGGATATGTATCATGGATATGTATCATGTATCATGGATATGTATCATGGATATGTATCATGGATATGTATCATGGATATGTATCATGGATATGTATCATGGATATGTATCATGGATATGTATCATGGATATGTATCATGGATATGTATCATGTATCATGTATATGTATCATGTATATGTATCATGTATATGTATCATGTATATGTATCATGTATATGTATCATGTATATGTATCATGTATATGTATCATGTATATGTATCATGTATATGTATCATGGATATGTATCATGGATATGTATCATGGATATGTATCATAGATATTCTTAATCATTTTCAATCCCCTCATGATTTTCTTAATCATTTTCAATCCCCACATGATGATCTTCTATCATTTTCAATCCCCACATGATGATCTTCTATCATTTTCAATCCCCACATGATGATCTTCTATCATTTTCAATCCCCACATGATGATCTTCTATCATTTTCAATCCCCACATGATGATCTTCTATCATTTTCAATCCCCACATGATGATCTTCTATCATTTTCAATCCCCACATGATGATCTTCTATCATTTTCAATCCCCACATGATGATCTTCTATCATTTTCAATCCCCACATGATGATCTTCAGCATTTTCAATCCTCTCATGGTATTCTTCATCATTTTCAATCCTCTCATGGTATTCTTCATCATTTTCAATCCTCTCATGGTATTCTTCATCATTTTCAATCCTCTCATGGTATTCTTCATCATTTTCAATCTTCTCATGGTATTCTTTATCATTTTCAATCCTCTCATGATATTCTTTATCATTTTCAATCCTCTCATAATGTTCTTCATCATTTTCAATCCTCTCATAATGTTCTTCATCATTTTCAATCCTCTCATAATGTTCTTCATCATTTTCAATCCCCACATGGTATTCTTCATCATTTTCAATCCTCTCATGGTATTCTTCATCATTTTCAATCCCCTCATGGTATTCTTCATCATTTTCAATCTCCTCATGGTATTCTTCATCATTTTCAATCCTCTCATGGTATTCTTCATCATTTTCAATCCTCTCATTTTATTCTTCATCATTTTCAATCCTCTCATTTTATTCTTCATCATTTTCAATCCTCTCATTTTATTCTTCATCATTTTCAATCCTCTCATTTTATTCTTCATCTTTTTCAATCCCATCATGATATTTTTCCTCATTTTCAATCGCCAAATACAAGGAGGCCTCTAGAGCTATACTAAAATAACTCTCGCGTATTCCCCTCCGTTTTATCAGGGCAATAGTCCGAAGAAAAATGCAAAAAAACAATAACGTGACGATAGCATAAAATAATATCCGAAAATATCACTATGACGTCATGTACCTATCTATGTGACGTCATGTGCACAAGATAACATTAAAAATCGTGATCACATTAAACGAAAAAATGGCTATTTGACCCCTTTAAAAATGAATCTTTTTTTTTAATTTTTCGATATTATTTTCTCGAGGTTATGCCGGTTAAAATAATACCTAATTCGGAGGTGTTTGTTTAGTATTTTAAAAGCTTTAGCGTTACATACATATCACAGATTTTTACCTTATATATATTGAGATTGAGATGAGATGAGATGAGAAGATTGAGATGAGATGAGATGAGATAATACAAAATCTAACATACACACACAAAAAAAAAGATGGCGATATGTAACCATAGAAAAATGCAATCTTAGTTTCTGGAGTTGGAGTATTGTTACCTAGTGTTTGTTTGCCCTACTTAAAAGTGAGAAGTGCCAAAATCTCTTTCAAACAAAGGGAGTGATATCCATTGGCTGAAAAAGGAATACATAGTGAGAGTGGGAGTAATAACATTAAGAACTCTGATTGGTTAGAAGTTAAAGTAGACACTGATTACATATATAAACAATTTTACAATGTAAACCTATGCAATTAGCCTGATGACTTCCCTTGGGAATAAAACGAACGTTTCTGTGTAGTTTACTTGCGATAATATATTTTTATACTACTTATATACTTATGTGTGATGCAGGGCAAAAAAAAATCCATTGAAAAAAAAGTTTGCGTTTTCTGTGCAAGTAAATATAGCTTTCATTTTCACAAATCATCGTTTCAGATTGGCTCAACCATTTAAAATTTTTATGTGAACAAAAACTTGTCGACTGTGTTACCGAAAAACTATACTTGGATTCACCGATATGTATTATGGTGTTAGATGAAATGTGACATTCGTGGCGGGGGGGGGGAGAGTTAGTGACGGCAGAAATTCCTTAATCTTCTCTGTCTCTCTTCTGGCTTTGGTTGGGGTAGAAATGAGGGGGGGGGGGCATTTCTTACATCGTTTGATGCGGAAACTTCTTTCCCCCAACTAATCTCGCACTAATTATCATTGTTGCCTCTAAAAACTTAATCTGCTCTCTCTTTCTCTCTCTTTCTCTCTCTCTCTGTGCTCTTGCACTCTCTCTCTCTCTCTCTCTGCACTCTTTCTCTCTCTGTGCACTCTCTCTCTCTCTGCACTCTTTCTCTCTCTGTGCACTCTCTCTCTCTCCCTCTGTGCACTCTCTCTCTCTCCCTCTGTGCACTCTCTCTCTCTCCCTCTGTGCACTCTCTCTCTCTCTGTACTCTCTCTGTGCACTCTCTCTCTCTCCCTCTGTGCACTCTCTCTCTCTCTGTGCACTCTCTCTCTGTGCACTCTGTCTGTCTCTCTCTCTCTCTGTGCGCACTCTGTCTCTCTCTCTGCACTCTGTTTGTGTGTCTCTCTCTCTCTCTCTCTGTGCACTCTCGCTATCTCTGTACTCTTTCTTTCTCTGTGCACCCTCTCTGTGTGCCTTTTTTCTCACTCAAAATGTACTTTCTTGAAGTGACTAATAACTGCAATTGGATCTGCTTGTAATGCACACACACACACACACATATATGCATACCTTGCTTTTACTTTCTCTCTCTTTCTCTTTTTAGAATGTCACTTTGTTTAATTCTCTCCTCCTCCCTCTCATCAGTTTCTATTTGTGATCAAAACTGACTTCACTCATAGATTTTTTCCTCTTTTCTTTTTGCTGCGCTGTCGTCGTCGTCGTTAATTTGTAACATTGCGTTTGATTTGCGGAAATACCAAAACATCTTGTCCTGAGCGTTTCAAGTCCTCCTTGGGATTTTTTTTACATTTAAAAAAAAAAAAAAATTTAGTGTCACCATTTTTGGATTCTACTACCCCTCCCCCTTCTTAGCCCCAAGATTGGACACATCGTGGCAAAACTGCTGCTTCCATTGGTGCACCTGTTCGAAGAGACTCCGCAAACAATATGCAAGTACGCAGATGCAACAAACACCTACACTTTTTTTTGTTATTTAAAAAAAAAAAAGCTTTACTTTTTATTTTCATTTGTTTTATCTGTCTATATAAATAACAACTGTCAAAAATTGTGATTTCTAAGAATAAGTAAAAGGGGCTTATCTAAAAGGGGCTTATCTTTATTATACTTTGATAGCTCTATCTGAAATGATATTGAGCTCTTTGTAAAAGATCTGTGGTCTTGATTGGGTCTACTCTGAGAATTTGATTTTTCTGTGTGTGTGTGTATGCAATGATAAATAATTAAAATTAACACTTTCGCTTTACTGCAGTTTCACGGTTGTTCCAATCGTCAGAAGTGTATTATCTCACACAGCTGTATACATTTGAATGCAAGCTCAAATTAGCCAGAATCGAATTTTCTAAATTTATTTGGCAGCTTTTGTGCGTATGGAAATAGATTTATAGCAATTAAACTAGAGGTTTCCACATTTTATCCCCGTAGGATATGGTCAGGCTAAAATAGGCCTACTGGGATGAAACGCAAAAGCCTCTGTGTAGCTTAATTGCTATAAATATATTTATACCTAGCTCTACTTGTGTATTGAGCACTGTTGAAGTAAATACTGAAAATGGATACATAATATATATCACCTTATAACCTTTTATGTGGATACATGAAAAATATAATATATATATATATATATATCATCCGATTTATTTTTTAACAATCCTTTGATTAGTCATCTATAAGCGGGTGGGGCCTGTCTGTCAGTCTTGATCAGTCCTCCTCTCTAGGCTCGGCGGTGCGAGGATCAAAGGTCGCAATACCTAGGGCTGCATGGTTGCGTTTACACACAGCTCATGCCAAGAGAGCTTTGGTCTTCCAGCCTGCAAACTTAATGTGATGAACATGTCTCTAACACGGGAGATCCATCTGGAGCTTTGCTCCACATGGCCAAGCCATCTCATCCTGCCAAGCCTAAGGACAGCAGATACTTCTTTCAGAGAGAAGAGTCTCGAAGCTTGTCCTGAAAGAAATATCTGATGTCCTTAGGCTGGGCAGGATCAGATGGCTTACATTAGGTCCCCCACTATTTGCGGGGGTTACGTACCAGACACACCCGCGAATAGCAAAAATCCGCAAATAGATTTTGATGCTTCAAAGTTAACTAAAAAAATTTTCTTTTTCTTTTTTTTTGCATGAAAGCCACCAAATTAGCATAAATTAGCCCTTTTCTGCGTGCAATTTTTTATTTTAAAAAAAATATTTCAGTTTTGTATAAAATTTGCAATAATTTGGATTACCAATGCTTTAATATAAGCCGTATATAATATGAATCCTACGGAATAATTGCATTTTTTTATCATATTGGCCTTAGTTGGACTTAAATGATTATCCGTAAGTTTTACTGAATTTATGAAGAAAATGTTAAGTCAATGCTTCTGCTGAAAATCTGTGAATCTGTGAATGATGAGCCCGCAAATAGCGGGGATCCACTTAAAGACTGAACATATTTATTTGCATATTTTCTTAGTTCAACTAAGCATTTTAAGTTCAAACTTTTCGAAAAGATTCTTTTCTCATCAGAGAGGTAAATCAACCTTTGAATTAATAAAAGGTAGCTTCAAATATTTTTTGGAAAATTAAGCTTTTAAGCAGTTTTTAGAAAGGATGAAAAAAAAAATGCAAATGTTCAGTCTTATATAATACTAGCAAATATATGCCCCCCCCCCCCCCCCCCGATCAAATATTTTTGCTGGGTCCGGAGCATGATGTCAATGAAAAAACATTGACCCCCCCCCCCCACACACACAGGAAGAGGTAATGACTAAAAGGATTATATCATGACGAACGAACACTACCCCCTCTCCCAAAAGTGGAGTTAATGCTTGGGAGGATGGTATCATGAAACAGAATAGATAGTAAACTACCCCGACCCCCTAAAACATGGAGAAAGTTATCCTGGGACGATGATATTGTGAGGAACGAACATATATTATACTGCCCCCCCCCCCCCCCCCCCCCCCCAAAAAAAAAGAGAAGGTTATGCTCGGGAGGAATGTATTATGAGTAATGAACATATACTACACAAACCCCTAAAGAAGAAGGTAAAGCATCAGAGTATTCCCCCCTCCCCACACACACACAAAAGAAAGGATGTGGTTATGCTTGATCGGAAATACCTCCTCCAAGATAGAGGAGGTAATACCTGGGAGTATCACCCCATAAACGGAGAAGGTAATGCCTGCAAGTATGTTATGGCAAGTTTTATTGTACACGAAAAATGCCGAAATGTAAAGTGGGCTAGAAAAATATAGTCGCCATCTTTATAAGCAAAGTGTGCAAGCTAAAGAAGAACGATAACTTCCTGTCATTTTTTAAATTAAAAAATACATGTTTATAACTGTGAGTAATCGTTCTTCCTTAGCTAGCCTCTTACTCGACTTGTTTAGATGTAGACTATATTTTTTCGATCTAATTTTTATTGTGGCGTTTCACGTGTACAATGAAAATTGATATAACTTAAGTTTTTTAATGTTTACTTTTGTTTTGTTTTTTACTAAAACATGGTTTAAGTAAAAAAATATAAGTTCATTATAAGTAATGCCGAAACTTATTTCACTTCAAATAATTTACGTGACTGAAATTAACGCCAAATGAAAGGAAAAATACCCCTTTTCCTAAAGAGTATGAGTTAATTGAAAAAGTCAGCATGTCTGTTTTTTTATTCATTTTATATTGGGGGGAGGAGAGAAATTTATCAAGAAGTGAAAGAAAACTTTTTTAAGACGTTTTTATTTCAGACTTTATATTTATATATTTTTGCTCTTTTATTTCGTATATAAATCATGTACTTAAAAATCATAAAAAAATAAAATCTATCGTCACTAGAAAGGGAGGGGGTGAGAGAGAACAGACAGGTAGTGATGATGATCCAAATTTTTTTTTTTTTTGAACTTTAAAGGAGTCCCCACTCTCTTGAAAGATAGAGAGAACCCCCCCCCCTTTTCTGTGAACTCTTAGTTTCATCTAAATTTATCTCCCTTCATATTTTAAGAATGTTTTTTTTCGTAATTTATTAATTTTTTAAAATTAAATTACTTGCATTAATTGTTAAATCATACAAAACTATTGTAGATACACAGGGACAATAAAATAATATAATCATAAATGTATAACAGCAAACATTAATTAATTATAGACGGTTATAAAAAGAAGCTATGCAAATTAGATATACATTTGAATATCTATGTGCTCTCGCCTTTTGGTCAAGATCAAAGTGTAGTATCTGTTCCGATGGATACTGCACCCCATAGACTGGTATTGTCTTCGCCTTTGGGGCTTGATTTACGCTGGTCTATGGGACGGTCCTGTGCAGTTTTAGGAGGTCCACTCTTCCAGGCTTTGCCTCCCCTCTTTGGGCAGGAGTAAGTTTATTGCTTACTGCCTGAGGCGCCCCTACCGGGGAATGCCGACGGGGCTGCCCAGGCAATTTTTAATGGCCAGAGTGCTCACCTCTCGGGCACTGGCTTTTCAAGCCCCACTTTCCCGACCCGACCTTGGGTCACATCTTACCTTGTGGAAGTAAGATAAAACTGGCCTTGTGCCTAACCTCCTAGAGAGGAGGTAAATAAATACTCTTTATTAATGCTCTATTTCCAATATTGATCATCTATTATCGTATTAGGAATTTTCACGATATCCATCCTATAAGATGTCCTTGAAAATATATTTTTAAAAAAAGAAAAATTAATGTGAGATATATATATTTTTTTTTTCTGAAGATGTTCGTTAATCTGAACGAAACTGGTAAAATATCGTCTCTTCCTGTATTTAATTATTTTTTTTTTGTTTGCCATTTGTCTTTTTCATACAGCTTGTCTTTCACAGCATTTCATTTTATGATATATCGAGCATTTTATCCTCATATATATATATATATATATATATATATATATATATATATATATATATTTCAAACAGTATTACGCTAAATTCCAGTTACCAAGTTTTTCATTTTTTTCCCCAAATCCAAAACCTTTGGTGCATTTTGATGGACCATTTTGCACATAGATGACAACTAAAAATTTATGGCGATTCAGGATGTTTCATTCATGCTGCTCTTTAGAAAACCAAAGTTCCCGTCCAGATAAAAAAAAAATATATATATATATATATATATATAATATGTATCCAGGCGAGTGTTTCGTCATTATACGACTCACCAGTGTGGCTGATTCGAAACCAGGACCCAGCCTCAAGCCATACCACTGAGCCAATCCCGTTAATACTAAATGTATTGCTTTTTTTTGTAAATGTCGTTTATTTGTTTATTTTGTTTGCAATACTTTTGAATGGAAAGCACTCTACCTAAATGATATATATATATATATATATAATGTTAGAATTTAGATTGAAATAGCATAGCATCTGATGCATCAAATTTTGATTATGCCAAAATACTTTGTCTTTTTTTTCTCCTTCCAGCATGTTTTTTTACAATACCAAAGTGTTTTGGTTTCAGGTTGTTTGAAAACAAAATTATTCTTGTTAGGACGATTTTTACGATAGCGAGATTTAAAAAATAATGTATCAAATAATATAAATTAATGTTTTCAGATTAAAATTTGATATATCTCCCTCACATTATTTCAGTTATCACTGAGCCCCTTATTTTTTCTTTTTAATTTAAAAATGTGCAACCAATGAATTCCTAACGACGTCGGGTAGGTATAGTGGTGTGCGTGCGCCAGTCATCCACAGACAGATCTTTCGTTGTACCATGACTTTTCAGTGTGCTTAGACATGATGAGTTTTTCAAGTTAAGATTTGAAACCGACTGTTTGGTCAGTAATCGTGAGATGTTAACCTTAAAGTGTTAATCTTAACACAAAAGTAAGAGATATTGTTTACATTCACGACTGTTGAGAGAGCTCAATTATTTTTCAATATATTTGAAAATATATATATATATATATATATATATATCTGAGCAAGCGTTGTTGAACATCATGGAACTTTCGCGTTCGTATATTTTCCTCGTGAGGTTCTCAAACCGTCGAGCCATCTTTCTGGTTTCAGGTGGCAATCCGTATAGTACTTCGCCGATAGTTTTTAATTCGGCCATTTTCTCGAGCGCTTTCGATTTTCGTAGTCGTCTTCAGGATTAGAGTTTTGTTTGTTTTTTTAAAATTTAAATAAGAAGACTGGAGTTAGTGTTTTATAGTTATCGCTACGGCCGAATGAAAGAGAGAAGAGGGTGTGTGGTTGAGTTCATTTTATTCTATCGTTTGTGTGTTTGGTTTTATTTACTTATTTATTTTGTTAGTTCTTATTTTTGCTATTATTTATTTATGTATTATTATTTATTCCTATTACTATTATTACTGTTATTTATTTATTTATTTATCAATTTATTTATTTATTTATTTTGTTTTTACTTAATTCCCATTTAATTATGGAATACTTTTAATATGTTTGTACCTGTGTTGAAGACTATTTTGTTAATGTTAGGCTGTTTAGTTTTAATGAATATTGCTTCTAGTATTTTAAGTCTGTTTGCGCAGTTATTTTTGTGTATTATTTTCGTGTTAGATATTAATATTTTCCGTATATCGGCCGACTGTAGTCTTTTGTTATGTGTAGTAATGTGACGTTGGATGGCGCTGGTATCGGATAAATGGTAAGTTAGGCGTCGAGAGAGAGTTGTTATAGTGTGGTCAATATAGGTGTTATGTATTTGTTCTGTTTGGGTTGTAGGGAGACATTCCTTAAAAGGGCATGAGAACATGTATATAACGAAAGTCGAAAGCGCTCGAGAAAATGGCCGAATTAAAAACTATCAGCAAAGTACTATACGGATTGCCACCTGAAACCAGAAAGATGGCTCGACGGTTTGAGAACCTCACGAGGAAAATATACAAACGCAAAAGTTCCGTGATGTTCAACAACGCTTGCTTAGATAATGACTTGCTGCCTAAATATACATACATTTATATATATATATATATATATATATATATATATATATATATATATATTTTTGTTTCCTCCAATTTAAATATTGGCGAATTTATCCATCATTTTTTCACTATAAATACTCATATATTTGTATATTTCTGTTTTGAAAAAAAAAAATTGTAAAAAATTTCTTTGTGCTATGATGGATGTTTTTTTTTCTATACCTGTACTTTTGACAATCTTTTTTCTCCCTATTGTCTCCCTTTATACGTTCAGTTTTTGTATACTATTGGAGATGGATTGCACTTATCATATTCCAACCCTCCCTCATTATATCGAATTGCTAACTGAGAGTGAACTATACTCTAGTCTTGATGCTATGTTTAACTTTGAAGTTGGGCTCTATATTCTGAGCTGATGTAGAGACTTGATATCAATGAAAACCCATATCGCCTCAGAAATGATCGTACACAAAACTTATGTTGAATTCTTGGAACATATGTAAAAGAATGTCATAAATTTATTTACCTAGGATCTATAATATATATATATATATATATATATATATATATTATAGATCCTAACACATTAACCGGCACCCAAGTGTTTATTAGAAAGTAATCAGAACCCTGTGTATTCGTGCTCTGATTATTACTGTTTTTATTTTATTTCTACAATGAAAAAAGACGTCTTTGCTGTTTATAGATGTACAGTGTAAATGCAGACCCTCAAAGTTAATACCACCATGCGATACCCTGTAAAACTTGAAAAGTTGCTCAATCTTGGTGTTATGCTTTGTTTTCAGTTTCATCCTTGATCAATAATTAGAACCAAGTAGAATCTGGAAAATTTGAATGGTTTAATTAAATTCCTTGAAAATTTTACTCTTATTGACACTAATTTGAATCGATTTCTATAACAGCCAAATACACTGTGTAGAAACTGCAAACTTACTATTAAACAAAAACCACTCGACTTCTAAATAGCCAAATATTTCAACTAATCAGAACATACATGAGATGACATTGAATTTTAATCAATGCCAAATTGCTGTACACACATCATCAACCAGTTTTTGTTGAATCAGGACGAAATTAATCCGCTGAGGGTGGGGACTGATTGTCTAGTCCTATTTCGACTAGACATAGTTTTTAAGGCAGTTTTACAGCGGAATGCCTATCTTTCACCAACTTGAACACTTTTGATAGTCCAAAACCTCCACCGTTCCGCTTGAGCATGCACCAATATCACAGATTACCTGTGAGTTGCTGCATACACTACTGTCACCCAGGTTGTGACAGGCCATCTAAAGATAGCATTTGCCACATTCCCTGTGGCCGGGGATTGAATTGGTGAGTGTCGGGACGTGTCTACATACCAGTGGGTCCTGCACACTGCATCTCTAGGGCTCCAATCTACTTCGAGATCCCTAGCCAATTAGAATGCAAACAAAAAGAAGCAAAATGGATATTAAAACTAAACACAAACAAATCAGGACTGAACTTTGCTGCGGGTGTTTTTAAAAATGTCTACTTTTTTATATAGACCGAGTAAGATCTCATTTTGACATAGTGCTTGTCCATAAAACTGCATAGGTGAAATGCAGCAGTTTCAAATAAATTAACAGGAAAACTCTTTGATATACTTACAGATCAGGCAAAAATTAGGGAAAATTATCGAGTAGAATTTTAAATAAACATATAAATTAGTTTTATCGTATTTTTCCGATTTGCCATTGATTATGTATACCCTTGTTGATGCCAACCCAGTGCAGTGATAGGGACCAGTGTTTTTATCGAGACACCATCACTAGGTGATTGCCCACCAAGGCTAAAGAGAACTTCACCGTCCCATTGTAGGGGGACATAATTTCATAATTAAATTATTTTTTAAAATAGCATTTTTAAAAATTGTTTTATTTTATGCTGAAGCATTTTTTATTTATTTATTTCAATAAATATTTGATTAATCTTATATATAAAATTATCTTGTCGGATTTTCTAAGTTTGTCATCAATAGCAATTAAAAAAATTTTTTTTTTTTTAATGGAAATTTCTCCAGACAAGGCATGAAGCTAAAAAAAAGTTAAAAAACTTATACCGATAAGTGTTAGATGGATAGATTCTGACCAAGAAAACGGCAATTCTTCCCCCTTTGTTAGAAACATCACTCATGGAATGTAAGGACTAAAGAACAAAATAAGGGAGTGAGAGTTAAGAGACTGCCGAAAGTAAACCCAAGGTCCACTTTCTACTCTCCTTAATCTGATAAATCAATATTTGATTCTGACTAGCTCATTGTTTTATTTAGATTATTTGGACTATTCTCATCTTGGATGTTATTCTCACGTTTTGGCCGATATAACCTCTGACCTCCTCTGGGTGCGTTTCGTCAAACTCTGAAATCTATACGGAATGATCGGGTAGACATCTCAAGTAATTCGTAATTGTATTAGTATCGCCCATACTAAGGATTAAACCTTTAACCCCCAGATGACTGACACTTACGGACGGACCCAGAGCAAGCTACCTCCGTGGATTAAATAAAGGGTCCGTTCGAAATTCTATACAGATTCCCGAGTTCGACAAGATGCACGTGAAGGTTGTAGGTTGTGAGAATAACATCCAAGATGAGAACAGTAGTCAAATTATCAATCCACATCACAAAAATTCCGAAGCGTAATAACCAATATTTCTTTTAGTCTTTTTAAAAAAAATTTTTAAATTTTGTTTTCTCCTTTTAAAAAATATATATTTTAGTTTCTCTCAAATAATACTTATTCCGGCTTGGAATTTTTTTTTTAATATAGAACAATTTTTCTACTACTAATAACTTTCACAACTTGAGCTGCTGACTTTCTTAATAAAGATAAAAATTCTACCTTTATTTGTGGCAACTTCAACATAAACAATTACATGGCTACAATATTTGCTTAACTTATTTGTATATCACAGTTGAAATTCTGTTCAGATACACCATGGCGACAGTGATTTAGGGTGCGGACCGAGAAGAGCATGCAGTGTACTCTGAACATAAGTTTTGAAATAACATTTATCGTGGAGCTAAAGAGCAATGAATTGCTCACTGTCCCTGGGGATAACGGACACCCATGCTAACCGAAGAGACTTACATTCTGTGGCAAGGGGGCAGTGACTATCTGAAACAAGCGGTTGTAAACAGACATCTAGGAAACTGAGCAGCGTCCGATTATGCAAATGTTTTGGGTTTTCTGACTAATGACATTTTGCTCTCTATAAGACGTATTCCGCCTATTCAGACGCTCAGTTTTAGTTTTAGTAAGATTGCTCCATGTTGTAATAACTGGTGTTCGTTGATGACCGGTGGTCAGTGGTCAGTTTGTTTGTCTGACAAAATTTCAGTTAGCAAGGCCTCACTTACTTGCCTCTCGACAAGGTCGGGTTTTTAATGTGAAGAAAATCCAGCTCCCCTAAAAGGGTCACTCTGGATTAGGACAAAAATTTTAATTGCCTCAGTCCAGGAGGATTTCTCACTCACTGACCCAAAACAGAAAAGATAAAGTGTAGTATCAGGACAGATACTACACTGCTTCTAGCCAAAAAGCCAATTTATTTAGACAAATAAAAATTGCAATAAATAATTTTCTTTGATGGGCATGACGTCCTATTTGTTTTTGTTTTTTTTGGTGCGGTTGAATGTCATTTTTTTACAGCAAAAACTTTTTGCCTAATCTAAACGAGACACTATCACCCAAATACTGCATTCACTCCATGGCTTTAATCCTACCTAAAAGATCCCTAATGGTTTCAAAAGGCAAGTCAGTTAGTCAGGTCAACCTATATCTTTTTGTAGGAATCAGTGTACAAGCAGTACCTTGATCCATTTTTATTTATTACACATTTTTATCAGTCTGTCATGCATCGGTTGGTCTATCATGACAGAGTTTGAAATATTTTCATCACTAAATTAACTGATTCAACAGACGTGTCTTTGGATCCATCCATTGTTTTTTTGTTTTTCTGTGTACAACTGTATCTTCTCATTTCTCTAGTATAAATAAACTGCTAAACGTTGTGCGGCAATGATGTAAGTGATATTTTGCTAGTCTGTTTTATGGGTTCTTTTTTCTATTTCTGCTTTCACACATGTTTTTGAAAATGCGCCCTCCAAAGCTGATATATATATATATATATCAGTTAATTCTTCTTCGTAGTGGTGGGGGAATAACGAGTTGTTTTAATTAACGACCCTTCCAGTAGGTATCACAAACCAGCCTGGTTTCCTGGTTTTATAGTGAAATTACCTTTAATTTCAACTTGACATATCTCATTTATATTTTTGGTTACTTTGATAAATTTCGATTACATCTAAATTTTAACCTTTTTTTTTTTTATAAATATACGATTTCTTTCTCTTGTGTCATTACTAGTTTTTTGTTTCTAGGCTGCTTTAAGTTAGGTTATTATTTTTGAGGACGGCTGATTTATTTTTACATGAAAAAAAATGTTGGTGTTTTTCAAATTTGGTGTGTGCGATATTGTGTTTCACATCTTGAAGAAAAAGAGCTACTCATAAATATGATCGGCTTAATAAAGGCTTTAAAAATTGTCTTTCACAAAAAAAAAAAATCCTATTAAGTTTAGTGAATGAAATACAAAAGAAGTTTTTTGCCTTATCAGTTTTTCGCATTTTTCAGTTCATTTTTTTCTTTTTTTTTTGTTGTTTTTTTAAAAAAAATTTATTTGTAAAAATCTTGCTTGATCTTTCATATAATAATCATAGTAAGCAAATTCAATGTATTAGCTGTTGTAATGAATCTTATGAACAAAATGGTGATTCTGTGTCATTTTTGTACGTAGAATTTAGTCTCCCAAGGATGTGAGTTCTGTTTTTTTTAATTTAGAAAAAGCAGATTTCCGCTTGAATCGCTTTTTAGTCAAACTCTGCTTATTTTTTCCTTAAGAAAAAGCTGATTTCTACCAAATCGCTAGAGCATCACTTCCTTATTTGGTATTTTGCCGTATCTTTCTTTTTTTGCCTTATCTTTCTTTTTTTGCCATATCTTTCTTTTTTTGCTTTATCTTTCTTTCCTCTTTTCCTGTTTTTTTTCTCTCTTCCTCTCCATCTTCACTCTATCCGGCATGGCCACAAATTCACGACTGCCCCCCACCCCCCAAAAAAACCGGGGCCACCTGTGGTGACCCGTGATGCTGTAGGATGGGATCCTGGTGGCTAGGTATTTGTTCACTTTGGCTAAACGGGATCATTCGACTGGTCACTTCATGTATCTAAGTTCATCCCAACCATATTATTCTATCTGATTCTTCCAAAAAATCAACCTTATTTCTCCTTTTTATTTTTCTCGTCAAATATATACTAGAAGGCAGTGAGAACAAAGATTACCAAGAGTAATGTTTTTCTTGGAGTGTTGTTTTTTGAGAGTAATGCTTCTCTCTCTCAGTAGAATAACCTTCTAAGAGTAATGTTCCCACTTGCACTGAAATTTCCTTCTAGGAGCTGTGTATTTTGTTTTTCTAGGAATCGTGTATTCTGATAATATAAATAATTACTATAGAATTATGACAACTTTATTCGGCATTAAATCACCCATAGATGTTTGATATGCTGTAAACCAAACCAATCCTCTCGGTCTTGCCTTTGTTTTCTCTTCTGAGAGTTCATAAGAACTGAAAACAGTGGCACTTTAGACTTTCTTAGTTGTTGAAACTAATTGAAGTTGTTTTTTTTGGGGGGGGGGGGGGCTGTTCTGATACTACACTTAATCTTTTCTGCCCTTGATTGGTGAGGGAGATATCCTTCTAGACTGAGCCAATTTTTATTTATGTCTCAATCCAGAATTCCCCTCTTTTTGAAGAGCTGGATTTTCTCCACATTAAAAACCGACCTTGCGTGTAACTCTGCCCTCGTGGGGATGCAAGTAAATAAGAATTATAAATGAAGGTAAATTGCGGCAAATCGATGCAGTTTTAAAGAACAAATTCAGATCGGATTCGTCAAAGGTTTTTCACTAATTAAGCATTTTTCAAATTATTTTAGTGTTTTTAACCATGTATCACTAACACACCTTATCTAAGTTGTTTTTATATTTTTTTGTTTTATTTTTTGCGCTGCTCAAAGGTTGCGAAATTCATCTCAATTTGAGCTTTCGATATGGGTGCAGTTTACAACCCATGCTAAAACCGACGTTTAGTCAGCATCTTCCGGCAGTTTACGTAGCCAATCAAATCAGATTGCAGCAGACGACAATTGTCAATAGCATATGAATATAGCGTAAAATTCAACAAGTTAAGAAAATTGATTAAAGTGATCATTAATTTCATAGTTACGGCAGACGCTTCAGTCTCCAGAAGGAATTATTGAATTTTGTCAAAAGAAAACTGATAGGCCAAAAGATAAGTTGCAGAACATGCTCTCTTTCACCCTACAAAAAACAATTCCCTCCCTGCTCCTTGTTTCTCTGACGTTACTGACATGCAGAGGTTTAAAACTAATGTAAACAGACATCTCGCTGCACAGCTCCCAACTTAGGATGACACCCTAAACCTACTCCCTAATTCTCAGTAGCTCCTTACGTCTCCAGTGGCATCCTGCTTTGTTTGGGGTGAAATATCTTTATAAAAAAAATAAAAGATTATATATATATATATATATATGTATATATATATATATTATATATGTATAAACTTAAAAATAGGCAAAATTTGAAACCACGTATAAGATGCAAATATTTTTTTATTTGCATAACTGCTTTTTAAACAGTCTAATAAATCAATGGTGCTATTCATTTATAATTTCATTGTGCTATTTTATACGTTTTATATATATATATATATATATATATATAAAACGTACCTTTAAAACGTATCTAAATTCTTAAAATGTTATTCTTTATAAGACATTCTAATCACAAATTGAACACTTCCTTACTTTAGGGATGCACTGTAGGTGCCAACGATTGATATATGCGTTTCCATTTTTCAGGAAAGAGTAATACCTAAAATGGAATGCTCTTCCGGCCTGAAATTTGGTATCCCAAAGCAAAGTTTAATTTTCATTATATCTATAATCTTTTAATGTGGACACAAACCTTTTGCAAAAACAAACAATGGTACCAAATTTATTTTTGTCAGAATTCAATTGCTAAATTGAGCTACCAAGTTCGTTGAAAATTAGAAAATTTGCCGTCTTGTGCTTGTCCGCCAGCCAATTTTCAGTATATAACTTCATGCTTTACTCAATAGAAAGGGTGTAGTGCTTCAGCATGATAATGCGAAACCTCACACAGCAAAACTCACTCAGGAAAAGGTCATGAGTTTCAATTGGGAAGTTTTGCCTCATCCGCCTTATTCACCTGACATTGCTCTATCCGACTACCATCTTTTCCGGTCATTTTATTGTTTAAGTGATGCTGCACATCACTTAAAAAATAAAATTTATGAAAATGACCACCAACTCAAAAATGACCTAAATTTGTTTTTCTCTCAAAAATCAGAAATTTTTTGAAGAAAGCATCAAGAAGCTAGTTGATCGTTGAACAGAAGTCATAAAAAATGAGGGAAATTATTTTAAAGATTAAAAATGCCCTAATGTGAATGTTTCAGATGAAATAAATGTGTTGGACAAAAACGACATTACTTTCTTTCCAACCTGATATGCTAATTGGGACTCAGTAAAAAAACTAAAACAAAAAAAAAAGTCCACGTAATCTGAACAGGTAAATATAGATGTAAACAAAGTAATTGACCTACAAGTTCCGCAGTTTGCCATTGAGCAAATCATTGGGGTTTGGTCTTAATTAGTGGCATTTTAACGGCTTTTAATTAACTCTGCTCATCCGAAAATCACAAATCTCATTAAGTTAGGCTAATTCTATCCAACCATATGTTTTATGGTCATAGTTAACCAGCCATATTTAGCTTGTATTTATTAAAAAAATAAAAAAATGGTTGGGTTTTTAATATCGATTAACCCCGCTCGTCATTCGGAATTCTATTGTATCATTTTAAATATTATGAGAGGATTGAACATAATGAATGGAATCAATACGATTTGAGGATGGTTTATGATAAAATATTTCAAAAATTAGTCATCACAGACCGATGAAAATTTGTAGTAGTATAAAAATGGATCAAGATACTGCTTGTACCCAGATTTTGACGGGACAGCAAACGGGATCCACAGAAAACCTATGATTGACCAAATTTGGGAATATCTTAAGTAAGTAGCGTAAACGTGATATTGTGGTAACTGAGACGATTCTAGTTAAGAGTAGGATAGACATTTTTATAACTACAGACCAACAACCCCATTGCCGAACATTTTTGATGGCCTTGTGCCCAATTTGTTACACTGGAAATTTTTTACCTTATAGCAAATAAATAATTCAAAGTGTAGTATCTGTTCTGTCCTTGGTCAGTGAAGGAGAAATCCTTCTAGACCGAGGCAATTTTTGTCACAATCCAGAGTTCCTCTTACCTTGTGTCTAACTGCCTTCGTGGGGAGGCAAGTAAATATTGCCTTTAACTAACTTAAACTTCAACAAACGAACTGACCACAGGCTAAAAGTCTTCAACGGACATCGGTTATAGTAACAGAGAGTTATCTTACAACAGAAACCGACTAGAACTGAGCAGCCGGCTAGTCGCCAACTAACTTGCTGAATAGGCAAAATACGCCTGCTTGTATCAATTCCAAAATGTTTTTGATTAGTGAATAAAATGAATCCTTTGCACAATCGGACACCAGATTCTTAGCTACTTGAAATTAAAATTTTAACTAATGAATATTTAATTCAAAAACTTTCGCATTTATTCATATAAATAGATAAATATTAATATTTTGGTAATTTCGATACAACTTTATTTTTCTTTTAAATAAAAAGAAATCAATTTGCATGAGTGATGATGCATAGGTGCTCCTTTTAAGAAAAAAAAAAAAAAAAAAAAAAAATGGCGTCTCGCGAGTGGAAGAAGAGGAGAGATCGAGGTGGGGGGGCAGTCACCTACTTCCTCCCTTTATGAACTCCTATGCCTTTGTATATCTTTCTTTCTACCAACTAAGGTATATTAGTTTTATTTAAATTACCTTATTAAAACAGGGTTTACACGTCAACCTTCCTTGAAAATTAATGAGCCTATTTTAAAGGTTTTTTGTAATTTATCCTGTTTTTTTTTTATTATTAAATCAATTTAATATCGAAACTATTGCATATATATAAGAAAATAGCACAATAAAATTACAAATGAATAGCACCAAACATTTATTTATTAGACTGCTTAAAAAGCAGTTATGCAAATTAGACTGATATATGAATTTAGCGTTCTTTGAATGTTTCGTCTGTAATGTACAATATTTCGAAATATTATGTTATATTATTGAGTTAAATAACACTAACCCGTTTCGATGGTAATATAGAAGTGATAAATGAAACAAAACTTTCACATTTATTCAAGATAAAAGTTCAAACCGAGTTATGGATCGAATTCTAACAGTATTTTTCAAATGTATTTGGCATGACATCAGCGAGCGACACGTTTTTTTTTTTTTCATTACAGCATGAGAATATTTTAAAATAGTTTATTTGTTTTTCTATCTATATTATGAATATTTTGTTTTTTAAAATGTCTAAATTTGTTTTTAAAATGATAAATTCTTATTTGTAAATAAGAATTTATCATTTTAAACACAAATTTAGAATATTTTTATTTCAAAGTTAAACAAAAATAAATTAGTAAAATAAGAGAAAATTAAAACTTGAATAACAAAGCAAATATTTGGTTACAACTTGTTTAATAATGTAATTTATTTTTGAAGTTTATAATTTAATATTTTTCTTCTACGCAGATTAGTTTCTACTATTACAAGGTGTTAATTAAAAAATTTACTAATTAATATTGTTTCATTTTTTGTTCTCGTATTTAGATAATGAATAAATATTTGTTGTATGTATACATATCTATATACTAGAAGGATACCATCCTGGAATAGGTAAAATGATGAGTTCTGCATCACTTTTGTTTCTTTACGAAAATTAAAATCAAGATATAATTATACTAAACCTTATGTTCAGAATCCTGATTCTAATTTTTATCAAAATCATAACATGATTTCGATTCTAGAAAATGTTTCAAATTTAAGGTTTAAGCTTAAGAAATCCTAAGAAGAAAGTGAAATTCAGGGAATCTTGTTCATTGATGTCCTAGAGTGGGTATTCTGCGAGTTAATAAAATGAATGTCTTACAAAGATTCAAATCGAGATATGTATTCTATCAAACCTTATGTCTAGAATTCTGTTTTAATTGTTCTAATTTGTAAGTAACGGAACAAGTCATCCATCTCTCACTTAGCTCTCGAACTATTTCTCGTGCCCCCCTTTCACTCTATTGATTCAAGCATTCTCATATTTCTTAATATCGCTAAGCATTTAGAGAGTGACTGACTTTCTTCTTTTCAATGTTGCCATCTAATGTACATAGTATCTGTACACACCACTAACACTTATGTGAATTAGATAGCAAAATAATAAGTCTCTTTACTATATTATCCGTATGGATAATATAAGTAAGGAGATTTATTATTTTTAGTTATGCAAGAAGAATGTTTTAAAGGATGACATAGTTTATGAGTTTTCAAATGAAATCGAAGTAGAATAAATAGTGGTAGTGGTTGTGACTCAACGGGTCACGGGGGAGGGGTACGTCATAATCTAATAATAATTATAAATATAATAATATATGTATGTGCCCCCCCCATTTCCTCTCTTTCGAATGATTATCATTAAAAAAGAACTTTAGATACAGGGTTCAAGAGCTATTTGAGGACACGTTAACTAAACAACAATATCTTAACAACAAAAAATGTATGTATTTAAATCCAATTGACACAAATATCTTTGATCAAACTTCTTTATGTAATTAGTCTATGAATCTACATTTCCCTTTAATGACTGCTTCGATTCGGGTTCGAAGCCGTCCACAAGCTGAAAGTAAGTGGTCCCTATTCATTTTGGATGTTACCTGGACAATGGCGGCCTTTAGTGAAGCTATGGTACTATGAGGATGTCGATTAGTCTACCTTTCAACCACGCTCCACACATAATAGTCCATAGGATTTAAATCTGGTGAGTTAAAGGAGGCCACATGTTGGGGGGTCACATGATTTTAAGAATTCTGATAACCAGTCCTGAGTTACAATGGCTTTGTGAGAAGGTGTGGAGTTTCTTTTTTTTTTAAGACATGGCCTTCCATTTTACTTTAACTATCCAGGGCTTAACAACCGTTATTAACCCTAAGACCTTATTGGAAGGTAGTATAACATGACCTTCACTGCTCACAACTCCTAAAAGTATCACAGTAGCTAGACATTTGGTGTGCATAACCGTGGGTACTTCAGTAGAAAATACACATAGCCACCTTAGGGAAACGTTGCCACTCCTTTTGCTCCAACCGAACCTTATGAACAAATGATCTGGCAACTTGTACAAAGTTACGGATTTCTTAATCAGTATGTTTTGCAGCTAAATAAAGTATGACTGCATGTATTTTCATTTCTTGGGTTAACATCTTCTTCTGAATGGGTTCTGAAATTTAAAAAAATATATAAATGATTTGAGTATGTACTGAACTTAAAACAATGTCTTCAAATAGCCCTCCCACCCTGTATCTATATTCTGTGATTTTTTTTTTCTATTTTCTTTTTTTTTTTAACAATATTTAAAATGAGATTGCTTAAAATAAGAAATGGCCAAAGATGCCTAATAAATAAAGATGCCTAATTTTTCCTTTAAAATATTATTGTTTGTTCATTGCTGATTAATGATTTTTCTCTTTCTCTCTTCAGATCAAAGATTCCTATGCTGGTTATCCGTTGAATATGTTTTGTGTGCCAAAACATTACGAGAATGATCTGAATGATATTATGATTCCAGCTGGACTCATCAACGACAGGTCAGTGTTAGGGTTAAGGGTCATTTGGACTAAACACATCAATGCTTGGATTTTTCGTTTTAGCAAACATAAAGGCACTGTCTTTTTTAATATATATACTGGAAGAATACCCGTCCCAGGACTGATAAGATTAATTCCCCGAGCCTAACAGTTTTGCACCACTTTTATATCCTCTTACGAAGATTATGTCTAGAATCCTTATTCCAAATTTGATCAAAATCCTTTACATGATTTTGATTCTAGAAAATGTCTAAAATTCAAGGTTTAAAGAGGTTTTAGTAAGAAATTGAAATTGGGGAATATCAATTAAATATTTAATGCCTAGCAAATTCAATGCAAATCTGAAATATTTAAATTTTCAAATAGGAGTTTGTGCCCATATTATGCTCCCTAAAAACCCTTTAAAATACTTAAAAAGTAACTTGAATATTTATATAATTTGGACTATTGTTCTTATCTTGAGTGTTATCATCACAACGTTTTGGACGCTGTAACCTCCGTCTTTCTTCAGGTGTATCTTTTCAAACTTGGGAATATTTCTGTCGAACTTGGTAGCATGGTCTCGTTCCATCAGCCATTACTGAGAGAAGTCTTCAGTAATTCGCAATTCTTCATATTGCCTGCACCAAGGATTTAACCATCAACCTTCAGATGACTATTACTTAGTACTAATTCCACTGCGCCACGTGACCTTGCAGACAATACTAGCATGAATTTTGGGAGCCTTAAACCTATTCTTGTTTTTAATGTGTAATCTTACTACTTTTATTACTACATATCACTGTATGTATATATATATATATATATATATATATATATTATTATTATTATTTATAATTAATGGTTCTCATATTGTATTAAATTCTATACTAGGTCTGCTTAATTTATGTCTAATATTTATTAAAACTTTCATGAAGGGCTTTTTTGCATAAAACTAAATATAACCCACATTATGACCCCTTATGCCTCGCAACTATGTTCCAAAATTCAAAATGATCATGAATTAGTTTAGGAGTGAATCCTGTAAATACAAGTGTAAAGATGTACAATGCTGTATGTTTCGTGGGGTGCATAGTTGCAATACATCCGAAAGACAGGCCTGTAATGGGAGAAATAGTTAGCTAAAAGCAGACCACCTAAGAAATGGGCTGACCTTTGAAATAGTAATGTCGTCGCTGATACTGTTATCATGCTGTTATTATGCGTCAGTTGAGTTTTCAAAAAATTAATAAATCCAAGATCCCTCACGGTAGTAAGTTTTTTATGTCCATAGATCAAGGTTTTCAAGTAGGTGGCTGAGAGGTCTACCACAAATGGCACCAATATCTACATATATTCCAGTAGGATTGGCAAAGGAGGTAAGTTGGGTTTCTTTGATCCCTAAGCCGATTGTCTTTGGTTGGCCTCAGTTCTGATTGCAAGGCTATCATTCGGTGGAGAAGTATCATTGTAGCATCTCTTAAAATAAAACTTTGTTACTTGTTTTAGGTTGTTACAAAAATAATGGCCAATTTCAGAAACCTACATTTATTCATGAAAAACTTTTCACCTTTCCAATACTCTGTAAATAATGTGAAACTGTTGCAGTGCTGACAGCAAGTGTTCGAGACATTTCTTTGACACTTTGACTTGGATTTTGCTCATTGTCAAGATTACACGACCTTCTTCATCTTCAATCATTCATCCTTCATGACGTAGTTTCTGGAACCACCTTCATACTGTCCGATCGCTTGTGGATCCATCTCCCCATGCTCTATTGATATTGGCAGAAGTTTCGGAGGCATTTTGGTGCCCAAGTTCAAACTCATGCAACATAAGAAGGTGAACGTCATATTGAGCGTCTTTTATGCTTCAAAAATACTTTCTATCTGAAAAAAAAAGTTACTAATTATTATTGAGAACACATTAATTATTATATGTTAAAATTTACCAGAAATAAACTATAAATTCTGTGTTAAAATGACTTTTTAAAACCCAGCGCTTCAGGCGGCCATTATTTTTGTAACAACCTAATAGTTTTGTTTGGAGGGAGAATCGTTTTATTACAACACTGACAGAGACCATACGATTGACACTACAACTGGTGTCGGAATCTAGCACTGACTTCAGACGAAGAAGAAAAGTGAACGATCACGGCCTGTGAAGTGAGCACACACACATTCACACAACTATATAAACCTATGCATATACCTTACTTTATATAAATAGATATTTTAATATATGTATGTAAACATTTGGTATAATGGTTAGTGTTTGCTAATGTGCTGGGAGATCAGGGTTCAATCCTCGGTCGGGTCATACCAGACTCAAATGGTACTTGATGCTTCCTTGAAAAAATACTCCGCATTATAAGGCATGGAGCACTCCAGGCATCTTGGTGTAATAGCCTATGAAAAGGGAGTCTTTGGTTTTCCCTCCACTACAGTCAACCTGTTTATGTATGTGTGTATTATATCTCTAACATTACGTGTGTACCCTCTGCACTCATTTAAAAAACATTACATTGTCTGATCGCCATATATGAAATGCAAAAAAGAAATTAAGAAATATTACATGCTGTTGCATGCCAAAAACTAAGACTACCCCTTTCAAAATGAATTGTTCTAAAATCAAATATAACATACAATTGTTATTGGTGTTAACTTAAAAGTGACACTTGTTTTACTTAAAAATTATTATGGTAAAAAGAAATAGAAGACTGTAGGTAAGCCACCATGGAATGTACATGGGGTTCAACTCGTTATATTTGTATATTGCTGTTTACATTTACATATGTGAAGTTAGGTATGTGTATGTTTATTTTATATATATATATATATATATATATATATATATATATATATATATATTTATAAATTATTATTAATAAATATTTTTATATCCATAGACATATTTTGTTCCACGTCTTTATTCTATGCTTGTCAGTATGAAATGATGTAACCGTATTGCCGGTCGAACATTTCAAACCCAGATCCAAGTATTATAAACCCTGGTTTTGTAACTATTCACCCAACGTAATGATTATGCTTTGAAATGCGAGAGAAATATGCCTTGTATTCTTTACATGTAAGCACAAGTATTTTGATTCTAAAGAGTTCTCTCTCAAGGAATAGAACCATGCAACGTGGCTGATTTATGAATCATTAATTTATTATCTCGAAAGGGCTTTATAGGAGCTAAATAATTATTATTAAATATTTTTATATCCATATATATATATATATATATATATATATATATATATGTGAGACATTATTAAACAACACGGAATGCTTCTACTTAATAATTTCGATTGATTCATTAAATTGTCTTCAGGCGGGATATTAGTCTGTTTTGTTCATATCTGCTGGGTTAGTCAAACGGTGCATCAATGTATGGCTTTTGTAAATGTACACATGGGTGATGAGACATATGTGGGACATGTTCAGTTGATCACCTCATCTCATCGTTTTCTAAAGCTTTGCCGGCCTATCTATTCACCTCTGCTCTCTGCTTAACTCTGATTCCTCAATCTCTTACAACCGGGGTCCTGGGTATGACCATAAATGATATCCAGTGGTGGGGTCTCTATTTGGGAGCTGTGGGGAATGTGGAGTTACCCCTTAGTTGCCATTGCTCCCAGGTCCACTCTGGCCTAGAGTAGTAGTATCTGTAAGGCCCCCATCTATGGGTCAAATAGAACCTACTGGCGCTACCAAATCAGACTGTCTGAAGTTATTGACTTCCTGACTCAAAATGCACCAAACATTGATGTTTTATTGTTTTTTTCATTTGCAAAACTCAATCATGTTCTGCAAAATCCAAAACACAAAGCAATTTCTCTCCCTCCCCATTTCTTCCCTCTTCCCGCTTTCTCCCCCCCCTCCTTCACTCAACCAAACACCATGAATAAATACTTAAACATATAAAGAACTTGAAGCATAAAAACTTTTACCAAAATGATTGGATTCAGCATTAAATAATCTGAAAAGGGTTGATATGTTGTAAAACAAAACAACCAAACCAAAAGCCATGATTAAACATTTGAAAATATAAAGAACTTGAAGCATAAAAACCTTCACCAAAATGACAACAATTCAAAATACCAAAGCTCTCAACTGACTTAAGACTCAAATGAAGGATATTTCCTTCTACATTCATGGCATGAAATGACCCTTAGGGTTGATGTGCCATTAAGCAATATCTTACCTTACAACGGGAAATCTTATGTCCGTTTTTTTTGTTGTCTTAGTTACTACCACTATTCATCAATAGAAACTGACGACTTCCACACTTGCCCTATCAGTCACTCCCAGCTTAACATTCATCCTACTTCCAATCACCTTTGTATGCCTTGATGAATCATTTCCTCCTGGGGTCTTGGCTCTGGAGAGAGGGGGAACGTCCATAGTATCACACATATTAAACACAAGCTGGCTCAGTCAGATCGCTATCGCTTTGAAAATTTAGCCACTTGAAACCAACATTTTAAATAAGAAACATTTCATTCATAGTTTTTTTTGTAATGACAAAACTTTTGCATTTATTTATAAAAAAATAAATAAATTTGTAAAAATTTCCAAAATGATATTTATTTAAATATTATTTGGGAAATTTTGACAAATTTATTTATCTTTTTAAATAAGACAAAAGAAATGAAAATAAGTCAATTTGTGTGTGTGCTCTTTTAAAAACAATTACAAACAATTTGGTGTCGCTAGAGAGAGGAAATGTTGTTTCTTTGAACTCAGAAAAGGCTTTTTTCTTTTCCATTTTTTTTTTTTTTTTAGCAAAGACTGATTTCTTTTTTCTTTTTTTTTTCACTTTTTAGCAAAGACTGATTTCTTTTTCCTTTTTCTCTTTTTTCTTTTTTTTTAGCAAAGACTGATTTCTTTTTTCTTTTTTTTTAGCAAAGACTGATTTCTTTTTTCTTTTTTTCTTTTCTTTTTTAGCAAAGACTGATTTCTTTTTTCTTTTTTTTTTCACTTTTTAGCAAAGACTGATTTCTTTTTCCTTTTTCTCTTTTTTCTTTTTTTTTAGCAAAGACTGATTTCTTTTTTCTTTTTTTTTAGCAAAGACTGATTTCTTTTTTCTTTTTTTCTTTTCTTTTTTAGCAAAGACTGATTTCTTTTTCCTTTTTTCTTTTTTTAGCAAAGACTGATTTCTTTTTTCTTTTTTAGCAAAGACTGATTTTTCTTTTTTATCTTTTTTTATTTTAGCATAGACTGATTTCTTTTTTCTTTCTTTTTTTTAGCAAAGACTGATTTTTTTTATCTTTAGCAAAGACTGATTTTTTTTATCTTTAGCAAAGACTGATTTTTTTTATCTTTAGCAAAGACTGATTAATTTTTTCTCTTTTTTAGCAAAGACTGATTTCTTTTTTCTTTTTTTTTCTTTTTTTAGCAAAGACTGATTTTTTTTCATATTTTAGCAAAAACTGATTTTTTTTTTCTGCTGAATCGCTAGAGCTTTACATCCTTATTTTTTTGTCAGTTTTTATTTTGCTGATTTTGTTTCTCTTCCTCTCGGCTTGATTTTTTTTGCTTTGTCTAATGCCACACTTCAAGTTATTCACAATGTGGGTAGACTTGTTTTTATCAAATAATGACTTCCTGTCCCCCCTCTCGCACATATGCACTTGGAATCTTTCTTTTGCTAACGCCCATGATTTTTTTCTTTATTTCTTCAAAATAAATATTGAACATTCTTCTTTACAGAAAAGGCTAATTTTAACTGAATTTAACTCCTTTAGAAGCAAAACCAGGTTAAGTGGCAGTACCTGTCAGGGTCCCATCTATGGGTTAAATAAAAACACTATTTGCCTACAAACTATTCCGATACAAAATATATGCATGTTTCGGCATAAAATGACCGTTGCCTTTTGGCTAAGATCAAAGTGTAGTATCTCTTTTCAAGACTAAGGCCAATAAGCATATACTGTCTTTGCATTAATCATCTTTCATTCTTGTTAGCTCCTTACATCTAGTGGCTTCATGCCTTGTCTGGAGCGATTTCCATAAAAAAAACTGATTTACAAAGGAAATATTCTCCGTATCCTATTGTACAGATCAATAATGTATTATGTGTTTTAATCTTTATTGATTTTGAATTTTGAAACAAATTCACTGTCAGAATAAATCGATCTGAAAAGCCAACACATTAATCTTGTCGCGTTCGGAAAAACAAATTTAGACTTTTTTATTTTTTACAAGTGAATCATTTTTCTTTTATTTCTCTGGAATTATCGCTCTCTCTTCTTCTTTCATTTATTTATGAGATAAAATATATATATATATATATATATATATATGCACCATTCCTTTTATAAGCCAGTATGTAGCCATACCGAGGTGATCTTATTTGGCCTCTGAATACCATGTTATTTTGAATATTTGGTCAGGGTTTACTTCTAGGGTGAAGTATCCTCATGTCAGGTTGTCTTGACAAACCCTTGTACAGAGAGACCGAAGACTGTGTGTGTGAAATTACATAAACACTATTACAGTCTACACCAATCAACCAGCGTTTCAATGTTATCACAGACTGAATAAAAAGTGAAAAAAACTCGCATTGAAATTGTCACCAGAAAAAAAAACGGATGTTAAGAAAACGAGAGAAAAAAAGAAAAGACAATCAAATCCGATCCAAGGTCGTGTCAGCGAAATATCGGTCACTGTCCGTTAACCTTTCAAACTTTCATTAATAAACCCCCTCTTTCCGTCCTCCATCTTAACAAACGTCCCCTCTCCTTCTCTATATAACTATCATTTTGAAATATTCTAGACAGAACAGGGAAGAGAAAATTTATATATATATATATATATATATATATACACGTATCACTTAAATGACACTAGTGCCATCCAGCGACACATTAACACACATAAAAAAAGCATAAAATCAACTGAACTTAGACAAATATTAACAACTAACACTAAGATCATACATAAAAACAATTGCACTAACAGATTAAACATCTTCGAAGCCTTATACATAAAAAAATTGCAACCACAATTAATAAAATAGCATTCACCACCGGTATTAACGCCTTATCAGTCTTCAACAATTAATGCACAATAATAATAATAATAATAATAATAATAGATAAAGAATAAAATAAATAAAACAAATTAATAAATAAATTAATAAGTAAATAAAAGAATAAAGATATATATATGCAAATAATTAGATATACCAAAAATAAAACCATAAATACGGCTCTTTACAAACAGCAACAACAACAACACACAAACTCCTGAAGACGGTCGCGAGACCGAAAGCGCTCGAGAAATGGCCCAAGACACAACATTAGGTGCCATGATCCATCAATTGATACCAGAAACCCGATGAATCGCTCGAAGAGTCGAGAAAGATCATAAAGAGGGAGAACTCCGTGGTCTTTAACGACACATGTCTAATAAACGACTTGCTGCCAATATATATATATATATATATATATATATATATATTAAAGTCAAAGTATAGACTTGAGTTGAGTATAAATGGACAATAGAAAAAATGCTTCTAGTGTAATGGGCAGCTGGTATAAAATATTGACATTCAATACTCAAATACTGCAAGTATTAAAATCAGCTCAATGGTTGAACCTTCAGATCAAGCAGAGCTATTGTAGAGTACGTTGAGACAAATTAATTTATAACATTATTTATTTCAGTTCCAAGAATTCAAGGTCAACAATGATTAGGCATATGATCGTACAGACGATTAGGAATTTTTATTATTTTTTACTTATTCATTCCAACAATTCTTTTTTTCAGTGCCTTTACAAAAGATCACAAATAGAAGTCAAGCAAAAAAACAATTTTATATCATATATTTTATTATCATTTTTATTATTCTCATGTTTATTAGAAGTGTTATAAATTTATGTACACCTGTTCTTTCGATTTACCTGTAATAAGTTGATATATATTTTGTCTAATAAGGAAATGTGGATGCTTTTTTTGACTTTTATTTGTGATCTTTTGTAAAAGGCCCTGAACAGATCCACTGGAATTAATAAGTAAAAAAAAAAAAAAGAAAATAAGAAAAATAATAAATTCCTAATCATCTCAGAAACGATTGTATGCCTAATCATTGTTGCTTTTTAATTCTTAGAATTGAAATGTTATAAATTTATTTGTCTCAACTTGCTCACATGAGAAGAATACCCGTCCCAGGACATCTAAAATAATTCCCAGAACAGTTTTGCACCACTTTTAATGTTTCTTTACTAAGATGAAAATAAAGATATAATCCTATTAAACCTTATGTCTAGAATCCTTATGCCAATTTTAATCAAAATTCATAAAATGATTTTGGTTCTAGAAAATGTCTAAGATTTAAGACTCAAGCTTAAGGGATCTTAAGAAAAGATTGAAATCAAGAGAATCTTGTTTAATTGTATGTTTTATGACTGAATCAAATTCAATGCAAATCTGAAATATTTGAATTTTCAAATGGGAGATTGTGTCTGTATAATGCCCCCTTTAAACTACTTTAAACAAACTGAAATTTTTGAATGTTTATTAATTGACGTCTAATATCTATTGTCAAAATTTCACAAAAATCGTAGGTATTTGAATTTTCACGAATGGCTTCCACTGCCTTTTTACCTCTTTTGCATAAATTAAACTAAATATAGCCTACAGTTTGTGTTTTAAAATTTATAATGATCGGTTAATTAGTTTAAGAGTGAATCCTGTACATACAAATATATTAACATAAATAACTTTATCAGTGTATTATATATATATATATATATAGTCTTGGAAGTTTCTCAACCATTAAAACTATATTAAAAAAAACCCAAAAAACCTTGAGTCCCAAGTCATTCAGTGGAAAATCACTCATGTAAGTCAATTTAACTTTTTCAGTTATTATATTAGTTTGCTTCTAACATTATTTAAGGGATCATCAGTTGTTTACCATGAAAAACTGTTTCGGGAATTTAAAAACAAGACAGTATTTAATTTCATGGCTTCCCAGCAGAGTTGATCAGACCCCACTTCCCTTAAAAGACAAAAACATAAACGTTCCGTATACTAAACCTAAGTTTTGTTCCGTATAAATGTTTTGCTAACTTATATTAGTTATTAAAAAAAATATATATATATATATGTGTGTGTGTGTGTGTGTGAGAGAAGATAAAGATAACATCTTTAAATTATATCCTATCTTGAATAGTTAATGCTCAATATATGCGATAGAGCAATAGTATAAGTAGATAACTGATGAGGATAAAAATTGGATAAAATGCAATATTTATCAAATTATCAATAGTTCAAACAAGGGTTATATAAAAAGATTTTTATATAACTATTGTTTGAACAATTGATGATTTAATAAATATTGCATTTGGTCCAATTTTTATTCTAATCACTTATCTACTTATATATATATATATATATATATATATATCAAGGGAGGCGTGAGAGCGCTCTATCCCTTAATAGACTACACGAATGGCCTATGCTGGAAATCTCATTTCTTTGATCAATCATAACTCAAAAACCAATAAACCAAATTAGTTAAAACTTTTCACAAAATTTTTATTTGATAGGTTCTATAAGTAAGTACAATTTCAGCATCATTAGTCAAGGCAACCCAGAGATCCAGAAAGTTCAATCATGAAATCATGTTATCTGTGTGTACGTACGTATGTGCCACCCTGTATCTCATCAACTATTTGATGGATTCAGCTGATTTTGGGCAGAGATAGAGGCTCTGGGTTCTAGTTGATGGCTTTCTAATTTCAGTTTACCAATATACTGTAGTTTCTCTGAAATTTTCAACAAACCTTAAAAAAATGACTAGTCCACATACATTTTCTTCTATATCTCATCAGCTATTTGATTAATTCAGCTGTGTTATGGCACAGATAGAGGTTGTATTTTGTTTTCCTTTGTACACTGGAATATTTTATTGTTTACTATCGTGAATAACTTTATTATATTTCTCCCTGCTCCAAAAATGTTTGATTGATTTATTTATTTCATTCAAATTAAATATTTTTGCATTGTGTCCTTGTCAATTTTCAAACACACTGACTGTAAAATGATTGAATCACCATTTATTGTTTGCAATGAATACATGGTAAAGTTTGAAAAAATTTGTTCTAGCTTGAATTGTATCATGAGTAAATATACACTCATCATAATTTAAAAAAAAAATTTCCCTGTGAATATTGGAAGAAACATTGATTAGTCAAACTACCAACTATATCAGTTATGAGAAGGCATTGTCTTGAGGCATAGCTTTTACAAAAGTAGTGACATTCCATGAAAAATGCCAGTATACTGAAATCATAGACCCATAATAGGGTTAAGATGAACATTCATATACACTAAATGTACAAAAGCAAGGAAATTCCAAAATTTTTACACTTTTAGTGTCATTAAGGATATGCGAGCACAACAGGGCTATGTATTTTACTGGTAGGAATTTTTCTTCAGCGCACCTCACACACTTCATCCACTCATGCATTTATACTGTAGTGATGTGATAATGAAATGGTTTGGTTGATATGTAGTCATACCCTTAATGACAATAAAAATGTAAAAATTTGGGAATTTCCTTGCTTTTTTACATTTAGTGTATATGAATTTTCATCTTAACCCTATTAAGGGCATATGATTTCAGTATACTGGCATTTTTCATGGAATATATATATATATATATATATATATATAATCTGGGATGTTATTTCTCTGCCTTTGAGCAGAATTCCATTATTTTTTATATTTTTTTCAGGAAAGACTGATTTTTTTCCCCAATTGCTAGAGCCTTACTTTCTTAATTTTTCTCAGTCGCTATTTGGCTGGATTTTATTTCTATTTCGTATTACCTTGCCTTTCTTTTCACTCTTATGACAGTTCTCTCGGAAAATATTAATTTTGTCATGAAGGTTAAGCCTTCAAGTAATTCATGAAAGGGGTAGATGACTTTTGTTTCATCAAAGAATGACTTCCTTCCTCCCCCCCTCCTCACATGTCTTTCTCTTAATTTTGATGTTCTTAGTTGAAACTGATTGGAATTGTTTCCAAGCCTCCGCCCCTAAAAAAAAAAATCATAATCTAAAAACTTGATCTGTCAGCTCAATCTGTGAGTAGAGCTGAGTAGTATGAAAAATATACTTATGACAAGTAAGCTACACACAATTTCTTTCATTCCCGGCAGAAATAATGCATTTTTTCCCCCAACTATTGTTTTGAAAGCACTTTTATCGACCACAAAAGATGTACACTCAGTGGACGTGGAATGCTTTGTTTCTGCCTGAAGACATGACAGTTTGTCTTTTACTGCAGAGATTAACTGATTCCAGTTGATGCCCAAATGGTTTTAACAGGATGAAGCGCGGAGACTCCAGCAGAAGAAAATAAAATTGAACGCCTCTGTAAAAACTGTCGATATCGTTTGGCGAACAAACCCCCAGTTGTTTTCATATTAACATTCCCATACCTGACAATATTGACAATGGCTATAGCAGAATTACTTGGTGTTGTTGTTGATGGTTGATTCTATCAACAAAAAAAGAATTAGCATGAAATTGTTGTGTTCTTTGGTCATCTTTAATTGGCTAGCACGTGGTCCAAGTCTCTGGGTACAAAATCTATATTATATTCGTGGTAGCTGTCCACGGATGCAATTGAAAAAAGGCCTACACAACTTTTCTTGATTAAAGTTTTATGAGGAATCCCTTGATAGTACTAATTTTATAACTTGAAAAATTAAAAAATAAGAATAAAAATGGTAATATGGGGTCAGTTGTCCTAACTAGAAAAGCTGTATTTGTAATCACCTGGAGTTTTTTGTTGGCATATTTTTTTTTACCTGGGGTAGTCATATTTTTTTTACTTGTGAAGGGAGGGGGGGGGAGTAATTGTTGGTTCTATGGTTTTGGCGCTGTCCTATTTGTTGCCTTCGAGGTTTTAACCAACAGATTTAATTAGTTTTTTATTTATTTTTCCATTTTTATTATTTTAGAATTGAGCGAATTGCCCGTGATATTGTCCACGAACTCGTTTTGCAGAACGATGTTGGCATTGTGGTCTTGTGTGTGTTGAAGGGTGGCTACAAATTCTTTGCCGATCTCTTGGACAAGATCAAGCAATTGAATCGAAACAGTGAAGAATCTGTTCCACTTGCCATTGACTTCATTCGTTTACAGAGCTACAAGGTAAGTGCTCAAATTTGTCATACATGAAGCAATTAAGTTGCCATAATCATGACAGAAACATGAACGCCTACAAATTGTTAGTCATACCTTGGCTGCTGGTTGTTCCTCATGTACGCACCTCCGATGTGATCCTCCCAGACTAAGGAAATTCCATCCTGTAATTAAAACTTCTTTCATATCTTCAAAAAGACTAACTCAAGATAAAACTAATGAGAGACAGCGAGACATTTATTCAATGTGATCCTGGTTCCAGTAAAAGTAAAGAAAAGCGAACAAGTGAGGAATAACGTAAGACAACCAAGTTAGAAATTCAAATACATTTATTTACGGAAAAGAAATATAAACAAAACATCAAAATCCAACATGAGAAAAAGGGATTTAAAGAATATAGTTAACCGACGAGCAAAGAACACATTTAAATACACAATTGCAGTTTATGAGAGAAATTGGAGTTTTAACTTGCAGTATACCGGTGGGCAGTTCAGAAGATAATCACATTAGTCGAATAGTTTGAAATGTAGTAAAGTTCTCTCCATATGAGAATGTTAGTAAAATGACTAAGAGTTAATATGCGAAGTAAAAAGTGAGTCTGATCAGTATAAGGCACAGAGGTTAGGTTCTGGATAACGGGGTCGTCCTCATTAAGGATCACCAATCAGGATATCGGGTTAATGATCGCATGCATTATAAAAAAATGTTTGCTTTCACTTCAATTTGTTGGATAAGAATGATAATGGCATTTTATCACTGAGATGAGGTTTTGAGATCTGTTCTATAACTTCATCTGCAGTGGAAAAGAGTCGGAACATGCAAATTGTCCACAGCGACACTATAACTTACAAGCGTTTTTTTTCGGGGAGCATTTTTGCCCAATCTTTAACGTAAGACGATCAAAGCTTTTTTTCCTTTTTTTTCTCTTCGTCTTTTTCTTCATAGTCCGACCGATGGTTAGGAAGAAACTGTTAATACCGTGTCTCAGTTCTAACCTTTGGGGCTTATAACGACTGAAAGCGTGGGTGGATTTGTTTGGGTATATCACCTAACAGTCAGCTCTCGTGACAAAGGTCAGATGTACTAAGGGCCAAGGTCGTTGAGTACGGCGATCTGCATTCGGTAAGATGATTAAATCGACAATGTGTGGCCGATGTATATGGGGTGTTTATCTCTTTTCGCTCATAAAATAAAGTATAAAAATGCATACATGTGCTCTGTTGGTATTTTGTCTAATAATAATAGTACAAGGTGACAATGTCAAATGTGTGCGTTAGTGTCACCTCTTACCATTAACTGCTGTAATTTTTCAAAACTCTTTTTTTCTTGTTCTTGAAAACTTCTGTTCCCACGTTTGCTTTTGACCGCTTCCAGACAGCTCCACCCTTGACAGTTCCCGGTAAAATTCACTCGTTAACTAAAACTAACCTACCCACCTACAAAAACATTTTTTTAAAGTTAAATCAACTTTAACATGTTTTCAAATTAAAAAAACAAAACAATTCTTTTTCTCTTTCATCACTCTAACAGAATGATAAATCCCAAGGAGAGATCCAGGTTATTGGAGGTGACAGACTAGAGAACTTGAAAGGAAAAGTAAGTTTAAAAATCAAGTTTTTTTTATTTTAAAGTTTTTTCTTTATTTTAAATTCTTTTATCTTTTATAAAAAAAAATTTTTTCTTTGCATTATTTGGATTATTCAGACTAGTTCTCATCTTGAATTTTTTTTCTTTTTAAAAAAGTTTTTCTTTTAAAAAAAAATTGTTTTTTTAAAATTTTGTTTTAAAATGAATTTAAAACAAAACATTTTACATTTTTTTTTTTTTTAAATTTAAATTTTAAAATTTTTTTCTTTTTAAAAAAAACAACTTTTTTTTCTTTAAAAAAGAACACGGTTCATTCCCAAAATGGTAATTTCTTTTATTTAATCTGTCTCTTTTACATCTTAATCATTACCTATCTACAGGTGTGACTAAAACATACTGAAATTCCTGTGTAGATTAGTCAACTCTACTTGGGAGGAGGAGGGGTGACTGGACTGATGGATATTCTCACAACCTAGAAACTTATTTGTGGGGTTATTTAGTTCAATAGATATGGCTTGACTCCAGAGCCAGCTTATCCCATGTACAAGTGTAGATAGTTGATCAACTAAACTAATCTATATATATATTTATACATATATGTAATATAAAGCAAACATTTTTTTCAATGCCAGAATGCAACTCCCATAATAATAATAATAATAAAGCTAATAGTGACATTAGTTTTACAAGCACTACCCTATCCTGCCGACTCACCATGCACCGTGTAAACTCTAGCTCAATTTACCAGCATTTACAAAAAAATTATTGCTCTCCCTCTGATTTAAGAGGCTCTGAAGGCTTCTCTCGGCACAATATCAAACGGCCGGTGAGAGTTGGTTTGTAATTTGGTTGGCTTGCAATTTGGTTGAAGAGCTTTTGCCACAGTGCTGCCATCTCTCGAATCTTCTATTTTGATATTAGCAACAGCGAAGCCCAGATAAAAGCATTTTCTCACCTCTTGTCTGACCCCCACGTGTCAACCTAACGACCAAGTGTCATGTATTCTTCACGTTACCCTTGAATGCCTTTTATATTTATGTATTTGAATTATTGTTCTCATCTTCTTTCAACATTTCGGCCAATGTAACCTCTGACCTTTTTCAAGTGCATCTTGTTAAACTCTGAAATTTTGAAGAGAAGCCTTTATTTAATCCACAGGAGTCGCGTGTTCTCTTTTCATCGGCCATGATCAGGTAGAATTCTTAAGTAATTCTTAATTGTATTCTTAGTATCACCTGTGCTGAGGATTGAACCTTCAACCGACTGTCACTTAGAATTGATTGTTACTTAGCACCACGGGTTCATGTGAACTTCGGATGTCTACCCAGTCAATGTCGGAATGAGAACAATCTACCCCCATGGATTAATTGAAGAGTTCCGTTCAAAATTCCGTACAGATTCCAGAGTTTGACGAGACACACCTGAAGAAGGTTAAAACGTGAGAACAATAGTCCGAATAATCAAAATTATGCAAATTATCAATCCTCATCTAAAAAATCTAGGAACATTTTTGATGTCTTTGTGTTGTATGTCTTTGCAGTGCGTCCTCGTTGTGGAAGACATCATTGATACTGGCCGCACTATGATCAAATTGAAAGAGCTTTTGGCCAAGCATGAACCAAAATGTGTCAAAGTGGCAAGGTGAGTTAAAAGGTTTCTTTTTTTATATCTTATATATAAAGTACAGTCAACCCCCCATTTATTTGACTGTTATACCTCTATAAACAAAGTCTACGTATAGAATTCATTTATATACATTTTAGTTGTGTATTAGTACATGCTTCCAGAAAAAGAAAATTTAATTTCATTTGAATTCGCAAATTTTATGTTTTATCCACTTAACTGTTTTCTTTTTGCATAGTGAATTTACTGCAGGAGTAGGAGTCACTAACCCCTCTCACAGTAATAAGTCTTCATCTTTCAACTGAAAATATGGTAAAAGAAATATGGTAGAACTCTAATTAGGTTTACTTTTTCTTATTACACCATCTGTCAGCTCAATTCATATTAATACCTACGCTTATCAGCAATTATGTATCTAATAAAATTTTTTTCCAAAGTTAGCTTTTCAGATTAAAAATAATACACAAATATCCACAATCTTCTTTCCCATGACGTTCTTAGAATATACATAACAAAATGTCCCCTAAAATTCTTTTTACGCTCAAACTTAATAAAACGTTAAACTATTTTTCATTATCGATGGTTACACGAGTGTTTCGTTTCTTGATTCAACAGATTCAAATTCAATGTGTAACACATCTTCATTTGTGAATTCTTCAGTATCATCAGCTGCTTTTGAAGATAAACATTTAGCTGTTGATTTTATTTTCTCTTTTCTTTTTGATATTATAAACAGTAGATTTGGCGAGGTGTCGTAACTTTGCTGTTTCGATTCCTTCATTTATTTTCTTCACTATCTCTAATTTCTTTGCAACACTGATGTCGTTGTAGACGTTTCCTGTGATTTGATATTTTCTTACCAGCTAACACCATTTTGGATTATAAGGGATTGTTAAATAACGCAATTATAGATAATGAAAGCCTCATATAAAATATCACGTCTTTTTTATTATATCGGCTCAAGACGAAACGATTGTTCTTATGTATTTTGAGAAGGGTTTAATACAGTTTTGTGTCGGTGTACTAATTATATACATCATAATCACGTTGACACACCGGTTCTCGTTAGATCACCAAAGTTAAGCGACGTTGGGCCTGGTCAGTAGAAAAATAGGTGATCATTTGGGAATACCAAATGATGTGCCCTTCGCTTATCTCGGCATTGTTTGTAATCGTCCTGGATTTCTCATTGCCACTGGAATCAGGCAATGCCAATTCAAGAGAGGTGTGATTGTGGATTGTGCAACCCTTTCTTCACAATTTCACGCACAGCCAACCTTACAGGGAGTATCCATTGTCTCTCAAAACTGAACAGAGGTCATGACCAATTCAGAATATATGTCCCAATTATGAAGTGTATCAACAAATGTGTCCCAATTGCAAATTGTTCCAATCAGGGTTGTACCAATTAGGAAGTTTACCTGTATTTTTTAATTCAATGAATTTCTGTAAATAAATGTATTCATGAAAAAATGCTTTTAACAGTTTGGAAATATTTTAAGTAGGAGTAAATGTGGTATTGTGGTGACTAAGATGATTCGGTGCTTATGCTGATTAGCGGCCATATGAAAAAAATATTTTTTATATAAAAACAATATTATATACTTATTCAGCGTTATATTCTTACTCACTGTACGAAAAAGTAGAAAAAATTATCCACTAGAACTTTAATTACAAGTGTTTTTCCATTCTGCGTATCATAAGATTTCAGTTATCTGCCCTTGAAATCTTAAAAAACAAGATGGACGTTTACTGAACGAGTCGCTGTTATGATACGCAGAATGGAAAAATAAGAGCATGGAGGTAATCCTCCCAGGTCTTACATCCTACTGTGAGGGAGGCTTAACTAATAATACAGATCTGATGTGTGTGATGTTGACAAAAATCAATTGGTGACTGATTGGACTAATTTTTTTTTTATTTTGTAGGTTTTTACTTCATTCTTTTTTTTTTTTTCCTCTCTCAATTTAAAAAATAATTCCCTTTCTTTTCTTTTCAGTCTTTTGGTAAAACGTAATACGCATAGCACTGGATATCGACCTGATTGTGAGTAAAATTCTTTCCTTTTACACAACAAAACTCGCATTATGCTGTGTAGCTTTCTTTGAAAATAAGGGTATAAAGTTTTCGAACGTGTCAGATTCTGGAAAAAAAAAAATTTCTAGAAACAAAAAATGAAATCAACTCAACAGGGATAAAACATGAATTTGAATTCATGAACATATATATCATGTGATTTTTTTTACTATTTAAGTGTAAAATTAAATTAATCCACCAGAATGCATTTCGATTTTTTTACCATTTTAAATTGTTTTTACTAGTTGTAAAAAAGGGATGAATTATTTCATGATCCTTTAAAATTTGAAAGCAATTTTGAAGAATTTAAACTGCCGAATAGAAGCTGATTCAAACTGGCTTGAAAATTCTTAGCAAATCCTCATGTATTAAAAGATGGAATTTATAGAAATTAAAAAAACATTATGGTAATAAGTCAGTTTTATAACAATTTGATTCAATTAATAGTATAATGATCAAACACCATTGTTATAATGAATCATACACTATGACTATGCAATCCATACAGCTAGAAAACGGAGCTGTTAAACCTCACATAATGATATGGGACAAGAGGGAGAAAATAGCGACATTAGTTGAATTCAGTGTCCCTAATGATGCTGGCTTAAACAAAGCTGAGAGCGAGAAAATAACTAAATACCAAGATCTTATGTACGACATGAAAAGAAATGGAGATCTTAGGAAGATCTCCATCATTCCAGTAATCATAGGAGCTACCGGGCTCATGAAAAAATTTCAAAAACTAATTGACGAATATACCCGGTGAACCAAGTGCAAGGAAGATCCAAACAATTGTACTTAAAGGAACGGTTAGAATCCTAAAAAAATCTCTCGGTTTGGAGTGTCTGAAATAGCAGGTGAATGTCTGACATCCAGTAGGATACCCCATCCCCAACAAAAACAAAAGGATTAAAAAATTGAAAATAAATAAAGTAACTTACAAAACCATATTAAAAGAAACAAAGTGAGACAAAAATGAAAGTAAAGACACTTGGTGGCTAATAAAAATAGACAACAAATCTATTTTAGATTAACCTTTTTTAATGATGTTATAATTTTAAACAATTTTATTCAAAGTAATGACAAGATGACATCATATTATTCAGTTTTACATGTTGGCATGTGTTGGATGTCTTTTAGAAATTGACTTCCAAACTAACCTATCTCTGACCAAGTCTATTTATCCCTCTTTCTCTCAAATCCATCCTTATTACATCCTATGTTTTCCTTTGCTTTACCCTGCCAACTAACCCCACTACATACACTGTTTTAGATCTACTAACAGAAGAACTCTTATCCATTGCAGGCACAAACTTTGTTCAATCTCTTTTGGCTTAAGTCTCACTTTCTCTGATTAAAAATTCCATCATCTTTTTCTTATAGAGAATGTTTTTAACTTTTATTCAATTTTTTGTCTTTTCTTTTCATGTTTTCAGTTACTGGATTCGAAATCCCTGATGAATTTGTGGTCGGTTATGCTCTTGATTATAATGAACACTTCAGAGATTTAAGTGTAAATATTTTTATTTATCTATTTCTTTTTTTTTTTGTTTATTTGCTAGCAAAAACATGCTCCCTCCGGTCGCATATTTTTGCTAGGCTGGGAAGATGCCATGGTGAACAAACATATAATACACTAACCCCAAAGGAGGAGGTAATGCCTGGGAGGATATCATAACTACAGAATAAATAGTAGACTACCCCCTCCCCCCCCCCCCAAAAAAAAGGAGATGGTAGTCCTTGGGAAGATGGTCTCATGACAACAGAACTAATACTACACTATCCTCTTCCCCCAAAGGAGGATGTAATATCTGAGAGGATTAGCCCCCTTTTAAAAAAGGAGATAATTCCTGGGAAGACGATCTTATGACAACAGAACTGATACTACACTAGCCACATTAAAAAATAATACAATATTAAATAGTTTTTTTCCCATTCATATAAAAATGTCTAGTCATGAAAACAGTTTAATGGTTCTTTGGCCTTTTGTCTAAGATCAAACTATAATATCTGTTCTTGGCAGACCTTTTATTATCGAGGAAAATATTGCGTATATATATATATATATATATATATATATATATATGCAAATTACAAATGTATATTACACAATATTAATTTATTAAAAACTGTTCAAAAAGTAAATATGCCCTGTCAGCGGGGCCGTGAATTCGCCGACTGCAACCCCATGCAGAGGGAACCCCACTCCTCCCAAATGTTGGCTGTGGGTGGTGACTCGTGATATCTTAGGACAGGATCCTGGTGATTGAGCGGTCCGTGGTCTGGTTGCATAAATGGTCACGTGATTTGTAACACTCTACTTTGGCCCTTACTTCGGCTAGACAGGAGGCTGGAGAGGCCCGATCCGATCAATCGGCCAGTTATGTCTTTCCCTAGCACTAATTTAACTGATCGTTAACAATATTGAAATTGATTAGCTTCGTAGTTATCAATACCCACTCCAGTTTATAACTAAGTGCTAGAAGGCGGTGGCAAGGGTCAATCAACTTGAAAGATAAATGACCGCAACATGGCTGTGTGGTCCCGGACGTTTCGCTATAAGTGGGTAGGGAAATCGATGGAACACAGGCGCTTGTGATCATGATCGGGTTGAGTATAACATTCCTGTAGCCTTGTCTTGTCAAGGCGGTTGGGTTTCCCCCTTGGCAATTCCCATAGACTTTGAGTCGAAGTGGACTCCGTGGTGGGTAGGGAGCAGGAATGCTGAATTTAAAAAACAAAACAATTTATGGCTCCTAACAGAACCACAAAAAGAATGCATAGGGATACACGCTCCGAACGAGAAAAAGAAGAAAACGACCAAAGTAGATTCTCAAGATTTATTGTACTGGAAGCATTAGAAGAACCAAATCTTGCTACATTATCTCCCTTCGTCATTGAGAAAATAATTTTGGCTAATATGATGCCTAAGGTTGTTAAAAAAAATGGCCAATGGAAACATACTGGTCGAAGTTGAGAAAAAAAGACATGCAGATTTTCTGCTGAAAATGAAAATTTTTCACAATAAAAAAAATTACATAATACCCGCATCAATACTAAAATATTTCAAAGGAGTAATAAGGAGCCAAGAGCTCTCCTTGTGTGCTATAGAAGAAATAAAAGAAGAATTGAAATCTTAAGGAGTAATCGAGGTGAAGCGAATCTCTATAAAAAGAGAAAACAAGATCATCCAAACAAACACATACGTGATGACATTTGACATGCCAACAGTTCCACCAAAAATGAATATAGCATATACAATCGAAACGGTTGAACAATATATCCCTAATCCTCTTCGGTGTTAGAAATGCCAGAAATATGGACATCACGAAAGCAAATGTAACGGAAGAAACGCATGTGGAAAATATGGGGAAAAAGAACCATACATGCGCAAACTGTGGTGGTGACCACCCAGTTTATGCCAAAATTTGTGAGAGATGAAAGAGGGAAAAGGAGATACTGACAGTTAAATACACTAGAAATATTTCCTTCTAAGGAGCAAGGAGGGTGGTGGAAACCACTAGTAGAGAAAAGACATATTCTCAGATTGTGTGGCGAATAATGAGGACAGTTAATAGAAAGGTTGCTAAAACTTGGACCAGGAAACTAGCCAGCATTCCAAAATACAATTAGAAAAGAATACGAGGAACCGAAGGCAAAAGTTCGAAAGCAACAGGTGAAACCAAGAGAGGAAAGGATTATCATTGTGCCTCCTACTCACCCGGTTGCCCCCACCCAAGATGCACCACCACCAGTCAAAAACAAATGAAGTGAATAATGTAACTGAATCTACTAGGAAAAAGATAGTGATCCGAAAAGATCTAAATAAAAAATCTCCAAGTAAATAATTTGCATGCAAAAAGCCTTCAGGTAAAAATCCTAAACCTGAGGGAAAAGAGAAATCACCTCAAAAACCCAAAATCAGAGTGAACTTGACACAAAACCAATTTGAGGCACTGGACATGATGGAAACAGAAGATGAAAACTCTAAAAAAAGAAACAAAGAACACAAAAAGCACCCCCCCAATCAAAATATAAACCATGGGACAAAAAATAATCTAATGGAATTGTCGCGGTTTAAAAGTAAATCTTAATGAATTGCTCTTATTACTGACGCAGAAATCTCCCACAATTATTTGTCTCCAAGAAACCTTCCTCAAACAAGAGGACGATATCAATATTAAAAATTATCAGATATTCAGTTACATCTATGATACTGGACACGGGGCCTCTGGAGGGGCATCAATTGTAATCAGAAATGATATACCCCATAGCAAATTGAATATCCAAACCAATATCCAAGCGGTTGCCATTAAGGCGACGTTACATAAAACAATGAATATATGTTCAATATATATTCCACCAAACGAGGACATAAATGAAAGTGAGCTTAAGAAGCTAATTGACCAATTACCCACACCATTCATCCTATTGGAGGACTTTAATAGTCACAATACCCTATAGGGGTGCAAAAATATGACAAAAAAGGGTAAAATAATACAAAAAATTTATTAATGAAAATGATCTGTGCATGCTAAACGAAGGAACACAGACATATATTAACCCATTCAATGGAAATCATTTTGCTATTGATTTGACAATATGCGACCTCACAGTCTATATGGACTTTACTTGGAGAGTGTATGATGACACTTGTAGCAGTGATCATTTTCCAATCCTCCTCGAAAATATAGAACTTGGTGGTGAAAGTAAACCAAACTGCTGGCAACTAGACAAAGCCAATTGGCAAATGATTAAAGAAAAGTGTCAGAAACTGACATGTGTGGAAACAGACTCTGACCCAGTGGAACACTTCACAGAGAGGCTGATTTAAATAGCAAAAGACTGCATCCCGAGAAATTCTACACCAGACAAATGTAACAGACAATGCAAAAAAGCCATTAGACTGCAAATCAGCTAGCAGAAACGTTTTCAAAAAAATTCATTACGTCAGGGCGGAAAACAAAAATTTCTAACCACCAAAAGAAATGCAGAAAAGCATAAGTGGAATTTAAAATTCAAAAATCTGGAAAAATATAATAGTCCATTTACATTGAGTGAGTTAAGGGACTCTATTAAAAGGTCTTATAATACTGCTGTAGGACCGGATGAAGTCCATTATGAGTTTTTAAGGCAACTACCAGGAGAATCACTTAAATTACTGCTAAAAATAAGTAACAAAATATGGACATGGGGAAATTCCCGGACATATGGTACCGATCCCAAAACCGGGCAAAGACAACCTGGATCCACAAAATTACAGGCCTATCTCCTTTACCAGTTGTTTATACAAAACAATGTAGAGGATGATAAACAATAGATTGATTTGGTATTTGGAATCCAATGGCCTTATTACCAATGTACAATGTGGATTCCGCAATAAAAGTGGCACAATGGACTACTTGGTTCGCTTGGAAACTACCATCAGAGAAAGCTTCATTAAAAAAGAACATCTCGTAGCGTTTTTTTTTTTTTTGAACTAGAGAAAGCGTATGATACAGCATGGAGGTATGGCGTCATGAGAGATTGGAACGATCTCGGTCTATAAGGATGATTGCCAAATTTAATTGACGTTTTTTTTGTCAAACCGAAGATTTCGAGTTCACATTGGATCTACTCTTTCTGATATGAAAACTCAGGAAGTGGGTGTCCCACAAGGAAATGTGCTATCTGTGACTCTGTTTAACATAAAAATAAACAACATAATAAAAAGCTTATTACCTGGAGTGGATGGATCCCTATACGTGGATGACTTCCTAATATACTACAGGTCTAAGCAAATGCATAACATTGAGCGCAAATTGCAACAATGCCTGAATAAAGTCAGAAATGGGCAACAGAAAATGATTTCCGATTTTCTCAGACAAAAACAAAATGTGTCCATTTTTGTCAGAAGAGAAAATTGCGCAATGACCCAAGCCTGAAACTTGAAAGGATGGGAATTCCAGTTGTGGATGAATACAAATTTTTTTGGTAATTTTCGATAGAAAATTGACCGTTATTCCTCACTTGAAATTAGAGATGGGCGGTTTTACCGAAAAACCGCGGTTTTTCGGTTTCGTCTCCATACCGAATACGAATCGTTTTTTTTTTTTAAACCGTAACCGTTCGGTATTGTGTTTTTACTACAGTAAGCCACCATATACAAGGAAACACGGTTGAAAAGATTTTCTGATTTGAATAAAATTGAATATTACCAAAAAATGTTATATTAGTAAGAGGACAGATTGAACAAATATATGATAAAAACATTTAATTGACTTGTAGGAAGAAATCTTTGTTTACAGTTTGTTTATCATTAACATTTTGAATTTTCAAATAAAAAAAAGAGAAATATGACAGACAACATGACATCGTATTTTTAGCATAAACTATTTTCAAATGAAAAAGAAAAAATCAAACGCGTTCCGTATGATGTCGAAAATCTATTTGATTCTACTCAAAATTGTAAAATAATTGTTTGTTTGTTTCAGAGTTATCTAAAAAAATAAGTTATTAAAATGAAATTAAAATAAAATACTTGTAAAAGTAAATAAACGAAAAGTAGCGAGCGAGTATAAACATTTAAAAAGAAAAAAAGTAGTTGCCAATGCTAGTATCACTTCATTTAGTTATATTTTAGCTTCTGATGGGTTAAAGAATTAGATAGAATGTATATTCAAACTCAGTTTTATTCTTCAGAAATCTTTCATGAATCTTTGGTCACTGTTTTAACGAGTTAACTGTTGAAAAGGTATCAGAACTTTGATTACAACAGTCAACACCTTAAAACTTATATGATTCATATCATGGAGAATGATTCAGTCATAAAATTATCGAAACAGTGGCATAATTCAACTAAACGTTGAATAATAACTAATCATCACATAAGAGAATGAATAGCTTCCATAGTAAAAAACGAAAAACCGAACCGTAAGGGAAAAAAACCGATACCGAAACCAAAATTTCAAAACCGCCCAACTCTTCTTGAAATATATAAGGGCTAAATGTAATAGAACATTACAACTACTATGTGTGGTAGCTCATACTTAGTGGGGTGCAGACCTAAACACTCTACTAAGACTATATAGGTCGTTGATTAGATCCAAATTGGACTACAGTATGTTTATATATCAATCAGCCAGAAAGATCTATCTAAAAATACTTGACCTGATCTACCATGGAGGACTAAGGTTAGTACTTGGAGCCTTCAGAACATCGCCTGTTGAGAGTCTCTATGTAGAAGTTGACGAGGCACCTGCAGATATCAGGTGAAAAATTAGCTCTGCAGTATTATGTAAAATTGAAATCCTGTTCATCAACTCCTGCATATGATGGTACATTCCATCCAAAATAAAGGGAATTATTCCAAAGGAATGAAAGAGCTATAAGACCTTTTGGCCGTCGAATGGAAATGATCAACAAAGAAGCAGAATTGGACCTGACAAAAATACATGATACGATAATACCAAAGATCCCACCTTGGACCATAAGGATTCCAAAGATCAAACTAGCTTTAAGCAGACTCCACAAGCAAAAAACCCATCCTCTAATTTTCCATGAGGAATTAGAGAAAATCAAATATAACTATCCAAGACATATGCACATCTTCACAGATGGATCAAAACATGAAGAAGCAACAGGATGTGCGGCAATAATATAAATGTCTCCCAAATGACACTTCCATTTTTAATGTAGAAGCATGTGCAGTGGATATGGCACTCAATTTCATTTTAAAATCCAAAAATACAAAATTCATTATCTTTTTAGAGTCTTTGTCTGTACTAATATCACTACAAAACAGGAAATTTGACAATCCATTGATAACCAAATTACTTTGTAAAATTGAATATTTGTCAAAGGATAATGAAATATTACTGTGTTGGATCCCAAGTCATATCGGAATCAGGAAATGACAAAGCTGATAGGGCAACCAGGTCTGCCTTAGGCATGGCTCAGGAGACCAATTTTAAGATTCCATATACAAATTTTAAAATGAAGATCAACAAATATATTTAACAACAAAGACAACAACGTTGGAGTAGCAATACACATAACAAACTCCTAGCAATGAAAACTACAATATGAGAATGAAAAAAAAGTTAACGAAAAAGCTGAAAGGAGGAAGTATTGTTATCTAGACTTCGCATAGGTCACAAGGATTACACATTCCTACTTACTTGAAGACAAACAGCAACCGATATGGTATGCATGCCAGACTACGTACACAGTCAAGCATATTCTTACTGAATGCATTGATCTGGCCCCTATAAAAGAAACGTTCTCCAAAGCAGGTACAATGAAGGAACTGTTTAAGAAAAATAAAGTAGACAATAATGAACTTTTTAAAAGCTGTTGATTGATATAAAAAATGTAATTATCTAAAGACATATTCAGCTTGATTTGATATTAAATGAACTGGAAAAGGATGATATGCTGTAAAAAAAAACAAAAAAACATTTAACGAATTTTTTCAAAATATTAATTTTTTTTGCCTAAAAATTTTTATTTTTATTTTGCAAAGAACTTAAAAAAATACAATTGATTCGGCATTAAATGACCTGAAAAGGTTGGTATGCCACAAACAAACAAACAAAAAATAAATATGCAAATTAGCAAAATCTAAAGCTGCAGATTATTGTATATACAGTATTTCAAACTGTTATTAAATAAGCATATGCTGTTTTGATGTTAATATAGTTTGTATAGGTGGAAAAAACCTTTGCATTTATATATTCAAATTTTGTTTTTCTTTTTTTAACGTGGAACTAAAACAAATTAAAATGAACCCCCTTAAGTGTCAAATGTAAAATTAAACATGGGTGACCTGAACCATTCCTGTAACAGGATGCTAGTCTGTCACTAGTTACATTCCCAGGAATTTACTTCTACACCAGAGTATGTTGCTGGAGGTGGTTGCAAGTTGAACTCTACCATTAGAGTAAGATCGGCATGGTGTAAATTCTGTAAGCTGTTGGCAGTTCTGACATTGCGAGCTATCCCTCCAGGGGAAACGTATATAGCACCTATCCCTCCAGGGGAAACGTATATAGCACCTATCCCTCCAGGGGAAACGTATATAGCACCTATCCCTCCAGGGGAAACGTCTATAGCACCTATCCCTCCAGGGGAAACGTCTATAGCACCTATCCCTCCAGGGGAAAAGTCTATAGCACCTATCCCTCCAGGGGAAACGTATATAGCACCTATCCCTCCAGGGGAAACGTATATAGCACCTATCCCTCCAGGGGAAACGTATATAGCACCTATCCCTCCAGGGGAAACGTCTATAGCACCTATCCCTCCAGGGGAAACGTCTATAGCACCTATCCCTCCAGGGGAAACGTCTATAGCACCTATCCCTCCAGGGGAAACGTATATAGCACCTATCCCTCCAGGGGAAACGTATATAGCACCTATCCCTCCAGGGGAAACGTATATAGCACCTATCCCTCCAGGGGAAACGTATATAGCACCTATCCCTCCAGGGGAAACGTATATAGCACCTATCCCTCCAGGGGAAACGTATATAGCACCTATCCCTCCAGGGGAAAAATATTTAGCAGCTGTGTTAGGTGAGTGATGATGTATGAAGGCGAGAGCTGTGTCCCCACCCAGTCCTCACTCGCCAATCTTCAACGTAATGACAGAGTAATGATTAGATGGCTATGCCAGTGTTGGGTCAGATCAGACCCGACATATCAGCTGTGATACCCTGTTGTTGACAAGGCTGAATATACCAAAGCTGGATGAACTCCTGATGATCAGTCGGCTACGTTGGTTTGGCCACGTTGGAAGGAGCGACCCTTGGATAAGAATCTGCAGAGACCTTGAGTTGGAAGGCTGGAGGAAAGTTGAGCGTCCCAAGAAAACTTTGGTGCAAACCATCCACAAAGATCTTCGGCAGTGAAATTTGAATGGAATCCATATTCAAAGCCACCAATCTTGGAGACTGAGATTGAGAGGCAGGTTGTCAGAAAACGTCGGATCCTTGACCACAGGAAATAAAACAATAAGATGGGTGACGATAAAATGTTTTGCTAACCCTAACCTAAGTATTGACCAGGCTCAACATTGCTTAACTTTGGTGAACCAGGGTATCAATGTGATTTGGTCGTAATATCTGCTACAACAAAAAGAAGGAAGAAAAAACATGGCCAACACATTTGAGCCTCGTTTTCAAATGAATTTACTCATCATGCATCATGATTTGGTTCCTTCCTTGCATACTCGGAGATTTGACCAATTAGGTCACTGGCCAGATTATGGTCGATTAATTTAAAACTATTTAGAGAATATCAAATAGGTCTAATATAATATAAGTGACATGGCTTAGAAAACAGCGAAAGTGGCTCTCTGGAAGTGACGTAAGAAAGGAACTATGTGGTTGAACAGAGCAGACATATTTTTGAAGGTCTCCTTCCCTTCCCCTACAAGACGTTTAGGGGCGGTACTAATACTGTATAATAAAATTGCACTGAAAAAATTGCCGAAGCAAAAACTACTGCCAACCTGCATGTGGTAAAACGAAAATTTTTAAATGGTCTCATCACTACTGCCAACCCGTATACGGTAAAACAATTATACGATTTAAAAACTTGTTTGATTTTATGCTATTGCAGTTTTGATTTCAGTAAATAATACGTAAGTCACATAAAGGCAAGAAACGGATACACATACGGACACACAAGAGAGTTTTAATTACCTACTAGACACCATCCTCGAGTGTTTTCGAACTCTCTGCACAGGGGTTTGCCAGGACAACGTGACGTGAGGATACTTCACCCTACAAGTAAACCCTGACCAAATATTCAAAATAACATTGCATTCGAAGCCCAAATAAGATCCCCTTGACACGACTATACACTGGCTCATACGTGGAATGGTGCACCTTGTCCAAGTCATGTTACCTTAAGTAACAGCACTAAACTGGATAATCCACCAGACTAGATGGAATCCATCAAGAGTAAGAAAAGACGACAAAAAAGAGAAACTATAACATGATCATGTGGTCAATTTGGGGAAAGAAAGTAATATTCTCCACTGCATTACTAACTCAATGTTTGAGAAGGAGAATTTTAAACGAACGTATCTATGTATCTTATATAAAGAAATCAAGTGTTAGCCCCCAGGAAGGGCTCCTTGTTTTTTTCAGATGTTACTGAAGTAAAATGAAAAAAAACAAAAAAATGCGAAGTTGTTAATAGAAAATTTTGTAAGATTTTCAAAGGCAGACCCAAATAGCATTTAAGCTGCCAAATGAAACTTTGCTTCTGACTATTTCATTTGTTATTGGTGTACCATGTTATTAACAATATAATACAATTTATTTTTAAAATATTACTTAGTCCGGCCCAGATGACTGGTAATATGAACATTTTTTAAATAATCATCTAAAATAAAAATCAACCAATAGGGGTTAATTTGTATTTTAAATTGAATAATATAATAGTTGTCTCCCCTACAACAAATATTTTATTTCTTTTACTGTATAAGTTTAAAAATGTGCAAACAAATAAAAAGTAAAACCTAAAATAACTTCACTGCATCCTGGGCAACGCCGGGTAGGAACAGCTAGTTTTATTAATACACATTTTTTCTGCTCAAAACTCGTCTAATTCTGAGGCGCTGATTTAAAAAATGTCGTCCATTTCTTTGTAGCACATCAGGGTTTGTTTGTACAAATTTCGTCAAATTTACGAATTTTTACATAAAATGCGCAATATTCATTAGGATTTAGGGAACATTGATATCTATGCAAATCATTTTCTATGTTGAAAAGCCTAGTATAATCTGATCCTTTAACATTTTTAATACATCATAAATTTTATGAGGAGGATCCGAGAGTCGCCAAGGATCTCTTCCACCCCCTGATGTGATAGATGTGATATCTACGGGAATTGTTACCTTAACCAAACCAAAAACCAATAGTATTCTTTGCTTGTTTGTATATTTTTTATGTGTTGAAAAAGGAAAAAAAATAGTTGCGTTCGTCTATTTTGAGTATCAAAATGATCCAGAAAATCTGCTATTTTCCAGAAAAAACACCATTTCAAATTCTATTTCCTTGTCTTTCATTTTCTATGTTTTCCCTTTACAAAGTTACAGGACTTAAACGAATTACGTATGTTCATTGTATGCTTTATGAACAGCTCAATATATTCATGCAATAAAGTAAGCTAATCCTCCAAATATAGTAGAAATAGTACTTAACTACGGCCATCATAAAGGAGGCCAGATCACTGGAAAATGACGTCATGTTCTAAAGTAATAAACAAGATCTGTCAAACAATCAGACTATTTGCATTTTGACTCCTCCCTTTACTTAAAAATTCATCAAAATTCTCAGTATTTGTTAACGATCACTGAATATGACTAACCCATTACTTTATAAGAAATCTTAGTGCAAATGTATTATTTTGTGTAATTTGCATAGGCTAGACAGCAAACATTAAATTAATTCTTAATAATAAAATGGTGTTGTCATAAATTTTAAAATTTTTAAAACGTGATAATTTTTCTTTGAAAAATAATTTGTCTGATTTAATATTCAATCTTTAAATAAGTTCATTCTTTCTGGATTACTTTTAATGTTTGAATTGATTGTTATGACAACCTGGTCTGCATCGAATGAAAAGACTAATATCAGTTATGCTGCATGGAAATATCTCTTGGTTTATCAGAAAGAAGACAAATCACTATTCTTACGCAGTTTTATTCTTTATATGAACATTTCATTATCATTAGTTTTAGCTGAATAATTTGATAAGAGTTGCTCTCATTTCCGACAAAAAATAAATTCAGTTTCTTTTTTTTTTTTTTTTTTTTTTTTTTTAACTTTAAAGTAAATCAAACATTACGAATTCAGTAAAGTAACACAAAATCAATAATTCAAAATAGTTAATAGAACATTTGTTGAAATAAATTATAGTAAAAATTTGTAATAAATTAAAACAGTCATTTTTTTTTTTTTTGAAACGGACAATTTACAATATATTATTTGAATATTTTGCTTATTTCGTTGGATTTTTGCACACATTTTGGATGAAACTTATTAATTAGTTTGAAATTGTATTTTTTATCCTGAAATAAAATTCTGATTTTTTTTTTTTTAAGACTTAAAAATTGAACTTTAATGCAATGCCTTAATCATTAGAGCCCATGTTGTAATTTCCTTTTATTTAACAGTGAAATGAATAATCTTTAGGAGGGTAGCCGTGTTCTTGGCATGGGAATAAAATCACAATAGTAAGAACGAGTGAACAATGATTTCAAAGTGAATGAATAATACTATGGACTTGAGTCTGTTTGCTCCGGTCCTCAATGATAGTGGTCAATGACGTCACCAGAAAAATTTGACTCGGTTGACAGGCCTTATATTACGACAGCCGAGACTTAACCCTTAAATGCTTTACTTTTTATATTGGTTTGAAAAAGATTTTATCATCGAAGATACAGATTACCTCTTTAAAGGGTGTACTGATGCAACATTATACTAATACCTACTCACACTTGTCAACGGGCTTGTTACAGATGTGAAACCAGTTGTAGTTTGATACATTTTGGTTGAATATTATATTAAATAGGCATTTTGTTGGAATGAGTCATATTTGAAACAAAAAGTAGTTAAGGGTTAATGGGTGTAAAACAATCAGTCATTTTAATAATTTATTACTGATTTAAAAGTTTCTAAGTCTCATCTTAATCTTAATTGTAATTACAGTTTTTGCTAAAATTTTACCATTTTTACAGAATTTGGGCAAAAAATGAAATTTAAAAAACAGGAAAAGTTGACGTGATGCAGTAAAATTGTTATTTTCAAAATCTGCATTTGATTTCAATCGACTAAAATCACTTCAAACGAATTTTTACATAAAATGCCCAATATTCATTAGTGAATATTGTTATCTGTACGAGTCATTTTCTATGTTGAAAAACAGTATAATTCCAATCTGTCAACATTTTTGATACATCATAAATTTTATGAGGGCGTCCGAGAGTCACTGCCCCCCCCTCCCTCAAATCAGGCCACATCTAGTTTTGTGCTTATCTTGAAGGTGTTAATCGTGTGAACATTTATTCCTGCTTATCAGAATTTCTTTCTCTTTCTTGCAGCACATATGCGTGATCAGTGAAAGCGGCAAAAAGAAGTATGCAGTATCATCCTAGAGAGACGGGAAGAATAATCAGTAGATGGAGTTTGTCTTTAAGAAAAACACCAACCAACCGATTAACCAGAAAAAAAAGACTCGGTTTCTTGGAAGATCTCTCTGGCTCTTTCCGAACCAAATTCTGTCTACGTCAGCACCGGCTCCTCAAATGCTGGTCTCTTTATTCTTTTTTTGAAACACCAACTCTATAGAAAATAAAAAGCAGTTTGTTGGTTTCCCTTTTCGTTAATGCTTACTTTAGGGGAATCCTAAAAGAAAAATGCCATTCGGCAATATTTCAAAACCACGTTATTGCATGAAACTATTATATTTAAAAAAAAACAAAAACAAAAAAGAAACACCAAAAATGGTAAGTTATAGCAAGTTGAATTCATAAATATTAAACACTGAAAAAAAGCATGCAATGTTGAATTTTTAATATGGCCTGTATAAACAAACCAAACAAGATGTAAAGGGAAATCTTTTTTATCCAAATAAAAAATTTTTTTTCTCCATTTTGTAAAAAATGTCAGGCGACTGTGGTTAACTCCCTTGTGTTGTCATAAACGGATTTACGCTTAAATTGCTAAAGCCTCTCATGGATAGGAGTTCTCTGCTTTTTGATCCAAGTCCGCTTTTTTTTTTTTAAAATAAGAAAAGGCTAATTTTCTCTCTCATGGCAGTTTTGTCTTAAAATGTTAATTTTGTTGTGAAGGCTTGGATTTCCAAGCAATTCATGAAGAGGGTAGGGGAGTTAGATGACTTTTGTTTCATCAAAAAAATGACTTCCTATCCCCTGCCACCACCGACCCACACACATGCATACTCAGCAGCTTTCTCTTAATTTTTATTTTCAGTTTAGGGAAAAGAAAAAAAAAATTTGTTTTTTGTCTCCTAACACATAGCTACCCCCCCCCCCCCCTCTCCGGTTTGGAAATTTATCTTGATTTCAGCTTTTTTTGCCCTTAGCTACTCACATCTCTGCATATAATACAGGTTTATTTCCCTTTCCCATCCAGCTTGATATATTTATATCGGCCTTAGTAGCAATTCAATGTGCTGTGATGTCTTTAGCAGTTTGCGTTTACAATTCAACTTGCTATATAATTTTCTGATTGTTTTTTTCTGTTTTTAAAACAAAATGTTAAATATAATTGTTTATGCAGAAATAAGATGTGTTGAAATAGTGTCACACAGCATTTTTTAGGATTCTCCCGAAGTTAATGTTAACCTCTCTTTCTGCTAAAATCCAAATGTGAGTACATGTATGCATGTGTATATCTATATAGATATAGATATCGATTCATTTTGTTATGTTTTATTAAAAAAAAACAATTTTTTGTCGAATAAATCTAGTTTGACCAATGAAAAATCTATTCTAGTTTTGTTTGTAATATCATTCCTTCCTGGAATTTCCTTAAAAAAGTTCAATCTTGTCTAACAGATAAAATCCCTAAACAAAGACTTAAACAAAGACCTAGCACCACCAGTTGTCTTTTCTTCCCAACAGAAATAACACAACATTTCCCTTTTTATTATTGTTACCCATCTGCGTTCCAATAAATGTTTGTTATTGTTTGCAGCAAGTTTTTCTTGTTTATAGGTTGTCGACAGAAGTGACTCCTTATCCAAATTCCCAACTAAGTTGCATCGACATGAAAGTCTTGCTGGTCTTTTAAACACAACATGGGTGTAGAACGATTGAAAGAGCAACCAGTCAGAACATATGCGCCCCTTTTAGCACCGGACTACATTTAGTGCCATGAGACCCTGGATATGACACTGAGCGACTCCATGGCATATTGGACCACATTTGATGCTGTGACACTCAGGATACAAATCTGTAATCTCAACGGCACACCGGACCACAATTACAAACTCAGATGAAATGTATACCACATATAGACATAGAGATATATATTGTTTTCCTAAGGAAATCTGTCTTGAATTAATGTTGCTGTGCACAAAGTCTGTTTAATTTAACTATAACAACATCATGTATAGCCAGATTGATGGGGAGTCCTTTAGCCCTGGCATTAGCAGACATTTTTGTTGGCTATCATGAGGGCATATTGCTTAACTCGGTTCCTAAGCCTAGTGTCTGTCAAGTATGTTGACAACACTCTTGTTACTTTCTCCTCTCATAGTGAAGCTATGATTTTCGATGAAAAGCTGAATTTACTTCATGATGCTTTAAGTTTCACTATGGAAGTGATAATTGCCTCCCGTTTTTGGATGTCTTTATTGAGAGTTCCTAACTAGCGTTTATCGCAAACCCACATTTACGGGTCTCTACTTGGATTGGTGCTCTTTTGCACCAAAATCTAGAAAGTTAGATTTGTTCTCTCAACAGACTTCTTTCGGAATTAGATAAGATAAGGGAAATCCTTATTCGTAACGATTATCCGGATGGTTTAATCTCTGACTGCATCAATTGCAGAATTCAAGTCTCCTAGACCTTTTATCTTGAACTGCCTTGTGGCATTAGTTGGGAGTTGGCCAAGTAAATCACCAAAAGTTGAACCAGTTGCTATGTTGTTTGACACAAGATCTGCTTTTCGGTCGTTTTCAAAAGATAGTCTGCTTTATATTAAAAACAGTAACATTATTTATGAATTTAAATGCCAGTGTAATGCTGGTTATATTGGGCGGACAAAATAGCATTTAAAGACCCGGATAAACCAGCATATCCCATTCAAAATTAGACAGGGTAGATCTGGTTCCTTGTCCCATACTTCTTTCTTGGCTTTGGAATCATCTATTGGCCAGCATTTAGCTGACAATGCATTCTGTGCCAATAAGTATAAAATAGAGTTGTTTAAAGTTTTGCACAAGGCGGACTCCACTTTTCTCATTTTTGTTGCTGACTCATGTTCTATTTCCTATTCTCATCCATTGAGTTCTTTTTGATCATGCTTTTATTGAAGTTGAGGTTGATTTTTCTGTCAAGTAGTCTGTTGATTGTTCCTTCCATAGGAAGACGTTTAACTACAAGAAGGCTGATTGTGACGTACCATGGGGTCCTATCTTTGGTATGTCTCCTAGTTGTGCTGCTAAAGAGGTTACTGACTGGCTTCTTGTTGGAATTGACACCTTCATTCTTCATTGTAAATTTCCAACTAAACCTCATTCTCCTCTCTAGTTTTCATCTGTCTGTGCCATTGTTCATCGTAACCATTACTTTAATCCATATCGTTTGGACGATTCTGAAGCTTCCAGACAATCCTTCAGATGAGCTAGCAATGCCTGCAAGAGAGCGATCTCTAAGGCTAAAGTCTAACTATTCTCAAAGGATTCCTGATTATCTCATCTCAAAAGGTTGGCTCTCGTGACTTTTGGAAAATCTACAATTATTTTTAATGGTGGCAAATCTGCTATTCCTCTTTAATGTTGTTTAGGTTGTTTCATCTTCTAAGATTATTTTTTATGATGTCAGTCAACAGACAATGAGTAAAATAGTTATTCAAATTTTGGTAAACAAAAAGTGACAAGTCTACTATTCCTCTTTTTACTGGTCTTCAGATTGTTTTATCTTCTAGGGATAAGGCTAAGCTCTTTGCTTGTCTTTTTGCTGACAATTCTTCTAAATGACTGGTTCTGTTCTTCCTGATTTTCCTCCAAAAAACTGGTTGTTTTTTTGACTCTGTTATCATCACTCCAAATATGGTTACTGGGTTTCTTTCTGATCTTGACCAGTCTAAAGCTTCGGTCTTGATTCAATTTCATGTTGTTCTTAAACATTGTGCTCTTGAACTTCTATCTTCTCGAAATTATTCAATTTTTTTTTTCTTGGTTCTGCTTCCTTTCTCATAGGGACAACAGAGGACTCTTTCTTATCTTAAAAAATGCTGATGATCGGTCTGACCCAACTAAGTAACTCGTGAGTACTGACTGACATACTCCTTATATTAAAAGAAAATGACCCACAAGTTTGCCACACAGGGAAAATATACGCCTGCTAGGCATTTTTCAGATCCTGAAGCGATGCATTAGTTCCTTGTCATCGCTACTCTCTAAGTTTTTGTGCACACACCTCTGTATTAGCAAATCTGTTCAACTCCGGACCTTGTACTTAGTACAAGTACAATCAAGGGAATCTTGTAGTAGTTACGCAATTGGATCTATTTTCTTTTGCACTTTCATGTTCTTAGTCGCAGAGTGAGTAGTATGTGCCTTGGTAAAAACACTGGCATGTTCTGACTCGTGTGGTGATACGTTGGCCGATAAGAACATTTTGCATAGGAGGCTATTTCTGCTTCCACCCAAGCCGGTTTCTCGCGAAATATAAAGTTTTGTTTAAGACGTTACTTCAACAAAACATTGTATCTCGTTCCTCAGCTTTAGCAATAGCTTTGCTAGTTGAGAGGGAACTCATGGACTTAATTCCATTTCTATCGTACGTAGATGTCGACTGAACCGACCTGTCTTATGTTCCTGTTTTCATAACTCTTTCTGGACCATGTTTTATGTCGATGGAACTGTTTGAATAAAATTGATTGAAATTGTAGAAATGAAGTTTGCCCTTTTAACCGAAAACCTGGTGGCCCTATTCTTCATTTCAAACAAGGCCAGTAGGATGGATACAGATGCAGCAACTCTAGGACAAAATGGCAATCTCCAACAAGCTTCTCCCTCAACTCTACAGACTCTGTTTCCTCAGGATAGCAACAGCTATCCGTTACACTCTCATAGTTCTTTTCCTAATGCATCACAGCCATGGCTAGGCATTGTGTATTTTTACCATTGCAAAGATGTTAGTGTTTTCGTGTATGTGAAACAGATTCGTTTGTCATTATTGTTTCTAGTGTAAGTTTAAGAAACTCCTTTGTCACTGGTATTTCAATGTTCCTGAAAGAAAACTCCATTGTCAATGTGTTCCAGTATATGTTAAACAGTCTTGTTAGTTTTGTTCTAATGTATGCAAGCCTATTTGTTAGTATTGTTCTGCATTATACCTCCGCATTAGTGTGATACTATAGACCTCGGACAAGGATAGGAAATGACTCATCAATGCACACAAAAGAAAATGCGGGAGTGGTCAGGCTGTATTGTTCAGAGGGCAAGGGCTTGTCGGTGACTGACAAAAGACCGGAGTTGACGACTCGGAGGGAAGACGTTCAGTTTGAATTCAACTTTGGGCAATGTGAGTCTCGACAGTCTGCAACGGTGTCACACACTCTCATAGTTTCAACTGACTTATACGCAATGTATATGAGTTGTGTTTTTCTCCTGAGTTGCTTTCATTTACTCAACTTGTAAACCAGTGCTTGTGCCCTTGACAATTCGCCAGTGGACTAGACGACACGGCCAGAACAAAAGATGAAGACGAACAGAAGAAAACCACGGCACACACAACGTTGGGGTTGACGGTCGTCGCGAGGGACAGCATGATTCTACATAAGCAGTGGATGCCTTTACAGATCCGTTCAACTCCAGATGGTTGAGTACTTGCTGGACCATCTATTCATGCTCTTACACGACTGCTATCAATAGAATCAGACTTTCCTTCCTCGGGATAAGCAACACCTCTTTTCGGGCTTGGGAGGCTACTACTATTCATTTTCAACTCACACACATACTACACACCCTGACAAAATGCGGCACACACACAAATGCCTACACTATCCCGGATCCCAAGGCAAAAATTCATCTGGTCTGGTGGAGTATCCAGTTAAATGCTGTTACTTGAGGTAACACAGCTAGGAGAAGGTGCACCATATAAGCTGGTGTATAGCCAAACCGAAGAGATCTTATTTGTGCTTCGAATACTATGTTATTTTGAATATTTGGTCATGGTTTACTTGTAGGGGGGAAGTATCCTCATGTCATGTTTTTCTGACAAACCCTTTTACAGAGAGACCGAAGACACTCGAGGACGGTGTCTAGTAGGTAATTCAAACTCTATGATATCTTGTGTTCTTTAAATAATGTTTTCTTCCTTCATTCAACTTTCATGCTTTTCTTTGTTTTCCAATACTTTTATAACAATTTAAATATAAGTGTGGATCTTTGCATTTTCTGTAAGATACAACACTTAAGTCAACATCTTAACAAGCTAGGGTCCGCGTTGCTACAAACCGTTGCAAAGATGTTACAGGGACGGCTAATGAAAATGAAGGTGAATTGTTTTTAAGCCAAAAAGTAAATATCCCTGGATTGAAAAGAAAATCCCCTATAAATCATAAAATTATCTGATATTAATTAAATGTTCAGTTTTTATGAATTAATAAATTAATTTTAATATAAACAAAGGAAAAAAAAACTTAGGTCACTTAAATTACTTTACCGATCACTTCACTTCAAGGGCAAAACTCAGTGACTACTTTTACAAAAAGATAACATCCTGAATGAGAAAGAGAGAAAAAAAAATTAAGGTAGCTCTCGGTAGAAAATGATACAAAAATAATTCGAAATTTAAACATCAAAAAAATGTAATAGACTACACACTTTTATCCCCCGTGTCTCATTATTCACTGGACATTTTCCTACCAAAAACACGAGTTGGAAAAACTTTATTAAATGAACATTTACTAAGAATGACTTTTATATTCATGTAAAATTGTAGTTCTATCAATGTTTTGTTATTTAATAATGTTTTCCTTGATTTTTATTTACAAAACCAAGTTTATGTTAAGTTAGCACTTGCTAGCTGGTGACCTCTCATATTCCTCAATATTTCATTTCTTTCCATTTATATTTAATATGCATGCATGCCCGTATATATCCCCATTTATTTCCTTCTCTAATGTTGTAATTTTCTACCAGCAATTATGTAACCCCTATATATTCTGTATTATATTTACATATTTTGTATCCTGTATCATATTTTGATATTCTGTATTATATTTACATATTTTGTATCCTGTATCATATTTTGATATTCTGTATTATATTTACATATTTTGTATCCTGTATCATATTTTGATATTCTGTATTATATTTACATATTTTGTATCCTGTATCATATTTTGATATTCTGTATTTCATACTTTCTATTGATTTGCTTTCGTAGTTTTGATTTTGTATGAAACTCTATATTTAATTAAAGGACCAACTCTGTGAGACTGACATCAGGGATTCTGGCACCAAATTCTTCCTTTTCGAATTCAGCTAGCTTTGGGAGTGGACGTGGTTCTCCAGCTCATTGATAGAGTGAATTCCCTAAGTGCTTCCTTTCTTCAAGAACACTGAGACTGTGATTGTGAGATTCAACACAGGAGTGTGTTGCCGCACGGAGCGTTGAATCGAAATCCAATGCATCCATAAGTTTTGAGAATTTTGCGGCTTTCAACCTTTTCTGTAGAAGGACAGCGTTGACATTGGAAGGCGAATTTGTCGAATTTGACACATTTTATTCACGCAGCATTGGCGTTAGAAGAACATTTATTCACAGAGTATTAAAGCCTTTAAACTGCTGAAGGCTGTTTTTGTCTTTTGAGAATTGTAAGTACTCTGTTAAATTCATTATTTGTTTAAACCGTAGCAGTACTTACTCTCCTCATATTTGTATAATATCATTCGTCGTTGGTTGAAACGACAATTGTCTAACTTTGAAAAGCAATTTATTTTGGTTTATAGTAGGCAGTTTGTACGCTGTTCCTCCTATTTTATTTTATTGCAAGGCGTTTTGCTCTTACAGGTTGAATGCCCGCAAGGGATAAATTTGCAACACCATCTTCCTTTCGCCATAAATCTTCTACAATGCACTGGTTTAAAGATGCATGTTGGTGTCGCTTCAACGTAGAATAGGAAATATGAGTAAAGAAATGAATATTATTTATTACTAAAATTCTACTGATAACTTTCCATAATTTTTGGTGTACACTAATATTTTTCACTTATACGTAAGTATATCAAATAGTTTTCCTGATATTTTATTTTGAATTGCCATATTTCACTTGCGTATTAATCAAAATAAAACCCAAAAATTATTTGCATCCTAATAATAGCATATTTTCTTTGAAAAGTATTTCTTTAAAAACTAAATATGAATCCCTACTAGGTGCTATACAAACACACAGATTATCTCCCTTGGATTGATTTGGAGAGGGGTGCAAACACCCATTTTATAATGGGTGTTTAGGCCCCTCTTCAAATCAATCTAAGGGAGATAATCTGCTCAATGCTAAAATAGTTATCTCCCTTGAACACGCAGGGTTTCTCACTTTGTGTTTCTATCTACTTGCCTCCCCACGAGGACAGAGTTAGATACAAGGTCGGTTTTTAATGTCGAGAAATCCAGCTCCCCAAAATAGGCGGACTCTGGATTGGAGCAAAAGGGTCTAGACTGCAAGCATCGACGAATTTCTGGCGAACAAGTGCAAGTTCCGAGATGCCCAGGTAACAGAAGAAAGGCTCATAGAGCCAGTCATCAGACTGGCTCTATGAACCTGTCTTCTGTTTCTGGAACGAGGCACCCGGAATCAAAGAAGCAGCTCTTGGCAAAAGGCGAAGGGCTCACACTCCAGGAAGCTCTAAATAGTGTCAGGATCCACGAAGCTTCCATGAACCACATGAAACAAATAACCGAGCTCCAAGAAGGAAAAAGCAAGGAAGTAGACGCCATCAGATACAACAACTGCAAACGATGTGGCAGCACTTAGCCCCACAGAAACGGAAAATGTCCGACATGAGGTACCACATATTCAGCATGTGGATGGAAAAATCATTGGACGAAGGTGTGCACCAATAAAAGGGAGGAATGCTGGAAAATACTCCACACAGATACACACGACAAGAGATTCCTGAGTTAAAACAGAACATCTGGGAGCCCAGAGTAAGTAGCAGTGCAATTACCAGGACAAAAAGTGCGGCAACTGTGTCTACTTGGTAAATACCCGTCAGAGAGACAACGATGCTGTTCAGCAACAAAGGGACACTCGGACTGAAGCTTTTGCAGACCTTCGCATAAAGCTTCCCAACCGACTAGGCACCCATAAACTAAGAGCCAAGGTTTACATAGGAGCAGAAGGCAATACCCTTTTACTACATATCTTCTGTAAGATGTTCTCAGAGCAAGTGAACTTAGTTGGACAGCCAGTCCCAGTGCAACTCACGATGAGCCAACAATACTGACTGCGTACAACGGACCCAGCATCACCTAACATGGATCCGTACTGATATAGTGTGCTTACAAGGGAGTCTGGAAAACCCTAAAATTCTTTGTGGTGACCTTAGAGAGATCTATTATCATAGGATTACCTTCTCTCAGAGACCTGGGCTTACTGACTTTGCACTGTGACATCCAGAAAACCCCAGCGTGGATAGGCTCAGCAAAGGAGCTAGTGAATATGTATCCTGATCAGTTTGACCGAATAAGCAACTTTAAGGGTGAATAGCAGATTGTCCTAAAACCAGACAGCCATCTCGTAATCCATGCACCCGGAAAGAGGATATGGTGAAACAAGGCATCATACGAAAAATAAGCGAACCAACCGAATAGTGTATGTTCCCAAAGGCAATGAAAAACTTGCTTCTTTCTAGATCCAAAAGATCTGAATAGCACTATCATGCGATTTCACCACAAGACTCCCACAATGGAAGAGCTTACACACAAGCTCTCCAGTGCCAAGTATTTCTCTAAACTGGATGCCAAAAATGGGTACTGGTCTGTCAAGCTAGATGCTGAATTCCAGCTACTGACTAACTTTAGCTCACCGTTTGGAAGATTTTGCTTTCAGTGAATGCCCTTTGGTCTAGTGGTGTCGCAGGATGTCTTCATGCAGAAGATAGACATGATACTTGAGAAATACCCTGGTATTCTAGAATTAGTCGACGACGTCATCATCTACGGCAAAACCAGAGAACAGCATGATGAAAGTTTGCACAACTTGTTGAAAATAGCACAAGTAGAAGGACTCATTTTTAACAGTGAAAAATCTGCAGTCGACCAGAAGCAAATACACTTCTTCAGAGTAATGTACGATGAAAATGGAATAAGCCCTGATCCCAGCAAGGTAAATGAAATCAAGGCGTTACCCAGTCCAACAAACATCACCTACATAGCACACTTCATCTCGCATCTGTCAGATCTCACAGCACCCCTGAGAGATCTACTAAAGAATGAAGCCGACTCAAAGTCATCAAAAGTCCCTTCAGCAAATCAAATATGTTATATGCAAAGAGATGCTATTAACCTACTTTGACCCAACGAAACAGACTGTGCTCCAGGTAGATGGATCTAACAAAGGCCTCGGCGCAGCTCTTCTGCAGGAGAGAAAACCGATAGCTTTTGCATCAAAATCGCTTACAGACACAGAACAACGATATGCAAACATCGTATGCGAGCTATTAGTAGTCATGTTTGGGTGTGAGTTCTTTAGGACATATCTCTATGGATGCTTATTCCAGATCGAAAGTGATCACAAACCACTGTAGATGATCAATCTGAAGAACCTGACTGAAGCCCTACTTCGTCTCAAACTGATGCTACTGCACATACAGGGTTATGGCCTAACCATCGTTTATCTCCCTGGCAAGGAAATGACTCTAGCTGACGGTTTCTCAAGAGAGCCAAGGAGGCAATCAACATCGACCTCAGGGTTGACTTTGTACAATTCTCAGCAGTGAAATCGACACAAATACACCAGCCCACAAATGCTGATGTCACCCTGTGTGAGTTGAGTGACTTGAACTGCGAGGCTGGCGTGGCACTTTTAGGGAGATTGAAAAAAGAATGCGACTTTACTGACCCTATAGGGATGAGCTGGTCATCGAAAATGGGATCTTAAACAAGGGCAATCTGATTATAACATCCAAGTCCATGCAACCAGAGATATTATACAAGATCAAGGAATCGAGAAGTGTAAACTGAGAGCAAAAAGCTGCGTATTCTGGGATAATATAAAGAAAGACATAGACAGGGCAGTTCAACTGTGTGATATGTGCCAGGAAAACAAGAAATTGCAGAGTGCAGAATCTCTGATGCCACACAAGATTCCAATGCGACCATGGCAGATAGTAGCTATACTTCAACAGATCTGACTATATGGTAATAGTGGTCTACTACTCCAAATATCTGTTTTTTAGAAAATTAAACAACTTCTCTAGTCAGGAGGTAATAGATCTGAACAAACAAATTTTGGGGGAACATAAATCTCAGAGAGGTCACCAGTGATAATAGCCCACATTTCAGCTCTGCTCTCTTCAAGCAGTTTGCTAGGGAATGGGGTTTTGAGCATCGCACCTCATCACCCAGGTATCTGCAATCGAATGGCCTAGCTGAGCGTTGTATACAGGAAATAAAATCTGCTATCAAGAAAGCCACCTCAAGTGGGCGTGACCTGGACATGGTGTTGTTATGCCTTTGAACAACTCTGATAGACCATACAATCCCGTTTCCTGGTGAGCTGTTGTACAAGAAGTTGGTTGAGAACCTTCCAGTAAGATGTGCCAAACACGCTGCACAAAGAGAGGAAATGACTTGCTTATACCAAAGGCAAGCCGAACAAAAAGGTATTATAACCAGCATGCCAGAGATCTCCCCAATATGCAGATTGGACAGCATGTTCGAATAGTGGAGAAGGATGCTGGCAAATGATCACCCACAGTTGGCACACAAGCATGTATGGAGCCCAGATCATACATTGTGCAGACCCCATTGCAAAAATTAATATGTAGGAATCGACAGCACCTGAGGGAAGACCTATCCTGGCCCTCAATTAGCCCCCAGGTTAACCCTAACCCTGAGGCCCCACAAGGTCTCATTGGAAGCTCCCCACCCAGAGTAGAAGCAGGCGCCACTTAAAGCCTTCCCATCGAAAGATCGAACACAGCAAAAGCTCAAAAGCAACAGGCTAAACACACTCCACCCACAACCCCAACCACAACGCATGATACAAATCAAGATAGTAATACCCCTCCTAACCACACATCCAGATCGATCTGGCCGTACAATGAAGCCACCCAAAAGATTTAGCGAGGATGTGATGTTATGACCCCAGTAACATCCCCTACTAGAACTCTTCAATTAGGAAAAGATTCCCTCAAGGCACATTGAAATTCAGAAATGTTGTGTGTTCGACTTGTCTTTAATATGTATTGAGATACTTTTGTATCCCATCACGGGAAGATGTGGCACAAAACCAGCGCACAAGAAATAGAGCACTCTGACCTCGCAAAAATGCCTGAGCAACCCTGTCGACATCACCTGGTAGGCTTGGTAATAAATTAACCCCTTCTCAAAGGGAGAAGGTAAAACCTGGAAGAGTGGACCTCCTAGGACTACCCATTACACTACCTCAACTCGACAGAGCAGGGCCAGAAGAAACCACATCAGCACACGCTCTGTCGGACTGATCGTCAAGGATGTATTCTCGACTGGTATCAATGTACCAATTCAATGAAATGATATTTGAAAAGAGGCCGGAGCCTAGTGTGCTTCGGTTTATATAGACTGCCTCATCTGGCCCCTATGGAAGCAGACCTTGTGTTACCTGTTGGCCAATCCACGAGGCCCTTATAGGGACAAGAGAGAGCACCACTGACCAATGAATGACTGCGTTATAAATCCCAATAACTTGTCCACATAAATCCATGGCATAACGGCTAAATGCGTTGATCAACAATGAGTTCGAAGTCTTCTAGAGGTGGAAGGTTCAATCCTTACGACAGGCGATAATAACTAAGAACAACATAAAACTAATTATTACTTCTACGTCGTCATATCTGGCAGAGCAAGAACAATCTACCGCTATTGATTAAAGAAAGAGTTCACTGCAAAATTCTGTATAGATTCGACATAAAGATTCCCAAGTCCGAACAGATGCACCTTAAGAAGGTCGGAGGTTACATCAGCCGAAACGTTGTGAAAATAATAACCAAGATGAGAATAGTAGTCCGAATAATACAAACGATATAAATTATCAATCCTCATTAGGGACCTCCAAAGCTAACCATAAAATTTACCCCCTCCCCTATATGTAATACGATGTAACTTTAATATAGGTTAATATTATCATCATAACTTTTTTACTATTCAAAAGAAAAAACATAAAATAAGCTGCTGCTGATTTTTTTCAGCGTACAGAAATTAATAAAAATGAGAAACTAAAAACGTGTGTACATTATTGACGCCTTAAAACAACGTTTCTATGTAGTGGCGATTTTGTGTTTAATAAATGTAGCAAAAATCAAGTAATCGTCAGATTTTCACGAAATTTTCGATACTTATTCACTATAGGAATAATTTATCTTCAAACTGCTGTTTTCGTAAAATATAAAAGAGAAAAATATTTTCTATATTTAAAATTGCTGAATCATATTGTAATTTAATTACGTAATACTTTGAAATAACTTTTAATTTTATTTAACGTTTCTTAGCCTAAATTCTATTTACATGGGGGTGGGGGTTAGAAACTACACCAAGGTCCGCCACTAGCTGCCAGTGCCCGCCACTCTGTACGTACATAAATACCCGTACATTTTATAATATCTTATATAAGAAAAGTATTCAGTGTTGTCCTGCAAATAATACCTCAAGTTCATAAAACAATTTAATGAAGAACAATAACTCACATTTAAAAACACAATTTAGGTTTTTAAAACAAGGTTAGAGAATATAGATTACATATAAAAATGTATTCTTATGTAAAATTCACAGAGTAAGATGATGAGAGTATTAGCGAATCTATAAACCCACCCCTTAGGGGTTCATGGGACATATTTCATGGGGAGGGGGGGGCTTTTCAGTTATTTTTCATCATATTTTATAGTAATTTGAAATTGCTGAGTCATATTGTAATTTAATTATGTAATACCTCAAGTTAATAAAACAATTTATGGTTTTTAATGAAATTTATTTGTTAGAGGATAGCTAAGGAAGAACGATAACTCATGTTTAAAAACACAATTTAGGTTTTTAAAACAAGGTTACAGAATATAGATAACATATAAAAGTGTATTCTTATGTAAAATTCACAGAGTAAGAATATGAGAGTATTCCCAGATCTATAAACCCATCCATTAGGGGTACCTGGGGGATATTTCATCGGGGGGGGGGGGGCTTTTAAGTTATTTTTCATTATATATTTATAGTAATTTAAAATTGCTTAATCATATTGTAATTTAATTACGTAATACTTTGAGATAACTTTTAATTTTATTTAACGTTTCTTAGCGTCAATTCTATTTACATGAAGGGGGGGTAAGAAACTATTGCAGGTCCGCCACTAGCTGCCACTGCCCGCCACTCTGTACGTACACAAATACATGTACATGTACATTTTATAATATCTTATATAAGAACAGTATTCGATGGTTTTTAATGAAATTTATTTGTTCGGGTATAGCTAAGGAAAAACGATAACTCACGTTTAAAAACATAATTTAGGTTTTTAAAACCAGGTTAAGGAATATACATAACATATAAAAGTGTATTCTTATGTAAAATTCACAGAGTAAGATTATGAGAGTATTACCGAATCTCTACACCCACCCCTTATGGGTCTATGGAGCAGATTTTATTGGGGGGGGGGGCTCGTTTTCAGTTATTTTTCATTCTATTTTATAGTAATTAGAAAATGCTGAGTCATATTTTGCTATAATTACGTAATACTTTGCGATAACTTTTAATTTTATTTAACGTTTCTTAGCGTCAATTCTATTTACATAAAAGGGGGTAAGAAACTATGCGAAAGTCCGCCACTAGCCGCCACTGCCCGCCACTCTGTACGTACACAAATACATGTACTTGTACATTTTATAATATCTTATATATAAGAACAGTATTCGGCGTTGTCCGGCAAATTATATCTCAAGTACATAAAACAATTTATGGTTTTTAGTGCAATTTATTTGTTAGAGGATGACTAAGGAAGAACGATAACTCACGTTTAAGAACACAATTTAGGTTTGTTTAAAAAAGGTTAGAGAATATAGATAACATATAAAAGTGTATTCTTATGTAAAATTCACAGAGTAAGGTGATGGGAGTATTCCCGAATCTATAAACCAACCCCTTAGGGGTACATGGGGCAGATTTCATCGGGGGGGGGGGGGGCTGTTTTCAGTTATTTTTCATTATATTTTATAGTAATTTGAAAATCCTGAGTCATATTTTAATTTAATTACCTTATAATTTGAAATAACTTTTAATTTTATTTAACGTTTCTCAGCGCCAGGGATGCGCCTCTAAATTTTTAGTTTTTTTGTATTGTTTTTTAAATAAGCGACAAACGCTAATCAAACTATTGCTACTATTTTACGAAAGAAAATTATAGGAAATTACAACATGGCCGCCAGCGTTTAAGTCATTGCATTCAAGTTCGATTTTAAAGTCTTTAAAAAATAAAATATAATTTTATTTCGGGATCAAAAATACACTGTAAGAATAATTAATAACTTTCATCCAAAATGTTTGTTTGTTTACATAACATATTTAAAAAAAAACAACGTAAATCTGATGTGTTTCTTAAGACTCTTCCGCTTTATATAACACTAGCAGGGCTACCCGGCGTTGCTCGGGGCGATAAAAAACAAAGTAGTAGAGATTAAAGAGTGTGTGTAACATCTTTATATAAAAACTTCAATTTCTCTTCTTTCTTTAGCCGTCTCTCTTTTCCTGGTCCTCATTATTTCCCTCCCTCCTTCAACCCTCTATTTCCCTTTTTCCCATATGATTCTTCTCTTGTTTAAATGTGTTAAAAACTAATAATAATGTAATTCACGTAAATTCTCTTTACTAAATATGTATTTTATGTAACTGTGGATTTTCTTAAAGAAAGCATCCTTGTGCTTGTTTTACAAATACTTCAATGGATTATGCTCCGATAAATTGGCTACTCTGGTGCCCCTCGACGTAAATTCACTAGACCAACTCGACAATCAACTAAATCCCATCCATTCACTGTAGTGGTCCCCAGATGCCGGAGAGCTTTCTACTCAAATAGCTTCTTTCCTCGTGCTGGTGGCTTCTGGAACTCCCTCCCTGCTCCCTGTTTCCCCGACAGTACTGACATGCAGAAATTTAAAATTAATGTAAACAGACATCTCGCTGCGCAGATCCGTGGCCACCGAGAGTTACTACAGGCCAAGCAACTAACTTCCTGCCCCCCTCTGACGTCACTGACTTCCGTGTCAAAACAAGGACCGTAGTAATAACAATAAGAAGGCATTTCGACTTCTCCATTCACTAAATAATCCATCAAAATTCAGGAAATCAACCAATTTTAATGAAATTTTCAGGATTTATTAATTAATGATCACGGAATATAATAAATCCATTACTTTATTATAAAGCTTGGTGCAAATGTATTATTTCTTGTAAACAAAAAACACCTTTACTAAAGTTATTCAAAATATCAAAACATGTTGAACATACGATATTGTAAATATTTAAAACAAAGTATTAGAAAACTTTAAAAATTGCATGTAAAAAAGAAAAGAAAAGAACACGGTTCGATTCATCTTGAAACTGATCTTTATTCAATATAAATTTAAAGAAAATAATAATTCACGATCAAATACTGCAAAAAACTGAATTATGAATTACCATTATTTAAACTTCTAACCCAATCAACCGTAAGTAATTCAGACTTTGAAATTTGCTTAAAAATTATACAAAAAAAAATTTCAATGTTAACTGTTTGTTTAATAATGGAATCAAAATTCAGGAAATCAACCAATTTTAAAATAATTTCGCGCTTTTAAAAATTTCATTTCATAATTCACAAAGTTAAAATGCATATGTTTGGATTTCCAAAAGAGAAATAATTACTGCAAATATGGATACACGTAATAATGTTTACACCGACTAAATATAGTGTAGTAAGTTTGAATTTTTTTTAATTATATAAAAAATCAAGTCTGAATTACTTATTCATTATTTGATAAAAAAAAGTAATGTTCCATTTTTTTTTTATTACTTTTTTTCGATGTCTTAAGTGTAGCATAGTTTATCTTTTCTCTACTTTTGTAGATTAAATAAATGAAATAACATCATATTTAATCAAAATTTTCACAAAAAATATTAATTAAACAATGCTTTATTCAATGATAATATCGTTAATTCTTCGAGTTATACTGATTTTATTAACAATAGTGTAGGGGCATTTTCCGTAATATATACGAAAGTTTAAAAAAAAAATATTTTAAACATATACAGATCTTATTTTCATTTAAAAAAATCATGGATTTTTTTTATATATATAAAAATATACGTTTAGTAAAGGTGTATTTTGTTTTAAAAAAAATAATACATTTTCACTAAGATTTTTAAAAAATGTTTCATTATATCTCCTGTGCTTGTTTATTAATAAATATTGAAAATTTCATTAAAATTGGTTGATTTCCTGAATTTTGGTGAATTTTTAAGTGAAGGGAGGGTCAAAATGTTTTTACATTTTGGGGATCGGCCTTTGATTTTGCACGTACCTGTCTCTTAATAGCAAGATAGGAGTTGGTGATTCCATTATTAAACAGACAGTTAACATTAAACTTTTTTTTTGTATAATTTTTAAACAAATTTCAAAGTCTGAATTACTTACGGTTGATTGGGTTAGAAGTTTAAATAATGGTAATTCATAATTCAGTTTTTTGAAGTATTTGATCGTGAATTATTATTTTCTTTAAATTTATATTGGATAAAGATCAGTTTCAAGATGAATCGAATCGTCTTTTCTTTTCTTTTTTTACATGCAATTTTTAAAGTTTTCTAATGCTTTGTTTTAAATATTTACAATATCGTATGTTCAACATGTTTTGATATTTTGAATAACTTTAGTAAAGGTGTTTTTTGTTTACAAGAAATAATACATTTGCACCAAGCTTTATAATAAAGTAATGGATTTATTATATTCTGTGATCATTAATTAATAAATCCTGAAAATTTCATTAAAATTGGTTGATTTCCTGAATTTTGATGGATTATTTAGTGAATAGAGAAGTCGAAATGCCTTCTTATTGTCATTACGACGGTCCTTGTTTTGACACGCAATGCAGTGACATCATTTTCTAGCCAACCGGCCTGTAGTAACTCTCGGTGACCACGGCAGATCCCAGTTTAGGTTGACCCCCCCCCAACCTTCTCCTCTTTTCTTTCTTTTCAGTAGCCCCTTACGTCTACAGTGGCGGCCTGACTTGTTTAGGGTGAACTACGTTAAAAAAAAAAGAATATATATATATATATCAATTAAATATTTACTCAGCTAAATGCATTTTATAACGTGAAATCCTTAAGCAAGGGAGATAACCTGACTAATAATGCTGCCTAGTTATTTCCCTTTAAATATAATAAATGTTTCTCAAGCTCGATCGAAAAACTAAACGAGGCGGATACATTTTATATTATTATAACAAAACTGCCCCAATCAACGTTTGTTTCCCTAAGGCTTTTTTCGCACAAAATAAATGCTAAAATATTCCTCGATTTTAGGATTGAGTTATATTGAAAGAATCCATTTTAATAGTTCTAATTAACCGCAATGAACCGTCACTAATGAACTCACTTCTCGTCCTAAGCGTCTGTCTATCACTATCACCCTCTCTATCGTTTTACCCCCCCCATCTTATTTCATACAGTATCTATCGCTCTCGCTTCTGTCACACAATTTCTATTTATTAACAGTCGAAGATAATAAAGGAAATAATTAGAAGATTGTAATAGTCCATTCTAAGCAAAAGAGAATATCACCACACGTATTAATAGTATTTAACCCGGAGAGAGAGAGAGAGAGAGAGAGAGAGAGAGAGAGCAGAAGGAAACTAATTTTATTTTATTCTTTACATTTAACTGGCTTTACAAACTCGCTTATACTTGACAGAAACGATATAATTAGAGTTCAATGGATGACCCAACGATGCACTTTTCTTTTCTTGTTACAGAGAAAACTGGGTTCATATTAAATTCAAGGGAATTCTAAAAATGCCGTTCAACATTATTTTATAACGCTAATATATTTAATGCTTTCTTGAGCAAAAGTACGGCTATATAATCTTATATCTTATCTTATCAGAATTATCGCCCCATCAGTCTCCTTCCGCTCTTCGCTAAAATCTTTTAATCCTTAATCAATCTAGTTATAGTCTGGCACCTCATTAATGCTAAACTTCTTTCTGACCATCAGTATGGATTTAAGCAAGCACCGTCTACTGCGGATATCCTAACGGTCATCTCTGAACGCATATACCATACACTGGACAAGGCAGGTGAAGCTAGGGCGGTAGTCCTCGATATATCCAAAGCCTTTGATAAGGTCTGGCATAAAGGTCTTCTCATAAAAATTAATTTATATGGTATGAACGAATATTCATATGGTATGGACGAATATTTTATATAATTAGATCCTTCCTATCAAAAAAGAAAAATCTAGGTTCCCCTAGATTGTGGTTCATCCAAACAACATGACATAAATGCAGGTGTACCCCAGGGATCAATCCTTGGACCATTATTGTTTCTGATTTTCATAAACGACATCCCTGATAGCATTGTGTCTGAGATGGGTATATTTGCTGACGACACTACAGTCTACTCTCGTCATGTAGGTAAAACAGATGCGCACATATCCGAGGCAATAACCGAATCCTTAGAAAGTGACCTCCAGTCTAAAGTGGAATGGGGTCATAAATGGATGGTAACATTTAATGCTGCAAAGACAAAGCTCCTTTCCTTCAACGACTGCAAGAAACCTCTTCACCCACCGATTGACATGGCAAATAATACCCTACCTGAGAGTCCAACGTCCAAACTCCTCAGCCTAACATTCACAGGTAACATGAATTGGAACACATACATGGAAGACATTGCAAAAGCTGCTGCAAAGAAAATGGGCTCCCTCTACCGTGCTTCTCACACCTGACAGTATCTTATATCTCTACAAAGCCACCACCCGCCCATGTATGCAGTATTGTTGTCACAGCTGGGCTGGTGTACTATCCACTAGTCTCTCCCTCTTAGACAAGGTCCCCTAAAAGAGTATATAATATAATAGGTCCTTCACTATCCAACAAGTTCCAACCCCTGTTCCATCGCCACAATGTTGCATCCTTGTGCTTGTTTTACAAGTACTTTAATGGAATGTGTTCCGATGAACTTGCTGCTCTAATGCCCCCCTGATGTAAGTACACTCGACCAACCAGAAAATCAGCTAAATCCCATCCATTCACTGTGGAGGTCCCAGATGCCGGAGAACCTTCGACTCCAATAGCTTCTTTCCTCGAGCTGTCGGCTTTTGTAACTCCCTCCCTGCTCCGTGTTTCTCCGACTCTACCGACGTACAGAAATTTAAAACTAATGTGAACAGGCATCTTGCTGCACAGCTCCCAATTTAGGATGGTCCTCAAAACTTTCACCCTAATTCTCAGTAGCACCTTACATCTACAGTGGCAACTTGTCTTGTTTGGGGTGAACTAAGTTTAAAAAATAAAAAAATATATAAATAAATATTTTATCCGTCCGTTACAATTTTTTAAGCGTAATAAATACATTGTAGAATTTGCCCCATTTGGAAATATCAGCGATTTTAACTACTTTCAGGAATTGAGAAGATTGCATTCATAGTAAATAAGAAATTCTCAACAAATAAAGCGGATGCCATGACCGGAAATCGAAACCTTGAGCTAGCAGATAAACATCATCAATAGTGTCAGAAATTATTTTAATACTCCAAAGCAAATGATTTTACTTAAACTACGTATTGGCGTTTAAAACAATTCAATATTTTTTTTTTTACTTTAACTAGTATTGGCGTTAAAACAATTTAATATTTAATATATAATAAGAAATGTAAATAAAAATTCTTCAAAAAAATCTCATAAAAATACCTCCATATTTTTTCGTTACAAAAAAGTCGGGAACGAGAGTATTTTTAATCCTAAAGTAGGGAACGAGAGTATTTTTAATCTCCTATATAAAGGCCAGTTGTCTGTATGTTTGTCTGTTTGTTTGTTTGTTTGTTTGTTTGTTTGTTTGTTTGTATGTCCAGATACTCCTCCGACAGGACCCAACAAACAGTCACACGGTTGACATCATTATAACCGGCCAGCCTCGGGACGTATAATATCTCAGAGCCGGAAAAAAAAATGGACTCTTCGAGGGTCGACTGAGCACTTTTCTCCAATGGGGGGGTGCCTTTTTCCTCGATTTTCAACGTTGTTTAGTACTAATTTGAGAAAAAAACAAAGAATTTGAGAAATAATGCACCGTCATGATTTTAACAGGAAATGACGTCAGAGGAAATCCCTAACGGCTCTTTTTTGAACATGAGTTTATAGTGAAGCAAGTGTTGCTTAATCACAAACGGCACTTTTTTTGAACACGAGTCCATAGTCAAGCATGGGTTGCTTACTTACTAACAGCACTTTTTTGAACATGAGTCCATAGTGAAGCAAGTGTTGCTTAATCACAAACGGCACTTTTTTTGAACACGAGTCCATAGTCAAGCATGGGTTGCTTAATCAATAACGGCACTTTTTTGAACACGAGTTTGTAGTGAAGCCAGGGTTGCTTAATCCTAACTGCATTTCTTCTGTTGACATGATACCATCCTCCCAGGTATAACCTCCTTCTTTTTGAGAGGTGTGAAGTTAGTGTAGTATCAGTAAAATTAAAGTAATAAATAATTATGCTCCCCCACTGTTTTCACTAATATTTGTATGCTCCCCCATTGTTTTCACTAATATTTCTATACATATTGTATACATATTGAAAACTTGGGGTGGGTATGGGGGGTGTCGGCATTCGCCGGTGTGAGCGCCTCAGGAGAAATTTGGGGAAGAGGAGGGGGGGATATCGGCATTCGGCGGTGGGGCGCCTCAGGCCAAATCTGGGGAGGGTGTGTGTCGGCATTCGGCGGTGGGGCGCCTCAGGCGAAATTCGGGGAGGAGTGTCGGCATTCGCCAGTATGAGCGCCTCAGGCCGAATTTGGGGGAGTGTCGGCATTCGCCGGTGTGAGCGACTCAGGCCCAATTTGGTGGAGTGTCGGCATTAGCCGGTGGTGCGCCTCAGGCCAAATTTGGAGATGGGGGATTGTCGGCATAATGCAAAGTCACGATTTTAGCAGGAAATGACGTCAGAGGAAATCCCTAACGGCACTTTTTTGAACATGAGTTTATAGTGAAGCACGGGTTGCCTTATCCCAACGAAACATAAGTTTTTATTGAAGCAACTGTTGCTTAATCCCTAACGGCATTTTTTTGAACATGAGTCCATAGTGAAGCAAGGGTTGCTTAATTACTAACGGCACTTTTTTGAACATGAATCCACAGTGAAGCCAGGGTTGCTTAATCAATAACGGCACTTTTTTGAACACGAGTTTGTAGTGAAGCCAGGGTTGCTTAATCCTAACTGCATTTCTTCTGTTGACATGATACCATCCTCCCAGGTATAACCTCCTTCTTTTTGAGAGGTGTGAAGTTAGTGTAGTATCAGTAAAATTAAAGTAATAAATAATTATGCTCCACCATTGTTTTCACTAATATTTGTATACATATTAAACAACGTCTCAATAAGTAAAGTAAGAAGAAAAATAATTATGCTCCACCACTGTTTTCACTAATATTTGTATACATATTAAATAACGTCTCAATAAGTAAAGTAAGTAGAAAAATAATTATGCTCCACCATTGTTTTCACTAATATTTGTATACATATGATATAACGTCTAAATAAGTAAAGTAAGAAGAAAAATAATTATGCTCCACCACTGTTTTCACTAAAATGTGTATACATATTAAATAACGTCTCAATATGTAAAGTAAGAAGAAATATAATTATGCTCCGCCATTGTTTTCACTAATATTTGAATACATGTTAAATAACGTCTCAATATATAAAGAAAGAAGAAAAATAATTATGCTCCACCATTGTTTTCACTTATATTTTTATACATGTTAAATAACGTCTCAATAAGTAAAGTAAAAAGAGAAATAATTATGCTCCGCCATTGTTTTCACTAATATTTGTATACATGTTAAATAACATTTTTTTGTTTTGAACTCAAAATATTTCTTAGGGTTGGGGGAGAGTTAAAAATTAGGGGGCTGGAGAGATTGAATGCTCGGGGTAAATTTTAGGGGTCAGGCCGAACTTTTTAGGGGTCAGGCCAAATTTTTTTGTTTTTTTTGTTTTGAAGTCAAAATATTTCTCAGGGTTGGGGAGAATGAAAAAATAAGAGGCTAGAGATATTGAAGGGTCGGGGAAAATTTTAGGGGTCTGGCCGAACTTTTTAGGGGTCAGGCCAAATTTTTTTATTTTTTTTGGTTTTGAACTGAAAATATTTCTCAGGGTTGGGGGAGAGTGAAAAATTAGGGGGCTGGAGAGATTGAGGGGTCGGGGAAAATTTTAGGGGTCAGGCCGAACTTTTTATGGGTCAGGCCAAATTTTTTTGTTTTTTTTGTTTTGAAGTCAAAATATTTCTCATGGTAGGGGGAGAGTGAAAAATAAGGGGGCTGGAGAGATTTAGGGGTCGGGGAAAATTTTAGGGGTCAGGACGAACTTTTAAGGGGTCAGGCCAAATTTTTTTCTTTTTTTTGGTTTTGAACTGAAAATATTTTACAGGGTTGGGGGAGAGTGAAAAATTAGGGGGCTGGAGAGATTTAGGGGTCGGGGAAAATTTTAGGGGTCAGGACGAACTTTTAAGGGGTCAGGCCAAATTTTTTTCTTTTTTTTGGTTTTGAACTGAAAATATTTCTCAGGGTTGGGGGAGAGTGAAAAATTAGGGGGCTGGAGAGATTTAGGGGTCGGGGAAAATTTTAGGGGTCAAGACGCACTTTTTAGGGGTCAGGCCAAATTTTTTTGTTTTCTTTTGTTTTGAAGTCAAAATATATCTCATGGTTGGGGGAGAGTGAAAAATTAGAGGGCTGGAGAGATTTAGGGGTCGGGGAAAATTTTAGGGGTCAGGACGAACTTTTTAGGGGTCAGGCCAAATTTTTTTGTTTTCTTTTGTTTTGAAGTCAAAATATATCTCATGGTTATGGGAGAGTGAAAAATTAGGGGGCTAGAGAGATTTAGGGGTCGGGGAAAATTTTAGGGGTCAGGACGAACTTTTTAGGGGTCAGGCCAAATTTTTTTGTTTTTTCTTGTTTTGAAGTCAAAATATTTCTAATAGTTGGGGGAGAGTGAAAAATTAGGGGGCTGGAGAGATTTAGGGGTCGATGAAAATTTTAGGGGTCAGGACGAACTTTTTAGGGGTCAGGCCAAATTTTTTTCTTTTTTTTTGGTTTTGAACTCAAAATATTTCTCATGATTGGGGGAGAGTAAAAAATAAGGGGGCTGGAGAGATTTAGGGGTCGGGGAAAATTTTAGGGGTCAGGACGAACTTTTTAGGGGTCAGGCCAAATTTTTTTTCTTTTTTTTTGTTTTGAAGTCAACATATATCTCATGATTGGGGGAGAGTGAAAAATTAGGGGGCTGGAGAGATTTAGGGGTCGGGGAAAATTTTAGGGGTCAGGACGAACTTTTTAGGGGTCAGGCCAAATTTTTTTGTTTTTTTTTGTTTTGAAGTCAAAAATATATCTCAGGGTTATGGGGGAAAGAGTGAAAAATTAAAGGGCTGGAGAGATTTAGGGGTCGGGGAAAATTTTAGGGGTCAGGTCGAACTTTTTAGGGGTCAGGCCAAATTTTTTTCTTTTTTTTTGTTTATAAGTCAACATATATCTCATGATTGGGGGAGAGTGAAAAATTAGGGGGCTGGAGAGATTTAGGGGTCGGGGAAAATTTTAGGGGTCAGGACGAACTTTTTAGGGGTCAGGCCAAATTTTTTTCTTTTTTTTTTGTTTTGAAGTCAAAATATATCTCATGGTTATGGGAGAGTTAAAAATTAGGGGGCTAGAGAGATTTAGGGGTCGGGGAAAATTTTAGGGGTCAGGACGAACTTTTTAGGGGTCAGGCCAAATTTTTTTGTTTTTTTTTGTTTTGAAGTCAAAAATATATCTCAGGGTTGGGAGAGAGTGAAAAATAAGGGGGCTAGAGAGATTTAGGGGTCGGGGAAAATTTTAGGGGTCAGGCCGAACTTTTTATGGGTCAGGCCAAATTTTTTTGTTTTTTTTTGTTTTGAAGTCAAAAATATATCTCAGGGTTGGGAGAGAGTGAAAAATAAGGGGGCTGGAGAGATTTAGGGGTCGGGGAAAATTTTAGGGGTCAGGACGAACTTTTAAGGGGTCAGGCCAAATTTTTTTCTTTTTTTTGGTTTTGAACTGAAAATATTTTACAGGGTTGGGGGAGAGTGAAAAATTAGGGGGCTGGAGAGATTTAGGGGTCGGGGAAAATTTTAGGGGTCAGGACGAACTTTTAAGGGGTCAGGCCAAATTTTTTTCTTTTTTTTGGTTTTGAACTGAAAATATTTCTTAGGGTTGGGGGAGAGTGAAAAATTAGAGGGCTGGAGAGATTTAGGGGTCGGGGAAAATTTTAGGGGTCAAGACGCACTTTTTAGGGGTCAGGCCAAATTTTTTTGTTTTCTTTTGTTTTGAAGTCAAAATATATCTCATGGTTGGGGGAGAGTGAAAAATTAGGGGGCTAGAGAGATTTAGGGGTCGGGGAAAATTTTAGGGGTCAGGACGAACTTTTTATGGGTCAGGCCAAATTTTTTTGTTTTTTTTTGTTTTGAAGTCAAAAATATATCTCAGGGTTGGGAGAGAGTGAAAAATAAGGGGGCTGGAGAGATTTAGGGGTCGGGGAAAATTTTAGGGGTCAGGACGAACTTTTAAGGGGTCAGGCCAAATTTTTTTCTTTTTTTTGGTTTTGAACTGAAAATATTTTACAGGGTTGGGGGAGAGTGAAAAATTAGGGGGCTGGAGAGATTTAGGGGTCGGGGAAAATTTTAGGGGTCAGGACGAACTTTTAAGGGGTCAGGCCAAATTTTTTTCTTTTTTTTGGTTTTGAACTGAAAATATTTCTCAGGGTTGGGGGAGAGTGAAAAATTAGGGGGCTGGAGAGATTTAGGGGTCGGGGAAAATTTTAGGGGTCAAGACGCACTTTTTAGGGGTCAGGCCAAATTTTTTTTGTTTTCTTTTGTTTTGAAGTCAAAATATATCTCATGGTTGGGGGAGAGTGAAAAATTAGGGGGCTAGAGAGATTTAGGGGTCGGGGAAAATTTTAGGGGTCAGGACGAACTTTTTAGGGGTCAGGCCAAATTTTTTTGTTTTTTTTTGTTTTGAAGTCAACATATATCTCATGATTGGGGGAGAGTGAAAAATTAGGGGGCTGGAGAGATTTAGGGGTCGGGGAAAATTTTAGGGGTCAGGACGAACTTTTTAGGGGTCAGGCCAAATTTTTTTGTTTTTTTTTGTTTTGAAGTCAAAAATATATCTCAGGGTTATGGGGGAAAGAGTGAAAAATTAAAGGGCTGGAGAGATTTAGGGGTCGGGGAAAATTTTAGGGGTCAGGACGAACTTTTTAGGGGTCAGGCCAAATTTTTTTCTTTTTTTTTGTTTATAAGTCAACATATATCTCATGATTGGGGGAGAGTGAAAAATTAGGGGGCTGGAGAGATTTAGGGGTCGGGGAAAATTTTAGGGGTCAGGACGAACTTTTTAGGGGTCAGGCCAAATTTTTTTGTTTTTTTTTGTTTTGAAGTCAAAAACATATCTCAGGGTTGGGGGAGAGTGAAAAATTAGGGGGCTGGAGAGATTTAGATGTCGGGGAAAATTTTAGGAGTCAGGACGAACTTTTTAGGGGTAAGGCCAAATTTTTTTGTTTTTTTTGTTGTTTTTAAGTCAAAATATATCTCATGGTTATGGGAGAGTTAAAAATTAGGGGGCTAGAGAGATTTAGGGGTCGGGGAAAATTTTAGGGGTCAGGACGAACTTTTAAGGGGTCAGGCCAAATTTTTTTCTTTTTTTTGGTTTTGAACTGAAAATATTTTACAGGGTTGGGGGAGAGTGAAAAATTAGGGGGCTGGAGAGATTTAGGGGTCGGGGAAAATTTTAGGGGTCAGGACGAACTTTTAAGGGGTCAGGCCAAATTTTTTTCTTTTTTTTGGTTTTGAACTGAAAATATTTCTTAGGGTTGGGGGAGAGTGAAAAATTAGAGGGCTGGAGAGATTTAGGGGTCGGGGAAAATTTTAGGGGTCAAGACGCACTTTTTAGGGGTCAGGCCAAATTTTTTTGTTTTCTTTTGTTTTGAAGTCAAAATATATCTCATGGTTGGGGGAGAGTGAAAAATTAGGGGGCTAGAGAGATTTAGGGGTCGGGGAAAATTTTAGGGGTCAGGACGAACTTTTTATGGGTCAGGCCAAATTTTTTTGTTTTTTTTTGTTTTGAAGTCAAAAATATATCTCAGGGTTGGGAGAGAGTGAAAAATAAGGGGGCTGGAGAGATTTAGGGGTCGGGGAAAATTTTAGGGGTCAGGACGAACTTTTAAGGGGTCAGGCCAAATTTTTTTCTTTTTTTTGGTTTTGAACTGAAAATATTTTACAGGGTTGGGGGAGAGTGAAAAATTAGGGGGCTGGAGAGATTTAGGGGTCGGGGAAAATTTTAGGGGTCAGGACGAACTTTTAAGGGGTCAGGCCAAATTTTTTTCTTTTTTTTGGTTTTGAACTGAAAATATTTCTCAGGGTTGGGGGAGAGTGAAAAATTAGGGGGCTGGAGAGATTTAGGGGTCGGGGAAAATTTTAGGGGTCAAGACGCACTTTTTAGGGGTCAGGCCAAATTTTTTTTGTTTTCTTTTGTTTTGAAGTCAAAATATATCTCATGGTTGGGGGAGAGTGAAAAATTAGGGGGCTAGAGAGATTTAGGGGTCGGGGAAAATTTTAGGGGTCAGGACGAACTTTTTAGGGGTCAGGCCAAATTTTTTTGTTTTTTTTTGTTTTGAAGTCAACATATATCTCATGATTGGGGGAGAGTGAAAAATTAGGGGGCTGGAGAGATTTAGGGGTCGGGGAAAATTTTAGGGGTCAGGACGAACTTTTTAGGGGTCAGGCCAAATTTTTTTGTTTTTTTTTGTTTTGAAGTCAAAAATATATCTCAGGGTTATGGGGGAAAGAGTGAAAAATTAAAGGGCTGGAGAGATTTAGGGGTCGGGGAAAATTTTAGGGGTCAGGACGAACTTTTTAGGGGTCAGGCCAAATTTTTTTCTTTTTTTTTGTTTATAAGTCAACATATATCTCATGATTGGGGGAGAGTGAAAAATTAGGGGGCTGGAGAGATTTAGGGGTCGGGGAAAATTTTAGGGGTCAGGACGAACTTTTTAGGGGTCAGGCCAAATTTTTTTGTTTTTTTTTGTTTTGAAGTCAAAAACATATCTCAGGGTTGGGGGAGAGTGAAAAATTAGGGGGCTGGAGAGATTTAGATGTCGGGGAAAATTTTAGGAGTCAGGACGAACTTTTTAGGGGTAAGGCCAAATTTTTTTGTTCTTTTTTTTGTTTTTAAGTCAAAATATATCTCATGGTTATGGGAGAGTTAAAAATTAGGGGGCTAGAGAGATTTAGGGGTCGGGGAAAATTTTAGGGGTCAGGACGAACTTTTTAGGGGTCAGGCCAAATTTTTTTGTTTTTTTTTTGTTTTGAAGTCAAAAATATATCTCATGGTTATGGGAGAGTGAAAAATTAGGGGGCTAGAGAGATTTAGGGTCGGGGAAAATTTTAGGGGTCAGGACGAACTTTTAAGGGGTCAGGCCAAATTTTTTTCTTTTTTTTGGTTTTGAACTAAAAATATTTTACAGGGTTGGGGGAGAGTGAAAAATTAGGGGGCTGGAGAGATTTAGGGGTCGGGGAAAATTTTAGGGGTCAGGACGAACTTTTAAGGGGTCAGGCCAAATTTTTTTCTTTTTTTTGGTTTTGAACTGAAAATATTTCTCAGGGTTGGGGGAGAGTGAAAAATTAGGGGGCTGGAGAGATTTAGGGGTCGGGGAAAATTTTAGGGGTCAAGACGCACTTTTTAGGGGTCAGGCCAAATTTTTTTGTTTTCTTTTGTTTTGAAGTCAAAATATATCTCATGGTTGGGGGAGAGTGAAAAATTAGGGGGCTAGAGAGATTTAGGGGTCGGGGAAAATTTTAGGGGTCAGGACGAACTTTTTAGGGGTCAGGCCAAATTTTTTTGTTTTCTTTTGTTTTGAAGTCAAAATATATCTCATGGTTATGGGAGAGTGAAAAATAAGGGGGCTAGAGAGATTTAGGGGTCGGGGAAAATTTTAGGGGTCAGGACGAACTTTTTAGGGGTCAGGCCAAATTTTTTTGTTTTTTCTTGTTTTGAAGTCAAAATATTTCTAATAGTTGGGGGAGAGTGAAAAATTAGGGGGCTGGAGAGATTTAAGGGTCGATGAAAATTTTAGGGGTCAGGACGAACTTTTTAGGGGTCAGGCCAAATTTTGTTCTTTTTTTTGGTTTTGAACTCAAAATATTTCTCATGATTGGGGGAGAGTAAAAAATAAGGGGGCTGGAGAGATTTAGGGGTCGGGGAAAATTTTAGGGGTCAGGACGAACTTTTTAGGGGTCAGGCCAAATTTTTTTCTTTTTTTTTGTTTTGAAGTCAACATATATCTCATGATTGGGGGAGAGTGAAAAATTAGGGGGCTGGAGAGATTTAGGGGTCGGGGAAAATTTTAGGGGTCAGGACGAACTTTTTAGGGGTCAGGCCAAATTTTTTTGTTTTTTTTTGTTTTGAAGTCAAAAATATATCTCAGGGTTATGGGGGAAAGAGTGAAAAATTAAAGGGCTGGAGAGATTTAGGGGTCGGGGAAAATTTTAGGGGTCAGGACGAACTTTTTAGGGGTCAGGCCAAATTTTTTTCTTTTTTTTTGTTTATAAGTCAACATATATCTCATGATTGGGGGAGAGTGAAAAATTAGGGGGCTGGAGAGATTTAGGGGTCGGGGAAAATTTTAGGGGTCAGGACGAACTCTTTAGGGGTCCTGCCAAATTTTTTTGTTTTTTCTTGTTTTGAAGTCAAAATATTTCTAATGGTTCGGGGAGAGTGAAAAATTAGGGGGCTGGAGAGATTTAGAGGCTGATGAAAATTTTAGGGGTCAGGACGAACTTTTTAGGGTCAGGCCAAATTTTTTTCTTTTTTTTGGTTTTAAACTCACAATATTTCTCATGATTTGGGGAGAGTGAAAAATAAGGGGGCTGGAGAGATTTAGGGGTCGGGGAAAATTTTAGGGGTCAGGACGAACTTTTTAGGGGTCAGGCCAAATTTTTTTTTTTTTTTGGTTTTGAAGTCAACATATATCTTATGATTGGGGGAGAGTGAAAAATTAAGGGGCTGGAGAGATTTAGGGGTCGGGGAAAATTTTAGGGGTCAGGCCAAATTTTTTTGTTTTTTTTTGTTTTGAAGTCAAAAATATATCTCAGGGTTGGGGGAGAGTGAAAAATTAGGGGGCTGGAGAGATTTAGGGGTCGGGGAAAATTTTAGGGGTCAGGACGCACTTTTTAGGGGTCAGGCCAAATTTTTTTGTTTTTTTTTGTTTTGAAGTCAAAATATATATCAGGGTTGGGGAGGCGTGAAAAATTAGGGGGCTGGAGAGATTTAGGGGTCAAGGAAAATTTTAGGGGTCAGGACGAACTTTTTAGCGGTCAGGCCAAATTTTTTTGTTTTTTTGTGTTTTGAAGTCAAAATATATCTCATAGTTAGGGGAGAGTGAAAAATTAGGGGGCTGGAGAGATTTAGGGGTCGGGGAAAATTTTAGGGGTCGGGACGAACTTTTTAGGGGTCAGGCCAAACTTTTTTGTTTTTTTTGGTTTTGAACTGAAAATATTTCTCAGGGTTGGGGGAGAGGGAAAAATTAGGGGGCTGGAGAGATTTAGGGGTCGGGGAAAATTTTAGGGGTCAGGACGAACTTTTTAGGGGTCAGGCCAAACTTTTTGTTTTTTTTTTTGTTTTGAACTGAAAATATTTCTCAGGGTTGGGGGAGAGTGAAAAATTAGGAGGCTGGACAGATTTAGGGGTCGGGGAAAATTTTAGGGGTCACGACGAACTTTTTAGGGGTCAGGCACAATTTCTTTGTTTTTTTTTGTTTTGATCTCAAAATATTTCTCATGGTTGGAAGACTGAAAAATTAGGGGGCTGGAGCCAAAGACGGGTCGGGGAAAATTTTAGGGGTCACGACGAACTTTTTAGGGGTCAGGCACAATTTTTTTTTTTTTTTTTTTTGAAGTCAAAATATTTCTCATGGTTGGGGGAGAGTGAAAAATTGGGGGGCTGGAGAGATTTAGGGGTCGGGGAAAATTTTAGGGGTCAGAACGAACTTTTTAGGGGTCAGGCAAAATTTTTTTCGTTTTTTTTGGTTTTGAACTCAAAATATTTCTCAGGGTTGGGGGAGAGTGAAAAATTAGCGGGCTGGAGAGATTGAGGGGTCGGGGAACATTTTAGGGGTCAGGACGAACTTTTTAGGGGTCAGGCCAAATTTTTTTCTTTTTTTTGTTTTGAAGTAAAAATATTTATCAGGGTTGGGGGAGAGTGAAAAATTAGGGGGCTGGAGAGATTGAGGGGTCGGGGAAAATTTAAGGGGTCAGGACGAACTTTTTAGGGGTCAGGCCAAATTTTTTTGTTTTTTATTGTTTTGAAGTCACAATATTTCTCATGGTTGGGGGAGAGTGAAAAATTAGGAGGCTGGAGAGATTTAGGGGTCGGGGAAAATTTTAGGGGTCACGACGAACTTTTTAGGGGTCAGGCACAATTTTTTTGTTTTTTTTTGTTTTGTAGTAAAAATATTTCTCATGGTAGGGGGAGAGTGAAAAATTAGGGGCTAGATGATTTAGGGGTCGGGGAAAATTTTAGGGGTCAGGACCAACTTTTTAGGGGTCAGGCCAAATTTTTTTCTTTTTTTTTTGGTTTTGAACTAAAAATATTTCTCAGGGTTGGGGGAGAGTGAACAATTAGGGGGCTGGAGAGATTTAGGGTCGGGAAAATTTTAGGGGTCAGGCAGAACTTTTAAGGGGTCAGGCACAATTTTTTTGTTTTTTTTGGTTTGAAGTGAAAATATTTCTCAGGGTTGGGGGAGAGTGAACAATTAGGAAGCTGGAGAGATTTAGGGTCGGGAAAATTTTAGGGGTCAGGCAGAACTTTTTAGGGGTCAGGCCAAATTTTTTGTTTTTTTTTGTTTTGAAGTCAAAATATTTCTCATGGTTGGGGGAGAGTGAAAAATTAGGTGCTGGAGAGATTTAGGGGTCGGGGAAAATTTTAGGGGTCTGCCAAATTTTTTAGGGTCCGCCCAAATTTAGGGGCGGCGATATGTCTGTATTTAGCTTCCACACCGGGGCGGCGAGAGGTACTTATTTAGCATTCAGCGGTGGTGATAGGTACTTATATAGCATGTGCACATGGGCAGTAATAAGTACGTATATAGTATGCGCACGGGGCTGTGATAGGTATGTATTTAGCATGCACACTGAGGCAGCGATCAGTTCATATATAGCACGCGCACCGGGGCGGCGATAGGTACGTATATAGCACGCGCACAGGGGCGGCAGAAGGTACATATTTAGAATTCACACCGAGCAGCGAAAGGTACATATTTAAAATTCACACCGGGGCGGCGATAGGTACGTATTTAGCATTCACAACGGGGCGGCGATAGGTATGTATTTAGCATTCACACCGGGGCAGCGATAGGTATGTATTTAGCATTCGCACCGGGGTGGCGATATGTACATATTTAGCTCTTGCACCGGGGCGGCGATAGGTACGTATTAGGATTCACACCGGGGCGGCGATAGGTACGTATTTAGAATTCACACCGGGGCGGCGATAGGTATGTATTTAGCATTCGCACCGGGGCGGCGATATGTACGTATTTAGCTTCCACACCAGGGCGGCGATAGGTACGTATTCAGAATTCAGGGGTGACGATAGCTACGTATATAGCATGTACACATGGGCAGCAATAAGTACGTACATAGCATGCGCTCTGCGGCGGCGATCAGTACATATATAGCACGCGCACCGGGGCGGCGAAAGGTATGTATTTCGCATTCGTACCGAGGTCGTGATAGGTACGTATTTAGCATTCGCACCTGGGCGGCTATAGGTACGTATTTATCATTCGCACCAGGACGGCTATAGGTACGTATTTAGCATTCGCACTGGGCCAGCGATAGGTACGTATTTAACATTCACACCAAAGCGGCAATATGTACATATTAATTATTCGCACTAGGGCAACGATAGGTACTTATGTAGCATGCACACCGGGGCGCAATTGGTATGTCTTTAGTATTCGCACTAGGGCAGCGATAGGTACTTATGTAGCATGCACACCGGGGCGCAATAGGTATGTATTTAGCATTCACACCGGGGCGACGATAGGTACTATTTAGCATTCGCAACAGGGCGTCGATAAGTACTTAAATAGTATCTGCACCGGGGCGGCGATAGGTACGTATATAGTATGTGCACTGGGGCGGCAATAGGTACGTATATAGTATGCGCACCGGGGTGATGATAGATACGTATATAGTATGAACACCGGGGTGGAGATAAGTACCTATATAGAAGGCGCAGATAGAGGTGTTACTTTTTATAGAAATATGTCATACTATTACCCTGGGCAATAGGAGAAATGGTGGGGAAGAAACAGCTTTTGCAAAAGGTAAAATTAGAAAGTAGCGGCGAAATGGGGCGACCAGGGAAGAGAAAGGTAGCAGATAAAGAGACGGCTATAGAGAGAGGGGGCGGACATAGAAGTTTGAATATAAAGATGTTACACACACGATCTTTCTTCAAATATATGTTTTTATGACCCCGAGCAACGCCGGGTAGCCCCGCTAGTTTCTCTTATATAAAGGGCAGTTGTCTGTTTGTATGTTTGTTTGTATGTCCAGTATCTCCTCAAAAACTACCCGACGACATGTCAAAAAGTTGACATCTACAGGACCGCACAAATCCCGGATGTAAAATATCTAAAAATCGCGAAAATCGATTCACTCGCTGACAGTCAACCGGACCACTTTCCGACAAAAGGTAGCAGTTTTTTTCGTATTTTTCACGAAATTTCAACGTTAATATGTAGTAAATTCGAAATAATCTAATGTATTTATGTACTAATCCGATAAAAATGCAGAGTCATTGTAAACATCCCATAATCCCTTGCCGGATGTACCCGGTCTTGCCCTAAATTGTGTCCGGTTGTATCAGATCATCCAATAACTTCTGTCCGGTTGCATCAATAACAACATAGGAATCCTATGTAAAGAGTGTGTAGTGAAACAAGGGTTGCTCAATCACATCCGCACCTGTCCCATAATCCCTTGCCGGATGTACCCGGTCTTGACCTAAATTGTGTCCGGTTATATCAGGTCATCATGACGTCAGAGAGTGGCAGTTTTTTTTCCCTCTCACACTTTCTTTCATAATTATTAATAGCCGCTAATATTTTCCTCCCCCCTCCCTCCCTGTGGCCGTTCTGTTATCATGATAGGAATTACCTCCTCCTTTCAGGCCAAATTGGGGGGGGGGGGTTACGGTATTCGCTGGTGTGAGCATTACCTCCTCCTTTCTTGAGAAGTGTTGAGGTAGGGTAGTATCGGTTCCGTTGTCATGATGAACTGATCCCATGCATTACCTCCTCCTTTTTTGAGAAATATTGAGGTAGGGTCGTATCGGTTCCGTTGTCATGATGCCCTCATCCCATGCATTATCTCTTCCTTTTTTGAGAAATGTTGAGGTAGGGTCGTATCGGTTCCGTTGTCATGATGCACTATTCCCATGCATTATCTCCTCCTTTTTTGAGAAGTCTTGAGGTAGGGTCGTATCGGGTCCGTTGTCATGATGCACTATTCCCATGCATTATCTCCTCCTTTTTTGAGAAGTGTTGAGGTAGGGTCGTATCGGTTCCGTTGTCATGATGCACTCATCCGATGCATTATCTCCTCCTTTTTTGAGAAGTGTTGAGGTAGGGTCGTATCGGTTCCGTTGTCATGATGGACTCATCCCATGCATTATCTCCTCCTTTTTTGAGAAGTGTTGAGGTAGGGTCGTATCGGTTCCGTTGTCATGATGCACTATTAGGATACCTAAGTGATTTCAGGAGTGCTTTGGACTATTTCGCAGATCAGAAGGAGAGAGGATACCTAAGGTATTTCATGTGGGTTCATGAAGCCTCCTCGATTTTCTAAGTACTCGGCGTTGTCCGAGAGAAAAGTGCTCAATATCCTAGATAGAGCTACTGTAGTGATAGGTTTGGAAAATATTTTAACGCCATCTTCGTTCCCCTTTGGACTATTTCGCAGATCAGAAGGAGAGAGGATACCTCAGTGATTTCAGTAGTCTCCAGGAGGCCTCCTTGATTATCAAAGTACTCGGCGTTGTCCGGGAGAAAAGTGCTCAACGTCCTAGATAGAGCTACTGTAGTGATAGGTTTGGAAAATATTTTAACGCCATCTTCGTTCCCCTTTGGACAATTTTGCAGATGAAAAGGAGGGAGGATACCTAAGGGATTTCAGTAGTCCCCAGGAGGCCTCCTTGATTATCAAAGTACTCGGCGTTGTCCGGGAGAAAAGTGCTCAATGTCCTAGATAGAGCTACTGTAGTGATAGGTTTGGATAATATTTTAACAGCATCTACGCTGAAAAGGATGGGGTAATCGATAAGAGTTATTTCAATAGTGCTCAGGAGGCCTCTTTGATTTGGAAGTACTCGGCGTTGTCCGGGAAAAAAGTGCTCAATATCCTAGATAGAGCTACTGTAGTGATAGGTTTGGAAAATATTTTAACGCCATCTTCGTTCCCCTTTGGACTATTTCGCAGATCAGAATGGGGAGAGGATACCTAAGTGATTTCAGTAGTCCCCAGGTAGCCTGCTTGATTATCAAAGTACTCGCCGTTGTCCGGGAGAAAAGTGCTCAATGTCCTAGATAGAGCTACTGTAGTGATAGGTTTTGGAAAATATTTTAACGCCATCTTCGTTCCCCTTTGGACTATTTCGCAGATCAGAAGGAGAGAGGATACCTAAGGTATTTCATGTGGGTTCATGAAGACTCCTCGATTTTCAAAGTACTCGGCGTTGTCCAGGAGAAAAGTGCTCAATATCCTAGATAGAGCTACTGTAGTGATAGGTTTGGAAAATATTTTAACGCCATCTTCGTTCCCCTTTGGACTATTTCGCAGATCAGAAGGAGAGAGGATACCTCAGTGATTTCAGTAGTCTCCAGGAGGCCTCCTCGATTATCAAAGTACTCGGCGTTGTCCGGGAGAAAAGTGCTCAATGTCCTAGATAGAGCTACTGTAGTGATAGGTTTGGAAAATATTTTAACGCCATCTTCGTTCCCCTTTGGACTATTTCGCAGATCAGAAGGAGAGAGGATACCTAAGTAATTTCAAGAGTGCTCATGAAGCCTCCTCGATTTTCAAAGTACTCGGCGTTGTCCGGGAGAAAAGTGCTCAATATCCTAGATAGAGCTACTGTAGTGATAGGTTTAGAACATATTTTAACGCCATCTTTGTTCCCCTTTGGACAATTTTGCAGATGAAAAGTAGGGAGGATACCTAACTGATTTCAGTAGTCCCCAGGAGGCCTCTCTGATTTTCAAAGTAATCGGCGTTGTCCGGGAAAAAAGTGCTCAATGTCCTAGATAGAGCTACTGTAGTGATAGGTTTGGAAAATATTTTAACGCCATCTTCGTTCCCCTTTGGACTATTTCGCAGATCAGAAGGAGAGAGGATACCTAAGAGAATTTCATGGGTGTTCATGAAGCCTCCTCGATTTTCAAAGTACTCGGCGTTGTCCGGGAGAAAAGTGCTCAATATCCTAGATAGAGCTACTGTAGTGATAGGTTTGGAAAATATTTTAACGCCATCTTCGTTCCTCTTTGGATTATTTCGCAGATCAGAAGGAGAGAGGATACCTAAGTAATTTCAAGAGTGCTCATGAAGCCTCCTCGATTTTCAAAGTACTCGGCGTTGTCCGGGAGAAAAGTGCTCAATATCCTAGATAGAGCTACTGTAGTGATAGGTTTGGAAAATATTTTAACGCCATCTTCGTTCCCCTTTGGACTATTTCGCACATCAGAAGGAGAGAGGATACCTAAGTGATTTCAGGAGTGCTCATGAAGCCTCCTCGATTTTCAATGTACTTGGCGTTGTCCGGGAAAAAAGTGCTCAATGTACTAGATAGAGCTACTGTAGTGATAGGTTTGGATAATATTTTAACAGCATCTACGCTGAAAAGGATGGGTGAATGGATAAGAGTTATTTCAGTAGTCCCCAGGAGGCCTCTTTGATTTTGAAATACTCGGCGTTGTCCGGCAGAAAAGTGCTCAATATCCTAGATAGAGCTACTGTAGTGATAGGTTTGGAAAATATTTTAACGCCATCTTCGTTCCCCTTTGGACTATTTCGCAGATCAGAAGAAGAGAGGATACCTAAGTGATTACAGTAGTTTCCAGGAGGCCTCCTTGATTATCAAAGTACTCGGTGTTGTCCGGGAGAAAAGTGCTCAATGTCCTAGATAGAGATACTGTAGTGATAGGTTTGGAAAATATTTTAACGCCATCTTAGTTCCCCTTTGGACTATTTCGCAGATCAGGAGAGAGGATACCTAAGGGATTTCAGGAGTGCTCATGAAGCCTCCTCGATTTTCAAAGTACTCGGCGTTGTCCGGGAGAAAAGTGCTCAATATCCTAGATAGAGCTACTGTAGTGATAGGTTTAGAAAATATTTTAATGCTATCTTCGTTCCCCTTTGGACAATTTTGCAGCTGAAAAGTAGGGAGGATACCTGACGGATTTCAGTAGTCCCCAGGAGGCCTCTTTGATTTTCAAAGAACTCGGCGTTGTCCGGGAAAAAAGTGCTCAATGTCCTAGATAGAGCTACTGTAGTGATAGGTTTGGATAATATTTTAACAGTATCTACGCTGAAAAGGATGGGGTAATCGATAAGAGTTATTTCAGTTGTGCTAAGGAGGCCTCTTTGATTTTGAAATACTCGGCGTTGTCCGGGAACAAAGTTCTCAATATCCTAGATAGAGCTACTGTAGTGATAGGTTTGGAAAATGTTTTAACGCCATCTTCGTTCCCCTTTGGACTATTTCGCAGATCAGAAGGAGAGAGGATACCTAAGTGATTTCAGTAGTCCCCAGGAGGCCTCCTTGATTATCAAAGTACTCGGGGTTGTCCGGGAGAAAAGTGCTCAATGTCCTAGATAGAGCTACTGTAGTGATAGGTTTGGAAAATATTTTAACGCCATCTTAGTTCCCCTTTGGACTATTTCGCAGATCAGGAGAGAGGATACCTAAGGGATTTCAGGAGTGCTCATGAAGCCTCCTCGATTTTCAAAGTACTCGGCGTTGTCCGGGAGAAAAGTGCTCAATATCCTAGATAGAGCTACTGTAGTGATAGGTTTAGAAAATATTTTAATGCTATCTTCGTTCCCCTTTGGACAATTTTGCAGCTGAACAGTAGGGAGGATACCTGACGGATTTCAGTAGTCCCCAGGAGGCCTCTTTGATTTTCAAAGAACTCGGCGTTGTCCGGGAAAAAAGTGCTCAATGTCCTAGATAGAGCTACTGTAGTGATAGGTTTGGATAATATTTTAACAGTATCTACGCTGAAAAGGATGGGGTAATCGATAAGAGTTATAACAGTTGTGCTAAGGAGGCCTCTTTGATTTTGAAATACTCGGCGTTGTCCGGGAGAAAAGTTCTCAATATCCTAGATAGAGCTACTGTAGTGATAGGTTTGGAAAATATTTTAACGCCATCTTCGTTCCCCTTTGGACTATTTCGCAGATCAGAAGGAGAGAGGATACCTAAGTGATTTCAGTAGTCCCCAGGAGGCCTCCTTGATTATCAAAGTACTCGGGGTTGTCCGGGAGAAAAGTGCTCAATGTCCTAGATAGAGCTACTGTAGTGATAGGTTTTGGAAAATATTTTAACGCCATCTTCGTTCCCCTTTGGACTATTTCGCAGATCAGAAGGAGAGAGGATACCTAATGGATTTCATGGGTGTTCATGAAGCCTCCTCTGTTTTCAAAGTACTCGGCGTTGTCCGGGAGAAAAGTGCTCAATATCCTAGATAGAGCTACTGTAGTGATAGGTTTGGAAAATATTTTAACGCCATCTTCGTTCCTCTTTGGATTATTTCGCAGATCAGAAGGAGAGAGGATACCTAAGGGATTTCAGTAGTCCCCAGGAGGCCTCCTTGATTATCAAAGTACTCGGCGTTGTCCGGGAGAAAAGTGCTCAATGTCCTAGATAGAGCTACTGTAGAGATAGGTTTGGAAAATATTTTAACGCCATCTTTGTTCACCTTTGGACTATTTCGCAGATCAGAAGGAGAGAGGATACCTAAGGGATTTCATGGGTGTTCATGAAGCCTCCTCGATTTTCAAAGTACTCGGCGTTGTCCGGGAGAAAAGTGCTCAATATCCTAGATAGAGCTACTGTAGTGATAGGTTTGGAAAATATTTTAACGCCATCTTCATTCCTCTTTGGATTATTTCGCAGATCAGAAGGAGAGAGGATACCTAAGGGATTTAAGGAGTGCTCATAAAGCCTCCTCGATTTTCAAAGTACTCGGCGTTGTCCGGGAGCAAAGTGCTCAATGTCCTAGATAGAGCTACTGTAGTGATAGGTTTGGATAATATTTTAACAGCATCTACGCTGAAAAAAATGAAGTAATCGATAAAGGTTATTTCAGTAGTGCTCAGGAGGCCTCTTTGATTTTGAAATACTCGGCGTTGTCCGGGAGAAAAGTGCTCAATATCCTAGATAGAGCTACTGTTCTGATATGTTTGGAAAATATTGTAACGCCATCTTCGTTCCCCTTTGGACTATTTCGCAGATCAGAAGGAGAGAGGATACCTAAGTGATTTCAGTAGTCCCCAGGAGGCCTCCTTGATTATCAAAGTACTCGGCGTTGTCCGGGAGAAAAGTGCTCAATATCCTAGATAGAGCTACTGTAGTGATAGGTTTGGAAAATATTTTAACGCCATCTTCGTTCGCCTTTGGACTATTTCGCAGATCAGAAGGAGAGAGGATACCTAAGAGAATTTCATGGGTGTTCATGAAGCCTCCTCGATTTTCAAAGTACTCGGCGTTGTCCGGGAGAAAAGTGCTCAATATCCTAGATAGAGCTACTGTAGTGATAGGTTTGGAAAATATTTTAACGCCATCTTCGTTCCTCTTTGGATTATTTCGCAGATCAGAAGAAGAGAGGATACCTAAGTGATTTCAGTAGTCCCCAGGAGGCTTCCTTGATTATCAAAGTACTCGGCGTTGTCCGGGAGAAAAGTGCTCAATGTCCTAGATAGAGCTACTGTAGTGATAGGTTTGGAAAATATTTTAACGCCATCTTCGTTCACCTTTGGACTATTTCGCAGATCAGAAGGAGAGAGGATACCTAAGAGATTTCAGGAGTGCTCATAAAGCCTCCTCGATTTTCAAAGTACTCGGCGTTGTCCGGGAGAAAAGTGCTCAATGTCCTAGATAGAGCTACTGTAGTGATAGGTTTGGATAATATTTTAACAGCATCTACGCTGAAAAGGATGGGGTAATCGATAAGAGTTATTTCAGTAGTGCTCAGGAGGCCTCTTTGATTTTGAAATACTCGGCGTTGTCCGGGAGAAAAGTGCTCAATATCCTAGATAGAGCTACTGTAGTGATAGGTTTGGAAAATATTTTAACGCCATCTTCGTTCCCCTTTGGACTATTTCGCAGATCAGAAGGAGAGAGGATTCCTAAGTGATTTCAGTAGTCCCCAGGAGGCCTCCTTGATTATCAAAGTACTCGGCGTTGTCCGGGAGAAAAGTGCTCAATATCCTAGATAGAGCTACTGTAGTGATAGGTTTGGAAAATATTTTAACGCCATCTTCGTTCCCCTTTGGACTATTTCGCAGATCAGAAGGAGAGAGGATACCTAAGTGATTTCAGGAGTGCTCATGAAGCCTCCTCGATTTTCAAAGTACTTGGCGTTGTCCGGGAAAAAAGTGCTCAATGTCCTAGATAGAGCTACTGTAGTGATAGGTTTGGATAATATTTTAACAGCATCTACGCTGAAAAGGATGGGGGAATGGATAAGAGTTATTTCAGTAGTCCCCAGGAGGCCTCTTTGATTTTGAAATACTCGGCGTTGTCCGGCAGAAAAGGGCTCAATATCCTAGATAGAGCTACTGTAGTGATAGGTTTGGAAAATATTTTAACGCCATCTTCGTTCCCCTTTGGACTATTTCGCAGATCAGAAGGAGAGAGGATTCCTAAGTGATTTCAGTAGTCCCCAGGAGGCCTCCTTGATTATCAAAGTACTCGGCGTTGTCCGGGAGAAAAGTGCTCAATATCCTAGATAGAGCTACTGTAGTGATAGGTTTGGAAAATATTTTAACGCCATCTTCGTTCCCCTTTGGACTATTTCGCAGATCAGAAGGAGAGAGGATACCTAAGTGATTTCAGGAGTGCTCATGAAGCCTCCTCGATTTTCAAAGTACTTGGCGTTGTCCGGGAAAAAAGTGCTCAATGTCCTAGATAGAGCTACTGTAGTGATAGGTTTGGATAATATTTTAACAGCATCTACGCTGAAAAGGATGGGGGAATGGATAAGAGTTATTTCAGTAGTCCCCAGGAGGCCTCTTTGATTTTGAAATACTCGGCGTTGTCCGGCAGAAAAGTGCTCAATATCCTAGATAGAGCTACTGTAGTGATAGGTTTGGAAAATATTTTAACGCCATCTTCGTTCCCCTTTGGACTATTTCGCAGATCAGGAGAGAGGATACCTAAGGGATTTCAGGAGTGCTCATGAAGCCTCCTCGATTTTCAAAGGACTCGGCGTTGTCCGGGAGAAAAGTGCTCAATATCCTAGATAGAGCTACTGTAGTGATAGGTTTAGAAAATATTTTAATGCTATCTTTGTTCCCCTTTGGACAATTTTGCAGCTGAAAAGTAGGGAGGATACCTAACGGATTTCAGTAGTCCCCAGGAGGCCCCTTTGATTTTCAAAGAACTCGGCGTTGTCCGGGAAAAAAGTGCTCAATGTCCTAGATAGAGCTACTGTAGTGATAGGTTTGGATAATATTTTAACAGTATCTACGCTGAAAAAGATGGGGTAATCGATAAGAGTTATTTCAGTTGTGCTCAGGAGGCCTCTTTGATTTTGAAATACTCGGCGTTGTCCGGGAACAAAGTTCTCAATATCCTAGATAGAGCTACTGTAGTGATAGGTTTGGAAAATGTTTTAACGCCATCTTCGTTCCCCTTTGGACTATTTCGCAGATCAGAAGGAGAGAGGATACCTAAGTGATTTCAGTAGTCCCCAGGAGGCCTCCTTGATTATCAAAGTACTCGGGGTTGTCCGGGAGAAAAGTGCTCAATGTCCTAGATAGAGCTACTGTAGTGATAGGTTTTGGAAAATATTTTAACGCCATCTTCGTTCCCCTTTGGACTATTTCGCAGATCAGAAGGAGAGAGGATACCTAATGGATTTCATGGGTGTTCATGAAGCCTCCTCTGTTTTCAAAGTACTCGGCGTTGTCCGGGAGAAAAGTGCTCAATATCCTAGATAGAGCTACTGTAGTGATAGGTTTGGAAAATATTTTAACGCCATCTTCGTTCCTCTTTGGATTATTTCGCAGATCAGAAGGAGAGAGGATACCTAAGGGATTTCAGTAGTCCCCAGGAGGCCTCCTTGATTATCAAAGTACTCGGCGTTGTCCGGGAGAAAAGTGCTCAATGTCCTAGATAGAGCTACTGTAGTGATAGGTTTGGAAAATATTTTAACGCCATCTTCGTTCACCTTTGGACTATTTCGCAGATCAGAAGGAGAGAGGATACCTAAGGGATTTCATGGGTGTTCATGAAGCCTCCTCGATTTTCAAAGTACTCGGCGTTGTCCGGGAGAAAAGTGCTCAATATCCTAGATAGAGCTACTGTTGTGATAGGTTTGGAAAATATTTTAACGCCATCTTCATTCCTCTTTGGATTATTTCGCAGATCAGAAGGAGAGAGGATACCTAAGGGATTTAAGGAGTGCTCATAAAGCCTCCTCGATTTTCAAAGTACTCGGCGTTGTCCGGGAGAAAAGTGCTCAATGTCCTAGATAGAGCTACTGTAGTGATAGGTTTGGATAATATTTTAACAGCATCTACGCTGAAAAAAATGAAGTAATCGATAAAGGTTATTTCAGTAGTGCTCAGGAGGCCTCTTTGATTTTGAAATACTCGGCGTTGTCCGGGAGAAAAGTGCTCAATATCCTAGATAGAGCTACTGTTCTGATATGTTTGGAAAATATTGTAACGCCATCTTCGTTCCCCTTTGGACTATTTCGCAGATCAGAAGGAGAGAGTATACCTAAGTGATTTCAGTAGTCCATAGGAGGCCTCCTTGATTATCAAAGTACTCGGCGTTGTCCGGGATAAAAGTGCTCAATATCCTAGATAGAGCTACTGTAGTGATAGGTTTGGAAAATATTTTAACGCCATCTTCGTTCGCCTTTGGACTATTTCGCAGATCAGAAGGAGAGAGGATACCTAAGTGATTTTAGGAGTGCTCATGAAGCCTCCTCGATTTTCAAAGCACTCGGCGTTGTCCGGGAGAAAAGTGCTCAATATCCTAGATAGAGCTACTGTAGTGATAGGTTTAGAAAATATTTTAACGCCATCTTCGTTCCCCTTTGGACAATTTTGCAGATGAAAAGGAAGGAGGATACCTAACTGATTTCAGTCGTCCCCAGGTGGCCTCTTTGATTTTCAAAGTACTCGGCGTTGTCCGGGAAAAAAGTGCTCAATGTCCTAGATAGAGCTACTGTAGTGATAGGTTTGGAAAATATTTTAACGCCATCTTCGTTCCCCTTTGGATTATTTCGCAGATCAGAAAGAGGAAAAGATACCTAAGAGATTTCAGTAGTCCCCAGGAGGCCTCCTTGATTATCAAAGTACTCGGCGTTGTCCGGGAGAAAAGTGCTCAATGTCCTAGATAGAGCTACTGTAGTGATAGGTTTTGGAAAATATTTTAACGCCATCTTCGTTCCCCTTTGGACTATTTCGCAGATCAGAATGGGGAGAGGATACCTAAGAGAATTTCATGGGTGTTCATGAAGCCTCCTCGATTTTCAAAGTACTCGGCGTTGTCTGGGAGAAAAGTGCTCAATATCCTAGATAGATCTACTGTAGTGATAGTTTTGGAAAATATTTTAACGCCATCTTCGTTCCTCTTTGGATTATTTCGCAGATCAGAAGGAGAGAAGATACCTAAGGGATTTCAGTAGTCCCCAGGAGGCCTCCTTGATTATCAAAGTACTCGGCGTTGTCTGGGAGAAAAGTGCTCAATATCCTAGATAGAGCTACTGTAGTGATAGGTTTGGAAAATATTTTAACGCCATCTTCGTTCCCCTTTGGACAATTTTGCAGCTGAAAAGTAGGGAGGATACCTAACGGATTTCAGTAGTCCCCAGGAGGCCTCTTTGATTTTCAAAGAACTCGGCGTTGTTCGGGAAAAAAGTGCTCAATGTCCTAGATAGAGCTACTGTAGTGATAGGTTTGGATAATATTTTAACAGTATCTACGCTGAAAAGGATGGGGTAATCGATAAGAGTTATTTCACTTGAGCTCAGGAGGCCTCTTTGATTTTGAAATACTCGGCATTGTCCGGGAACAAAGTTCTCAATATCCTAGATAGAGCTACTGTAGTGATAGGTTTGGAAAATGTTTTAACGCCATCTTCGTTCCCCTTTGGACTATTTCGCAGATCAGAAGGAGAGAGGATACCTAAGTGATTTCAGTAGTCCCCAGGAGGCCTCCTCGATTATCAAAGTACTCGGGGTTGTCCGGGAGAAAAGTGCTCAATGTCCTAGATAGAGCTACTGTAGTGATAGGTTTTGGAAAATATTTTAACGCCATCTTTGTTCCCCTTTGGACTATTTCGCAGATCAGAAGGAGAGAGGATACCTAATGGATTTCATGGGTGTTCATGAAGCCTCCTCGATTTTCAAAGTACTCGGCGTTGTCCGGGAGAAAAGTGCTCAATATCCTAGATAGAGCTACTGTAGTGATAGGTTTGGAAAATATTTTAACGCCATCTTCGTTCCTCTTTGGATTATTTCGCAGATCAGAAGGAGAGAGGATACCTAAGGGTTTTCAGTAGTCCCCAGGAGGCCTCCTTGATTATCAAAGTACTCGGCGTTGTCCGGGAGAAAAGTGCTCAATGTCCTAGATAGAGCTACTGTAGTGATAGGTTTGGAAAATATTTTAACGCCATCTTCGTTCACCTTTGGACTATTTCGCAGATCAGAAGGAGAGAGGATACCTAAGGGATTTCATGGGCGTTCATGAAGCCTCCTCGATTTTCAAAGTACTCGGCGTTGTCCGGGAGAAAAGTGCTCAATATCCTAGATAGAGCTACTGTAGTGATAGGTTTGGAAAATATTTTGACGCCATCTTCGTTCCTCTTTGGATTATTTCGCAGATCAGAAGGAGAGAGGATACCTAAGGGATTTCAGGAGTGCTCATAAAGCCTCCTCGATTTTCAAAGTACTCGGCGTTGTCCGGGAGAAAAGTGCTCAATGTCCTAGATAGAGCTACTGTAGTGATAGGTTTTGGATAATATTTTAACAGCATCTACGCTGAAAAGGATGAAGTAATCGATAAGAGTTATTTCAGTAGTGCTCAGGAGGCCTCTTTGATTTTGAAATACTCGGCGTTGTCCGGGAGAAAAGTGCTCAATATCCTAGATAGAGCTACTGTAGTGATAGGTTTAGAAAATATTTTAACGCCATCTTCGTTCCCCTTTAGACTATTTCGCAGATCAGAAGGAGAGAGGATACCTAAGTGATTTCAGGAGTGCTCATGAAGCCTCCTCGATTTTCAAAGCACTCGGCGTTGTCCGGGAGAAAAGTGCTCAATGTCCTAGATAGAGCTACTGTTGTGATAGGTTTGGATAATATTTTAACAGCATCTACGCTGAAAAGGATGGGGGAATGGATAAGAGTTATTTCAGTAGTCCCCAGGAGGCCTCTTTGATTTTGAAATACTCTACGTTGTCCGGGAGAAAAGTGCCCAATATCCTAGATAGAGCTACTGTAGTGATAGGTTTGGAAAATATTGTAACGCCATCTTCGTTCCCCTTTGGACTATTTCGCAGATCAGTAGGAGAGAGGATACCTAAGTGATTTCAGTAGTCCTCAGGAGGCCTCCTTTATTATTAAAGTACTCAGCGTTGTCCGGGAGAAAAGTGCTCAATGTCCTTGATAGAGCTACTGTAGTGATAGGTTTGGAAAATATTTTAACGCCATCTTTGTTCCTCTTTGGACTATTTCGCAGATCAGAAGGAGAGAGGATACCTAAGTGTTTTCAGTAGTGCTCATGAAGCCTCCTTGATTTTCAAAGTACTTGGCGTTGTCCGGGAGCAAAGTGCTCAATATCCTAGATAGAGCTATGATAAAGACTATCATGAGAGGATTGAAAATGATGAAGACTATCAAGAGAGGATTGAAAATGATGAAGGCTATCATGAGGGGATTGAAAATGATGAAGACTATAATGAGGGGATTGAAAATGATGTACACTATCATGAGGGGATTGAAAATGATGAAGAATAGACTGACAGGATTGGAAATGATGAAGACTATCATGAGAGGTTTGAAAATGATGAAGACTATCATGAGAGGTTTGAAAATGATGAAGACTATCATGAGAGGTTTGAAAATGATGAAGACTATCATGAGAGGTTTGAAAATGATGAAGACTATCATGAGAGGTTTGAAAATGATGAAGACTATCATGAGAGGTTTGAAAATGATGAAGAATATCATGAGAGGATTGAAAATGATGAAGAATATCATGAGAGGATTGAAAAAATGAAGAATATCATGAGAGGATTGAAAATTATTAAGAATATCATGAGCGGATTGAAAATGATGAGGAATATTACGAGAGGATTGAAAATGATGAAGAATATTATGAGGGGATTGAAAATGATTAATAGTATGAGGAGATTGAAAATGATGAAGAATATTATGAGGGGATTGAAAATGATTAATAGTATGAGGAGATCGAAAATGATGAATACAACGAGGGGAGTTAAAATGATGAAGGATATCATGAGGGGATTCAAAATATATAGTATGAACACCGGGGCGGTTATAAGTACCTATATAGAAGGCGCAGACAGTGGTGGTACTTTTTATAGAAATAAGTCATACTATTGCCCTGTGAAACGTAGGATGAAATGGTGGGGAAGAAACAGCTTTCGCAAAAGGCAAAATTTAAAAGTAGCGACCAGGGTAGAGAAAAGTAGAAAGATAAAGAGACAGCTATAGAGAGAGAAGGAGAGAAATAGAAGTTTTAATATAAATATGTTACACACGCAATTTTTCTTCAATTATGTTTTTATGACCCCGAGCAACGCCGGGTAGCCCCGCTAGTCATAAAATAAAGCAGAGCTAGGTTTGGCACATGTTCGTCTTTTCTCACAGTCCGTTTTTCACAACTTTTTAATGACCAGTTTTTTTTTCTTTTTTCGGTGTACACTTACCTATCAGGCTGCTAGAGAATTCCGGGGTTTTTGGAAAAAAAATTCAAATATTTTACATTTTAGGAGCGGGGATCAGTTTCCAATGTTAATTCAACGTAGACTGATCCCCCACTTTTTGACCATCTCAATTTTTGTAAAAGTCTTTTTCGGTGTACAATTACCTATCATGTCAGTAGAGAATTCCGGAGTTTTTGGAAAGAAATTTCAGAAAATTTAGATTTTAAGACGGGGGATCAGTTTTCAATGTAAATTCAACGTAGACTGATCCCCCTCTTTTTGACCATCTCAAATCTTTAAAATTCTTCTTCTGCTTACAATAACCTATCATGTCGCGAGAGAATTCCGGAGTTTTGGGGAAAAAAATTAACAAAATTTACATTTTAAGACGGGAGATCAGTCTTCTTCGTCTTTTCCCACAGTCCGTTTTTCACAACTTTTTAGGTCTTAAAATCTTAATTTTTTTAAATTTCTTTCCAAAAACCCCGAAATTCTCTCGCGACATGATAGGTAATTGTAAGCAGAAGAAGAATTTTTTAAATTTGAGATGGTCAAAAAGAGGGGGATCAGTCTACGTTGAATTTACATTGAAAACTGATCCCCCGTCTTAAAATCTAAATTTTCTGAAATTTCTTTCCAAAAACTCCGGAATTCTCTCGCGACATGATAGGTAATTGTACACCGAAAAAGACTTTTACAAAAATTGAGATGGTTAAAAAGTGGGGGATCAGTCTACGTTGAATTAACATTGGAAACTGATCCCCGCTCCTAAAATGTAAAATATTTGAATTTTTTTTCCAAAAAACCCGGAATTCTCTAGCAGCCTGATAGGTAAGTGTACACCGAAAAAAGAAAAAAAAACTGGTCATTAAAAAGTTGTGAAAAACGGACTGTGAGAAAAGACGAACATATGCCCTAGGTTTTACTACAGTTAGAAACGTCGTTGAAATAATACACTTTGAAAATTGAGAAACCAGACAACTTAACGCGTGATTTTGTCAAATAAATTAAATATTTATTAAATCATTTCTTTTTTAATCCAAATTTTTGGTTTTATAAAACTCTAATCATGGTAATACAGACAAAATTTTCCTCTTTTTTCTTCTTCATCGTTGAAGTCTTACGGTGTAGCCGAAGATCGACGATCCCTTCTGGTGTTATCGAAGAGACTGTTTTTTTAATGTCCGATATGTAGCGAAGCACGCTCGAGCGCGTGCGTATAATAATGAGATTGGTGTTACTGCAGTTAGAAACGTCGTTGAAAATTGAAAATTGAAAGTTGAAAATTGTGAAATCAGAAAACCTGACGCGAAAAAAATTGTCTGTATTACCATAATTAGGGTTTTATAAAACCGAAAATTTGGATTAAAAAAAAAATGATTTAATAAATATTTCATTTATTTGATAAAATCACACGTCATGTTGTCTGGTTTCTCAATTTTCTAAGTTTATAAAATAAAGAATGTTTTTACTTCAATTACATTTCATGTTTTTTTCTTGATTTCTTTTTTTTTTAACATTTCTTTGTTTTTAAAAGAATTGATTTGTTTTGCCATAACTACGTATTGGCGTTAAAAAATTAGTATTTAATATAATATAAATAAAACATTATCAATAGCGTGGGAAATTATTCTAATAGTACAAAACAAATTATTTTGCTTCAATTACTTACTGTATTTAGTTCTTTCATAATCCTCACGGCCTAGAAAAAATATGTGACCGGAGGGGGATGCATATATTTGGTAGTTTAATAAAAATAATAACGATACATATTTGTCATGCAACATGGAAGGCATTTTCAAAATGGAGATGTCTTGTTTACGTTCTGACTAATGCATTATGGTCTTGTTTATTTATTTATTTTACCTAAAAATTATATTACAGTAGACACACACAAAACAATTACATAAAAACATAAAAAAGAATTTTAATTCTTTTTACACGCCAAAAAACAATTTCGGGCTAATAAAAATATTGTAAAAAGTTAAAGGATGTACGTTATTTCCCTTGTGGCATAATACGAACAGAGTCATTTCCCTTATGACATAATACGAACAGAGTTATTTCCCTTTCGTTTTGCATCATTTATTTACATCGGCCAGATAAAAGAACAAAGTGAGCGTAGTCTGATTCAAATTACTATAAAAAAAAACACTACAGGTTTTAAAACGGTATGGGCAATCCATAACCCAATGAAGGCATCCACAACGGAAACATGGACTAGGCGGTCATTTTTTCTATTTTTCAACTTAAAATTAAGATTTTTGTTGTCGCGTAATTTCGCTGTTGGTTTCTCCACGTTTGTCTTTTTTTAAGGTTCTCAAATAAAAGTTCCTTAATCTTCCTCGTCGCCAGTGTTGTGGACCTGTAAAGGGCCCGGAAAGAAGACACGAACCCGGGATTAAGTGAAACAAAGTATATTGAAGAAAGTATAAATACAGCATATAAAGAAAGTGGTTGAACGTCTGTCCAACAGCCAGTATTAGACTGGGGTAGTTCCATCATCGAAAGGCATGTACTCCTAGTATTTATAGTGAAGCGGAAGAGTTCATGTAGTCCGTAAGGTAGGTACCATAACACAAACCTATCTCTGTCTATGTCGTTAACTTTCCTTCGTTCTCTGAAGTCCATTCTTATTACTTCATTCCGTGTTTTCCCTGTGAATTGCTTCTGTAGCCAGGAAAGAAAACAGGCGATGCGTTTGTTTGGAATATAGAAAATGCATACATATATGCATTTATGCAGACTAACACACGCGCGCGCACACACACACACACACACACACACACACACACATATATATATATTTACTGTGACCTCAAGAATCTGGACTTTTAATAAAGTAGCAGCATGAACATGCATGCACGTATGTAGCCAAACATGTTTGTATAAACAAAAATTTATAAAGGATTGGACAGTCGAGTAGTTAACCCAACTTTAAAGACAATGGGCTTAAGTCAAATCTTTAAATTATATACTCAAAATATTGCTGGAATCATATAAGCTCAATGTAAGAACCTTTACGTCAAACAGCTGTTATAGAGTAAATTGAAATAAATATATTTATAACATATTATTGATATCAGTTCCTTGAATTCAACATTTTAATAACACTTCCTTTTCTATATATATATATATATATATATATGTATGTATATATATATATATATATATATATATATATATATATATATGTGTGTTCTGACTCTTGAAATGGTTGTATGTATCTAAATCGTGGTCCTAAGTTTATCCCGTATTCTGTGTCTTTGTTTCATTTTTTTTGTTTATACATATATGTGCATGAACGCTTATATATTTTCGTATATATGTACGCATTTTAATGCTGTATCCTAGTGTGTAAGAATATTTTATTTGTTTTTATTAAGTTTACGTTTTTATCTATTTAATTCCTAACTTCTATATATTTTATATATATATATAGTTTTAATTTCTTTTATTATTCATTTTTTCTTATTAATATTTGTATATATGTTTTGCTTTTTCCCATGAAAATTGCGTGTTTTCTAGATTTATTTACTGTTTATATTTTATTATTATTATTATTGTTATTATTATTGTTATTATTATTATTGTTGTTGTTATTATTGTTGTTGTTGTTATTATTATGATTATTATTGTTATTATTTACTCACTATGAGTTATCACACTGGTCATCGTCAGTGATCGCCCACTGCCGATTAACTGTGGTATTCCCTGGAGTCCGAGTGACAACAAGTCTCCTCAGGCCTCCAGTATGCTCCACCTCTTTTCGTTCATCACCGCTGATGACCTTGCGGTAATCACAACAGCCACCTACCAACGATTTCCCGCTGATAAGGGCCATTGGTCCCCTCTGGGGCCCGAGTGGCAACAAGCCTTCCCAAGGTCCCAGAGCTGTCCGCGCTCTTCCAGTGGAGGTCTGGTTTGCGCTTTCCCTCCTCGACCCTCTGTCCATAATTTTCGTGGCGTCAGCCTATGCTTGCGCCTCTCTCGTGCGGTTGTATTTTCCCCGGTTCTGTTGTTTTGTGCTTCCATGTGTTTGTTCTCCATTCGTTGCTTATGTGGGTTGGTTTCCGCATTCGAGGACATTTCTCAGGATTGTAGCTGTTTTGATCATTACTGTCCTTTGTATGGTCTCAGTTATCCCTTTGATTCCTATTTCTCCTAGTCTTTTCTCCATGTTTTTGGGGACTGTTCCTAGTGCTCCTATGATTATTGGTGTTATACTGACTTTCTTCATGTTCCATATTCCTTTCAATTCTCTGGCAAGTTCAGTATATTTGCTTCTTTTTTCCGTCTCTTTGATCTTCACTCTGTGGGCTGCTGGAACGGCAAAGTCCACGATTTTGCAGGATTTTTCTTTCTTGTTGATTATTATCATATCCGGTCTCCTTGCTGTTATGGGTTTGTCTGTTAGTACATTCATATCCATATGATTTTGTGTTTTTCGTTTTCTAGTACAGTTTATTATTATTATTATTATTATTATTGTTGTGTGTTTTTAAGGATGAATTATGTTGATGTTTTATTGGACTTCTATTTGTGATGTTATGGAATCGGTGCTGAGGAAGAAACTTATTGGAATTTAAAAAAAAATTATTTTGTACACCAGAAGATTTTGTTGACATTGAATTTATTTCAATTTACTCTCTCTCTCTCTCGCTTAGGGAAATATAAATAAAAGCTGCCGTTATATATATATATATATATATATATATATATATATATATATATATATATATATATATATATATATATATATATCCCAGAAAATGTATAACTCTGTTTCATCTGACGAAGAATACAACTGTCTTGATAGAAATTCATGCCCACTGAATGGTTCATGCAAGTATGTGGACGTCACTTACATATGTACTGTAAAACAAGGTACACACCAGGTGTTGCATAGCCGTCCCGGAATGGGCCGTGGCAGTTCTCGTTTTGTATACCCGTCCCGGAATGGGCCATGGCAGTTCTCGTTTTGTATACCCGTCCCGGAATGGGCCATGGCAGTTTAACACCAAAAATGTATATGTTGCATACCTTTTAATTTCTCATACCTTCTCTCTTTCCTTGTCGCGTGGAGGGGTGTCGTCTCGTTGTCGTCTAGTTTCTCGTATCTTTTCTTCTTCCTCGCGTGGAGGGGTGTCGTCTCGATGTCGTCCAGTGGTTGGATTCTTTCTTCGCTTCTGTACCGCCGTGAACATCGCCGCTACAACAAAAAGCTTCATACCACGATTCACGATACAAACAATCTTTTAAACTTTGATTTGTTTATTTCAGGCGTTAGATTTCTGTCGGCTACGGAAATGCTTCACCAACGTTAAGGGAGAGACCAAACTATTACTCTATCGTTGTTAATTCCTAACTTAAATCCTTAGCCATTCGAGGAAGGGGGAAGAAGAAATCTCATACCTGTATTTTCTTAGGGAATTTAATTCCAAAACCCAGACTAGCAAAACTCTGCTTCCCACATAAAAGCCCGTGACGTCACAGAACCCCTATGCACAGATGCACCTTGACTCTTGACTTGAGGTCTAGTCAACGTGGTAACCCTGTCAACGCTTGTGAGCTCCGACTGTGAGAACCAGTTTATTTTGCACTCGACCGTACGGGTCCACCCGCACTAAATCGCGCAAGCCAAACCAAACGTCCACTTCAAAATGCGTCCGGTCCCACAGGGCCATTATCCAACACAGGGTTGTAGGACTACTACTACTACTACTACTACTACTACTACTACTACTACTACTACTACTACTACTACTAATTTCCAGGTACGATAAAAAACAAGATAGCAGAAATGAAAAGAAAAAAACAAAAAAAACCATAGAAAAAAATGGACCACAAAAGATAACAGACTAGTAATGGAATGCTACTACAAAAGCCGCCACCCCACAGAAAGAGGCTATCGGAAACGAATAAAAAAATCTATGGGACATTTCTACTGACCACCAAGTAACTGGACAAATGATAGCAGATTAAGCAAGACAGATCTTCAAGAACAGGGGGTCTCGGAGCTAGAATTAACGGAAATCAAACAAAAGATAAATGTCGGAACAGATCAAGAAACACCATTGATGAAAACCCCTAGGTAAAAAAATATAAACACTGAAAATGAAAAGGTCGAAATCTGCGAAACCACAGAACTCACGTAGGAAGAAGCAAGAGAAGTGGAAACCATCAAACGGTTCATGTCCAAGAACTAAACAAAACTCCTATCCCTAAGGAACGAAGATTGGAACAAGTTCAAAGTAGAAACAGAGAAAGTAAACAGACTCCTCGCGTACATCTCAATAGATAATGTAACATACCTAAACAGCTTGATATAATCAGTATAAAATTAAAAAGAGAAGAAAAAACTGGCCAAAAAACTGGCCAAAAGAAGCCTGGATGGGAAATCAGACTGGAAACCCAGATCACCAAACTTCGAAAAGAAGCTAAAACCGTAAACATGATGAAAGAGAACAGGAAACAATGGAAGAGTAGAAATCTGAATAACAAGGAAAGACTAAATAAGAAACATAAAGAACTAAAACAAAAGATGGCAGCAATAGAAGGAAGACTGAGACGATATAGATACAAATCAGAACAGCACAAACAGAATAGGACCTTTGAAAACAATGAAAGTCAGTTTTGCAAAAACGTAAACAGAGAAAGAACAACAACAGAACAACCGGACCCGACAAAGGCAAAACATTTCTGGAGCAAGATATGGGAAAAGCCTAAAAACACAACAAAAATGTCAAATGGCTGAAAAGCATGAAATGAACAGAAACAAACATTAATGAAGAAACGATTTAGACAACCCTAAGGAAAATGGCAAACTAGAAAGCACCAGAACACGATGGAATACATGCATACTGGCTTAAAAAATTCACTACCATACATGAAAGGCTAGCGCAGAAACTGAGAGGATGAATCCACAAAACAGACGTACTAGAGTGGGTGACCAAATGAAGGACAACGCTAATACAAAAAGATACCAAAAAAGGAACGATCCCAAGCAACTACAGGCCAATAACCTGTTTACCAACAATGTGAAAAATCCTAACGGCACAACTGAGAGAACAAATCTACCAATTCCTACATAATCGTCGACTGCTCCCCGAGGAACAAAAAGGATGCCGGAAAGGGAAAAGAGATACGCATAATTTGCTAAACATCGATCAAAGGATCCTGAAGGAGGTAAAAAGCAGAAAAAAGAACATATCTATGGCATGGACTGACTACAATAAAGCTTACGACAGAATCGCTCAAGCATGGATAATTGAATGCTTAGAAATATACAAGATACCCGACAGGATTATTAATTTTATTAAGAAAGCAATGGGAGCATGTAGACTAGAACTGACAGCTAGAGGACAACACCTGCCTGAGATAAAGATACAGAGAGACATTTTCCAAGGAGACTTCCTATCACCACTACTGTTTATCATAGCCATGATGCCACTTAACTATATAATCAGGAAATGTGATGCCGGATACAAGTTTACAGACATAGAACAAAGAATAAACCACCTCATGTACATAGGCGACCTGAAACTATTTGCAAAATGAAAAAAAAGAACTGGAAAAGCTGATAGATACGAGCAGACCCTTCAGCAAGAACATTCAAATGGAATTCGGAATAAAAAAACGTGAACTGCTAGAGATGAAAAAGGGAAAACTGGAGACGACAGAGGGCATGGAACTGCTCAACCAAGAAAAGGTGAGGGCGTTAGGCGAACAGAAGATCTTTAAATATTTGAGAGTTCTGGAAGCAGACACCATCAAATCTACAGAAATGAAAAAGAAGATTTGAAAAGAATATTTGCGAAGAACAAAAAAACTCTTAGAAACGAAATTATATAGCAGAAATCTAGTAAAAGGATTACTCTCCTGGGCACGCCCACTAATAAGATATTCTGGACCATTCATAGGCTGAATTAAAAAAGAACTTATGCACCTTGACTAAAAAACTAGAAGACTAATGACCTACACTACACCCAAAGTACGATACGGACCGATTCTACATGAAAAGAAACGAAGGGAGAAGAGAACTGGTAAGTATAGAATACTGTGTTGAAGACACAAAAACGAGCTAGAGACATACATAACCCAGAACACAGAAAGGCTAATCACCACAGCAAGAGACACACACTGTTCCAACGAAAAACTCGGGAAGAACCGACACCAGAAACAATAAGACAAGAAAATAAAAGTGGGAAGAAAAACAACTACATGGACGCTTCATAAGACTGATAAGAGAAGAAACCAACGAAAATAGTCCGGCATGGCTAAGAAAAGGACACTTGAACAGAGAAACGGAATCTTTACTGACGGCTGCACAGAACAATGCGATTAAGACAAACTACCTTAAAGCTTGTGACAATGAAGAAGAACACTTGCCAGCAGGAAAGAGAGTGAGGTGCTTCGCATGTCGTGTCTGCAATGTAAAACAGGGCTTCTCTTCATGAGTGCAAATCTTTATACGGAAGTATGATTTGCATATGTGGAGATCAGCTGATATGAATGAAGAGGACAGCTGGGAAGCAACAGAAGCGATTTGGATTGCAGAAAGAAAGGCAGAGAAAAAGTGGTGGTATTGAAAAATCGGTGAAGTTGAATTACCATCAAAACTTTTTTGTTTTATTTTTTCTGGCACCATTAGGTAACACAGCTAAAATAGATAAAACCCAGAAAAACAGTAAATGCAGACTGTGTGAACAAAGAGACGAAACAGTAAATCATATAAATGAATGCTACAAACTAGGCCAAAAAGAATACAAGAACTGACATTACTGTGTGGATAAAGCGGTACACTGGGAACTGTGCAAACGATTGTATTTTGAACACACATACAGATATTAAAAACATAAACCAGAGACTACTGGAAAACTAAAAGCACAAATTCATCTGGGATATGGATGTACAAACATATAAACTCATACAAGCAAGGAGACCGGATGTCATAATAATAGACAAGAAGGAAAAATTTTGCCAAATCGTAGACTTTGCCGTTCTCAGCAGAGCACAGAGTGAAGATCAAGGAGACGGAAAAATGAAGCAAATACACGGAACTTGTCAGAGAATTGAAAGGAATATGGAGCATGAAAAAATAAATATAATACCAATAATCGTAGGAGCACTAGGAACAGTCCCAAAAAACCCTGAGCAAAGACTGGGAGAAATTGGAATCCAAGGGATCACTGAGACCATACAAAGCACGACAATGATCAAAACAGTTGCAATCTTAAGGAAAATACTCAAACGCGGAAACCAACCCACATAAGCTACGAATGGAAACAAGTCACATGGAAGTTACAATAGGAAGAAAACAAAACTACAGAAAAAACACCACCACACGAACCAAGGAAATAGTCGCAGAGGATCCAGGAGGATGGGAAGACCGAGGAGGCTCAGCACTAACCAGACCGCAGCTGGAAGAGTGCAGAGAGTACTGGGACCCTGGGGAGGCTAATTGCCACTCAAATCCCAGAGGAGACCAATGGTTGTTGCCAGCGAGAAATTAATGGTAGGCGGGTGTTGCTATACCGCAAGGTCAGTTGCGATGGTTATCGAAAAGAGGTGGAGAGAAGTGGAAATCTAGGGAGGCTTGTTGCTACTCGCAATCACTGACGATGATTTGTGTGATAACTCCTTGTGAGCAGAAATAATAATCATAATAATACTAATAATAATATTGATAGAAATGGAGTGAATAATAGAGATAGGCCATCTTATATAGGCTCTCTCATAACTGAGGTTGTATACGTAGGCTCTACGTTTGTTCTATTACAAAATAAGATCTCAAGACTTTAGAAATAAACTCCTCTCAAAATTCACTTTTCTGATTACCCATATTTGGGATCTGAAGTATAATAACATTCAGTATAACCTTAATTGGCAAATAATTACAAAGGATAGGCCCTTAGACAGGTACTATGGACTATGTAGAGATGAAACCTTATCCATCATTAAACACGAAGGTCCTTTACTAAATAAAAAATGAGTTGTTGTCCTCCTGTATGTATATCACCTCGTACAAATATAATCACTTTAAGGTACCTTAGCCCCTAACTCATCCATCCCTACTCTATGTGGCAGATGTTAAACACTACACTATTGATATTATGCCTCATGTACTAAATACATTTCCTCCTGTTGATCCCCTAAAACTGAATTACTAGAAATATTATTTTGATTCCTATATTTGATTACTATATCGCATTACAACCAGCAATATAGCATACTGTTTGAGCTATTTTCTGTGGCATAACAAATTAGTACTTTAATTTCACGCCATATTTGCACACTTTTATACATCAGGTCAATACCGACAATTAAGATTTGAATTAAGTTTTACTGTATAATTAAATGCGCATAATATTCAACGGGGATTATACTATTAATCTACCTCGTAAAAATATTGTAATAACATCCATTCCTTTCCTTTAAAAAACGTCTAATCTATAAAGAATAGCCCTTAATATAATTCATTATCAATCTAGATTCCACCTTTTATTTATTTATTCCATTTACCCAATTTACTGGAGGCTTAATCATTTGTATATTTTTGTTTTGTTTTATTTTATTTTTTATTTTAATCATTTCTTAATTTTGACAGTAAATAACATATGCCCACTTTTAACAATCTATGATCCTAAATACGGCAGCTCTTCTTTACATTGATAGTTTCATTTTATGTGATATCTCCTTTATTTATTCACCGATTGCCCTTATTTGACAGGATATGGCAGAATCAACGACCGTGAGTACACCAAGACCTCAGTGGGAGCTGGGACAAAGAATACACTGTGTTAAATTTTACTACAAGACAGGATCGTTTAAGAAAACCCAGGACAGTTTCATGCATCAGTTCGAATGTGAAAAGGCTCCATCCAAAAGCAGAATTCAGAACTGGGTGGACCACTTCGAGAAGTATGGGACGAGCTGGTCGAAAGTGTGAGAGAGTCTCTACAAGAGAGTCCGAAACGCTCTGTGCATAAGCGAAGTCAGTCCCTTGGTATCTCCCGTGAGACTTGCAGGAGAGTGCTGGTGAACGATATCAGGGCTTACCCATACAGAATACAGACGCTGCAGACCCTTACAGCCTCAGACAAGAAGCAGAGGAGCGCTATGGCAGTCAAGATGCTCGATAAGATCGAGGAGACACCAGGGTTCCTTAACCTCCTTTAAACCTCAGATGAAGCCCACTTCCATCTTGACGGAAAGGCGAACTCCAATACAAATGTCTTCTGGGGGTCCTCCAAAACCCCTGCACTCTCCTAAGTGCACGGTGTGGGCTGCAATCTCAGTCAGAGGCATCATCGGACCAATATTCATCGAAGAATCTGGCGCAGCAGTGACAGTCACCAAGGAGCGGTATGTGGAGGTCCTCAAAACCTTCAAGAGTGAGCTCTAGCCCCTCTACCCGTCGCCCATGAGCAAGTTCTGGTTCCAGCAAGACGGAGCAAGTTCTCACACCTCAAACCTGTCCCGAGATTGGCTGAAAGAGAACTTCGGAGGCCGAGTGATCAGTCTCAAGACAAATTTTGAGTGGCCACCCCATAGCCCGGACCTACGCCCCCCCCAGATTTTGTCCTTTGGGGCTATCTTAAGGACAGAGTGTACGCAGGGAAACCCAGAACTATCACGGAACTCAAATAAGCCATCATAAGGAGATGAGAGCTATTCCCAATTCAATCTGTAAGAACGTCATGGACAACTTCGTTCTGCGCCTCAAGAAATGCACGGAGCTAAATGGAGGCCATCTAGAACACATGCTGTAGAACGGAGGAAAAAAGGCTAAAGACCCTAGTGTTTGATGTGATGTTTTGAATATAACAAACTAGTTATGACCAAAAATTCATTTCATTCGGACGAAACACTAAGAAACGAGGCCTAATTAGAGTTAGGGCACGTTCTTTTGGTCACCCTGTGTGTATATATATATATATATATATATATATATATATATATATATATATATATATATATATATATATATATATATATATATATATATATATATATTTGGTTCCACAGAAGCTGTCACATATGGCGTGCGTCTCTAAAAGCCTCTGACAACGAAAGTCCAACTCTTAGCCTGCACGTGGCGGAACTGCTTTTACTAATATGAGAAAAGGGCGAAGGTGGGTCTCTGGCGCCTTAAAACCAGTTGCTTCGGGCAGATGGGGCTCGTTAACCTGGGATGGTAGCCCATCTAGGGGACGAAAACCCTGATTTCAAACCTCCACTGCCTTGTGGATTACCGGTACACGGGTGAGGCTAAGGAAGTAAACCCCGACAGAAAATCCGGAGTGGAGCCCCGAAGGCGGCTGGTCCCTGCACTGCAAGACCCCCCGGCAACTCCTGCAGCCAGGCTGACGTCAACTGTATCGGCTCGCCTTTCCGTTGTATCCCGCCAGCAAGGTTGGAGAGGGGGGTCCTGACGACTGGGCATTCCCAGGTCCTCCATATCTTTTGCCCAGGCTCGCGTCCTGGAGAGGTCACTCCAGTGCCGCATTGCGGCAACACAACACGGGGATACAGCAGTTACCAGTTAAAAAGTCCTGGCAAATTGGCGTCAGCTGGGACGCCTTGGGTTGTCTTCTGTCGGTTGGGAGGAATCTTCGAATTCCATCTGGCCAGCTACCACCCGCCTTAAGCTGGGCAGCCCCCAGTTAATAAGGTGCTGGCCCGCCACTGTCCGTCTACTTCAGTGGGTGCCTGGAGTGTAGGCCAAAAGCCGAAAAACGGACTGACACCTTGCACCAACGAAACCAAAACTAAAGCCACCAGTGCTGAAACTGGCAACATGGAACGTCAGAACAATGTGTCCTGGCCTATCTGACGACCTCCAAAAAATTGATGACTCCAGGAAAACTGCAATCATAAATGGGGAACTAAAGAGACTTAACATAGACATAGCAGGACTGCAGGAGACACGCCTCCCTGGCGATGGTAGCCTAAAAGAGAGAGACTACACTTTCTTCTGGCAGGGGCAGGAACCACATGAACATCGACTCTACGGGGTTGGATTTGTCGTCCAGAACTCCCTTCTACAAGCCATAGAAGCACCCTCCTCAGGCACACCAAGAATCCTCTCCTTCCGTCTCAACACCTCGTCTGGACCAGCGACTATTCTTACCGTTTATGCCCCCACACTCTGTTCTGCAACAGAGGCAAAAGAACTGTTCTACCAGGAACTTAAGGCAAAGATACAGCAGATCTCTGAAAAGGAGCAAATATTCCTACTCGGTGACTTTAACGCCCGGGTGGGAGCAGACTACGCTTCTTGGCCCCGTCCTTTGGTCCACTTCGGTGTCGGCAAGTTAAATGAAAACGGCCAGCGTCTCCTTGAGCTCTGCTCTTACTGCGACATCTGCATCACCAATACCTTCTTTCCGACTAAGCCCCATCACAGGGTGTCGTGGAGACATCCCAGGTCTCGCCACTGGCATCAACTAGACTACGTCATTACTCGTAGGTCGCTCCTAGATCAAGTACTGGTTACGCGCAGCTTTCACAGCGCCGACTGTGACACAGATCATTCTCTGGTCGCTAGCAAGATATGCCTCCTCCCCAAACGTGCCCACCGATCAAAGCAGAAGCCCCTGCCTCGCATCAATACAGTCGGAACTGCTATGCCTGAGCTGCGTGAACGCTTCGCCAGGGCCATGGACAAAGCCCTACAAGACTGTCCAATAAACAGTGTTACGCTGAGGTGGAACCACATCCGAGAGGCGATGTTTCAGACTGCTCTCGATACTTTCGGCAGGAAAGAAAGGAGGCAAGAAGACTGGTTTGAGGCGGGAGCTGCTGAGATTAAACCTGCCATAGCTGCAAAGCGTGATGCCCTCCTCGCCTACAAGAGAGATCCATCCACTAGGACGTTTGCGGCACTCCGTACTGCTCGTAGCGATGCACAGAGGATTGCCAGACGCTGTGCAAATGATTACTGGCTCCATCTCTGCCAGAACATCCAGATTTCTGCCGATCTGGGAAACGTGCGTGGAATGTATGAGGGGATGAAAAAGGCTTTCGGTCCAAACGTCATCAAGACCGCCCCACTCAAGTCAGCTGAAGGCCTGGTCATTACTGACCGATGCAAACAGATGGAAAGGTGGGTTGAGTACTATCAGGAACTTTACTCGAAGGAGACCACTGTCACTGACTCAGCACTCGCGAAAACCAAATTACTTCCCAGAATGGACGAGCTGGACACCCCACCCACCATGGAAGAGCTCAGCAAAGCCATCGACTCCCTAGGCAGCGATAACATCCCACCTGAGGTAGTAAAGTTGGCAAAGGGTAGCTCCCTCCTGGAGCACCTATATGAACTCTTGCTGCACTGCTGGGAGGAAGGAACTGTGCCCAAAGACACACGCCACGCTAAAATCATCACGTTGTACAAGAACAAGGGAGAAAGAAGCGACTGCAACAATTACCGTGGCATATCACTGCTAAGCATTGTCGGCAAGGCCTACGCACGCGTCCTCCTCAACAGACTGCAAATTCTCGCTGATCGCGTCTACCCAGAGGCACAGAGTGGCTTTAGACCCGCCAGATTGACCATAGACATGGTTTTTTCCATAAGACAACTCCAGGAGAAATGTCGCGAGCAGAGGCAGCCTCTCTATCTGGCCTTCATCGATCTGACCAAAGCTTTTGACTTGGTCAGCCGAGATAGACTTTGCCCTCCTTCAGCGGATTGGATGCCCGCCCAAGCTTCTGAGCCTAATCGTATCCTTTCATGAAGACATGAAAGGGACCGTACAATTTGATGGATCGAGCTCTGAACCGTTCCCGATCAAAAACGGTGTCAAACAGGGATGCGTTTTTGCCCCTACGCTCTTCGGAATTTTCTTTTCCTTGCTCCTCTCGTACGCATTTGATGGGTCTGTTGACGGCGTGTTCATTCATACCAGGAGCAACGGTGGATTATTCAACATCGCATGTCTGCGAGCCAAAACGAGGGGTCAGAAGGTTCTCATCAGAGATCTCCTTTTTGCAGATGATGCTGCCCTTGCTGCACACTCAGAGGAGGCCATGCAGCGTCTTGTTGACTGCTTTGCAGCTGCATGCAACGAGTTTGGACTGTCCATCAGTCTAAAGAAAACAGAGGTCATGTGCCAGAACGTTAGTGATGCTCCAAGCATCTCCATTGGTGAACACACCCTCATGGTTGTGGACGAGTTCACCTACCTCGGCTCGAAAATCGTAGGCAGCCTTCCCTTGACTCTGAGCTTAACACAAGGATCGGCAAGGCAGCAACAGCAATGGCCCGCCTGACCAAACGAGTTTGGGAAAATGGTATGCTGACTACCAACACCAAGATGCAAGTATACCGGGCAGTTGTGCTGAGCACCCTCCTCTATGGTAGTGAGGCATGGACACTCTACTCTCATCAGGAGCGCAGACTGAACGCCTTCCACTTTCGTTCCCTCCGCAGACTCCTCGGCATCACTTGGCAGAATCGAGTCACCAACATCGACGTCCTGGCCAAGGCAGGATTGCCCAGCATGTATTCTATGCTATGCATGTATGCTATGCCTCCGCTGGTTAGGCCACGTACTCCGCATGAACGACGGCCGCATCCCCAAAGACATGCTATTTGGAGAGCTTGCCACTGGCACAAGGCGTACTGGACGCCCCGCACTCCGCCACAAGGACGTCTGCAAGCGGGATCTTAAAGCTGGCGGACTCAACCCCTCTCAGTTCGAGACCACTGCCTTAAACCGCCAAGGTTGGCGAACCGTCATCCGGAACATCATCAGTGCAGCTGAGGAGAGGAGAAACACCCGATGGAGGGAGAAGCGATCACGCAGGGCGCAAAAGACAAGAGTCGCCCCATCACATGCTCACTGATAAAAAAACAGACAGATGAGAGAAAAAAAAGACTACACAGCCTGTTGCAGCCCTGGGTACAATTCTGACCAAGACCACGACGCGCATCCCCCATGATCTCCCGAGATCGATGGAGCCAACAATATATATATATACATATATATATATATATATATATATATATATATATATATATATATATATATATATATATATGAAGGAGAATGGAAAGGAATTAGAGAAAGCAAAAGCCAAATCAAAATTCAATTCAAAAGTTCAAAGCAAGGTATATTCCGCAAAAAGGCAATTTATTCAAGTTAAATTTTCCTTAAGCCAGGCTTTTCAAAGATCAAAATCTTATCATCAGAGGAAGTCGCTGGGATAGATAAGTTGGCA
>OY744519.1:148628665-148921165 GCA_963556195.1 Sepiola atlantica
TATATATATATATATATATATATATATACAGGGTCGGGCAGCTAAATTGGTACTTTTTTTTATTTTTACAAAATTCATAATTTAAAGGATTAAATATGGAAAGATATCATTTTAACATTTATTTATTTAATTATTACAGTCTATTGAACAAAAAAATTCAATATGAGCACCCTTTGCATCAATTATTTTGGAGATTCTTTGACGAAACCGTGAACAGCTCCTCTTTATTTTATTGGGATCGAGATTGCGAAATGCTCGTTGAATGGCTGTCTTCAATGAGTTTGTATTTGGTTGTGGATTGACATTAGTCTGTCCCTCGACGACGCCGAATAGATAATAGTCGCAAACATTTAGATCTGGAGAGCTGCTGGGCCAAATATCCTTCGGAACAAACAAGGGAAGATTCTCCTTCATGAAATCTTGGACTTTCCTGTATCCATGCACTGGTGCCGAGTCTTGGATGAGCATGACTTTCGTAGGGTTGTAGTTTCTACGGATCCAAGGCAATAAAACATTATTAAGAATGTTCAAATACTCCGCTGTGTTGATTTTAAGACCCGCTTCGATGAAATGAGGAGGCTTCACCTTTCCATCACTTGCCACGGCGGCAAAAACCATCACAGAAGCAGGATTTTTGCTCTGCATCACAGGAGGAACTTCCGAAGGGTCACGGGCAATAACTCGAGTGTTCTGGCGATTTGGAACCTCATCCACGATGAACCTTTTCTCATCAATAAAAATGCGCACATGTCCTCGTTTGTGTTTCAGATGGTTGATAAGCTTGGGGCATCTTTCAACTCTGATAGCTTTTGAACGGGCAGTGAGGAGATTATGGCGTCTCCTAACGTAGGACTTCATCCCAAGATCTTCGTTGATTGCTCTGCTGATAGTTCTGCGACTCACATTGCGTTTTTTTGCCAGTTTCGACATCGACTGACTTGGGTCTGCCTTTATCGACCTTTTTAGCCCCACCAGGAAAGTGTTTGCACGCTTTCGATCACTACGAGTACTGTGCCGACTTCTCTCAACCTTACACTCGACATCGAAATTAGCCACAACCCGATAGACAGTCGTTTTGCATAGCCAGTGCTCTTAACAATGTCCGAAGGAGAACTCCCGGCGCGTCTCATTTCGCATATAGTTATTCTTCGTGCTAATTCCGCCATATTAAAACAAATTTGAGTAAATATAATTATGCTATCTTGCAATAAAGTGTTTAAGGATCCTTAGTAAAAAAAACCGTAATCATATGATCAAAAATAAAAAAGATATTAGCATTTTAAATTAGTTCCAATTTATCTGCCCGACCCTGTATATATATATAATGGTAATAATCCAGGTGAAAAATATCCACAGGGTGGTAATCCAGAGAATTTTAACCGGGTTTATATATATATATATATATATATATATATATATATATATATATATATATATATATATATATATATATATATATATATATATGATGTATATATGTATTTATGTATATATAAACATATGTATATATACTTATGTATATATACATATGTATATGTATTTATGTATATATAAACATATGTATATATACTTATGTATATATACATATGTATATATACTTATGTATATATACTTATGTATATATACTTATGTATATATACTTATGTATATATACATATGTATATATACTTATGTATATATACTTATGTATATATACATATGTATATATAATATCGATAGAATTCGACGACAGAGTCGGAATATGTGTTATGTTTTTGTGTTCCCTATAGAAAGAAAGGTTAGAGAATCTACATAAAATCTATGTGTGTATTCTTATGTAAAATTCACCAAGGAAGACAGCAGAAGCGTTTCCGAACCTCTAAGTGCACCTCCAAGGAGATATGAGGGCATAACCCTTTAAAACTTTAAATATATCCTATTTTTATGAAATGTAAATCATATGTATAACATTTTGGGGAGAACTTATTGTTCATGTAACCTAAGTGAGCTATGGGGACTGAACCTCATTTAAAACTTTAAATCTATCACATTTTGATGAAATTAATATCTTCGGTATAATACCTTAATTCAGAGAGTTTTCCAACATTTCAGCCTTTTTCGATTATATTAGGAGGCGAAACAGAAGAAGGTGGTAATAAAAGCAAAGAAAGTAATAGTGTTATGAGCATAGTGAAAAAGTAGTCATCCTCATTCATGCGTCCTCGTAGCCTTCAAATTCAAATCACAACAACACAGACAAAAATATGAGACAAAACTCATTCTGAAACTCAACACGCATACTTCGCGACTAAATATAGACTGGGGAGTCTCAATAGTTATCCTAACTACAAACATACGAACTGACCAACAACATTTTCCAACAGGCGAAGAACAAGTGTGTGTTACGGTGGGATGTTAACATCTTCCCACTTTAAGAGTTCCAATATCCACTGTTTTGTTTTTCTTCATACTTGCCAGGTCAACCAGTAAATTGCATCCATTCATTCTATTATGTGTGTGTACGTATGCCGTTGTGAGTGTGCATATATGCATGTATATACCTATATACATGTATCTGTCTATGCATCTCCCCCTCTCTCTCTCTCCACATGAATGTCCGCGTGTATGTGTGGGCACGGATATATATATATATATATATGTGTGTGTGTGTGTGTGTGTGTGTGTGTGTGTAGATGTGTGTGCCGGTGTATGCATGAACCCATATACACAGTATTTTCATTTTTCATTTTTCATGTTTCTAAGTTCACAAACGCCCCGTGTACTGAAACCACGGCCACCACCCTGAACTTTCCATGACTCCAGCTAATTTGTCTGTCCATCCCTATCTCTCTCTCCCTTTCTCTCTCTCTCTCCCGCTTTGTCTGTATATGTATGTATGTCTGTGTGTGCGCGTGTATATATGTAAGCTGACATACGTAGATGAATGCGCCAATGTGTTTGTGTGTATGCGTGGGTATGTATACGCACATGCCCACTTGTGTATCTATTTATATATTCATTTCTTTACATTTATCTATGTACACTTGAACCATGTTTATGACCATTTGACCGTTGCTTCTCAGCTATTAGGGACGGACACCTGTTTGTTCATCATTTCAATGGCCCTTTTCCCCATTTTTCTTATTTTACCACCACCCACCTCCCACCGTACACACGCAACCCCCCATTACACTGACGAAGGCCGATTGATCACTGCCGAAAATGTTATCCTCCCTTTTAGAAAAACTTTTTTTTATAAAAGGGTCAATTAAAAAAAATACTAATATTTTCCATTCCGTAAGCCGGGCTTTCAAAGAATGGTTTCTTATCATCAGAGAAATTTAAATAGATAGATAAGTTGTTGAGGAAATAAGCCAAAAGTCATAATTTTAAAAAGTCATAAAATGTAGCTGTAAGAAGAGTGTCAATAATGCAAAAAGTGTCGAAAGTGAAGAATGCATCAATTGGGTCAAATGATGCAGATACATTGATGCATTCTTCAATAACCTTCCGACGCTGAATATTTGTCTTTCCATTCTCAACCTTTTTGCACTGGACACTTTTTGCATTTTTGACATTCTTCTTACAACCTTACATATACATTTTATGAATTTTTTCAAATTATGATGTTTGGTTTATTTCCTCGACAACTTATCTATCTATTTTAATAACTCTGATGATAATAAACCATTCTTTGAAAAGCATGGCTTAAGGAAAGAAAAAATAAATATTCTTTTATTGAATATACCTTGTTTTAGAATTAACTAAAGACGTACTAGATTTGTCATTCACACATTTTTTATTTCTCTTCTTTCATTTATCTATATAATTGCTCTATCTCGTATATTGAGCTTTAAACACTTCACGATAGGTTCAAACGTTCTACTTTAAGTTTCATACCTTTATGTATATATATATATATATATATATATATATATTAGAAATAGTTTTTTAAATGGCCCGATTAGGGTGGATTTCGAACGATATAGCAGCTGAAAAATGTATGCACATATCTAGCCAATAATGTTTGTATAAATAAAGGAACTTATACTATAATACAGCTCTACCTCTTATTGAGCACTATCTTATAAGCACTGGAGTTTCATTGGAAACAACACCAATACAATTACTAATATATATATATATATATATATATATATATATATATATATATATATATATATATATATATATATATATATATATATATATTCTCTATAAATACATATATGTATACATTTCCTACATCCCCATCAAAACCACCGCCCATTTTTTTACAACCCCCAGAAGCACTTATTCTATAATCATTCGATTCGCTCTGGCTTTAATTTGCCTCCGTTTTTTTCAACTTGTAATCAATACTTACTTATCGATTATAGATTAACTTTCCATTAACCCCAGATTATAAGAAGGAAGCAAAATGTCACTGAGATTGCAATCTCATCTCACATTTTGTGCCAATCAAATCAAAAGCGAAATTGAACGAAGGTTGGGCAAAGTTCAGTTAGCGGACACATCGGCCAAGCGTAAATGTGATATTGTATAAAGTACATGCTACCTCTAAAGGGCTCGGGGGATCCCTAAAACGAGTTAACCAAGCACCTGGTAGTATTTTGTGATTTTAATTTTAGACAATAAATATAATATTAGTCTATATAATAATAAGACATAACTAAATAAGTCCTGGGCTTGACATATAGATGGCGCCACTAACAAGAGAATCTCTATGATTTTCATAAAGTACTAACCTTCAAATGTCACGTCTCAAAATTTGAGCCCAATCAAATTATTAGTTTTACAAATTACAGTTATTTAAGTGAACTTACTGGTTTTCTTTTTGCAAAACAATAGAAAAATTCTGAATTTCGTGTGCTGATAAAGCAAATCAATGGATTGATAAGTGTTATTCGAACACTGCTCCGTCAGTAACAGCGGTTAAGAGGAGGTAGTCTTGCTTCAAACACGATCGTACAGATACAAATGGTGCTGAACGTTCAGGTTGCCCAAATTCAGCAGTTGTCCCGAAAAACATAAAACAAATTCCACAAAATCATTTTAGTTGATCTTGATTGAAGTTGCGTAAGATAGCAGAGGAGTTGAAGATATAGCAGTGTATTCACCATTTCGCACTAACATTTGTAAATGAGAAAGCTGTGTTACATGTGGGTTCCGCGTTTGCTCACAGTCGATCAAAAACAAAAACACGTCGACGACTGAGAGCGTTGTTTCCAACTGTTCTTGGGCGATTGTTAACAATTTCCGACAGAAAAAATGGGTGAAAAAACAAAACAAATCATCAATAAATAACTCTCACCAAACGCAAGAAAATTTTATCTTCTATCGATTTGCGTAGCTTTTAAGTTTTGGAACTGTTTTTAAGTGTTTTTTTTTTCTGATTTTCTATCGCTATTTACAAGGCAGTGAAAAAAACATGAGATCGCATTGTTTGGTATAGTGCAAAGTATTCGGAAATAAAGAACTTACAACCAGTTTCAGTAAGTGAAAAATATACACATCTGTCGAAAATTAAATATTTGACCGATTGGTGAGAATTATTATTTGTATTTTTGTTTGATTTTCTATTTTTTGTTGTTAAACATACGACAGCGAAGCTTCACAATAACTAAACAAATGACGCCATTTTGAATATCATTTTCCTTTGAAAATAGCGATAGAAAATCAGATAAAGCAACCACTTCAAAACAGTCCCAAAACTTAAAAGCTGCGCAGGTGGATAGAAAATTAAATTTTCTGTCGTTTAGTAACAGTTATTTGTTTCTTTCACCCATTTATTCTGTTGGAAATTGCTAATAATTGCCAAATTCTGAAATGACTTGATGTATTGTCGTGATTTATTATTAAACGTTTTCTCTGCTAACTTCAGAATACACACTAACATGACTGAGTGTCCTCCAAGCCTTTCGATATTGGGCTAAGGTGTTCGCGTGTTTCATGTTCATGTTCGTTCATTCACAAACGTTTCCTATCCATCTTTTCTTTTGTCTACCTTTCAATCGGCTTCCTTGGATTATGCCTTCCACGCATATTTTGCATAGCCCAACACTGGAACGCGTAATGTGGCCAAATAATCTGAAGACTTTACATTTGATGACAGAAAACATTGATGGGATGCCAGTGAGTTTTCGTAACTCTGCAATACTGATGTGATCAGATAGTTTATGATCAGTAATGAAGCGCATGATGTGACCTTGAAGAGCTTCTACTTTCTGACATAGTTTTACGGTCCGGTTAACACATTCAAGTTTGTATAATAAGATTACAGGAAGGACATATGTACTATAGCTTTTCGTTTTGATTTTGTATGGCATGCGTTTAGAAGTTAGAGCGGTTTTGTTTTTTGTGAAGGCGGCCCAATTCTGGCCCGATTCTGTGATTTACGGCTGTTTGACCATCGTTAGATGAAGACAGCTTGTGCCCAAGGTAAATAAACTCTGTAACTTGTTCAATTTATTGGCCGTTGATAAGGATTTTTTTAATCAGTGGTCATGCATTTAGTTTTGGATGTATTAATAGAAATACCAACTTATTTCGAGTACTTCACAAGATTATTCAGGAATAACTGCAAATCGCAGATGGAGTTATATTATTGGTCATTTATAGAAGGATTTTGGTTTCCTTTCGTTTCACGGTCGTTTGGACATTTATTACAAGAGACAACAAAAGACAAATCGGCAACAAATAACTGTTACCAAATACAAGATAAATTACTCTTGGATAAGTATTTTGTGTGTTATTTTAAAGCGTATTTTTATTTCAAAAAGTAGGGTCGTAGACGTCACGTTAGAATGAAAAATAAATGGAATACAGGTAACCACGTGAGGCCACAATAAGCACCCCAAAATCGGAAATTAAACACAAATACAGCTAATAAAATATACAGTTCGGTTGAACATAAAATTTCCGCTCGATTGGTGACAGTTATTAGTTGCAGGTGTTATCAGCATAGCTTAGATCAGACAAATTGAAAAACTAGTCGTGATTAGTAAAACGTTAATAGAAAAAAAGATAACATGATGATGAAATTTAGGGAAATCGGGTAATTTTGACAAAAACGTTCAGCTTTGCTGTTATTGGAGAATTCGCAGCCAATTTCCAGCCAATTTCCAGCCAATTTCCGAGTTTTTTTTAGACGAACGATGGTCGAATGGTTTACACTAATATGTTCGCTTAATATTCTCGTTGTGACAATTTCGTCCTCTTCCACGACTTCTACCTTCTTCATCTGCGAGGTTGTTTGTGTTGCCTGATTTTAAATTCCTCAACCATTTTTCAACTTGGCTTCTGCTGATTGTTCTCTCACCAAAAATGTTCATTGAAATCGCGAAATGGCTCTGCTGCATTCCAACCTTTTCTGAAATGCTATTATAGGAGCCTATCTTTTTCATGGACTGTAAGACAAACTCCTATAATATTTTGCAACAATTAAACGGTCGTCAAACGAAAGGAAAACAAAGCTCTTCTGTAAATCCATTCATTCATTTTGTATGAAGCAGATGATTCTATTGTTGGTATTGGTTCCCTCAATATTTTTCTAATTAGAATTCTTTCTAGAAAGACATTGAGTACTTACGAGAGGGACCACGTGAAGGTTGCCAACATCCTAAGTAAAAGTGTTTCTGTGGATTCAAACTTGGCACACTCAGGTCGTCAGTCCGTGTCGTTAACTACTTAGCCAGCGTAACTTCCCTTCTATAAATAACAACGATATATTTATTTGCGTGACCTACACCGTTGGGTGTAGGTTGCCGAAAGTTACGACGGTGTAGAAAAGGAATTAAAGTAAGAAAGTTTGAAAGTCTGGTTGGCCGTCGCTTTTCTTCCAGTGGAGAATGGCCTTGCTTCGCTTTCCAGTGGAGAAAGCCAGGAGAAAGGACGTCTTTCTTCTTTGGTGTCGGGGAGCTCTCTATGTGACCCAATCACCCCACAGAGGAAATAACTTTTTATGACTGCTACAATAGAGCATGACGAATGTGGATATGATTTTTGATAAGAATTCTTAAAACAATGAAACAAATTGAACAAACTGACATTTTTTTTGTTGAATAAAACTTGTTGACAAAAAAAGCCGCAATATTTATGCACCAACCCAATATATCCAAGCAAATGAAATCGAGTTATTTATCCAAGTTCTCGCACCGTGTAAAATTATTTTTAATAAAGTAGTCTATCTTTAATTATTGAAAGATGAAATAGCTCACAAACCCTAACCCTGAAGAATGCCCTAAAAGCAATTTTTAATCAACTTTTATTTCATAGTTACCGAAATTTCTAGACCTACCGGCCACCGATGATGACATGCATGTTTATAAAGTTTAAATAATTTATTATAACTTATTTTAATTTGTATTATTGCATAATTCAGACTAATGTTTTCATCTTGGATGCTATTCTCACAACGTTGGGACCTTCTTCACGTGCATCTTGTCAAACTTGGGACTCTTTCTGTCGAACTCGGGAATCTGTACAAAATTTCGAGCGAACCCCTTTATTTAATCCACGGGGTAGCATGCTCTTGTTCCGTCAGCCATGACCGAGTAGATTACTGAAGTAATTCATGATTGTATTCTTAGTAACGCCTTCAACAAGCAAAAGATTGTCATTTAGAAGTGGATGTTGAAGGTTCAATCCCCAGTACGGGCGATACTAAGAATACAATTACGAATTACTTAAGATTTCTACCCGGTTATGGCTGACTGAACAAGAACAAGTTACCCATGGACTAAATAAAGGGTTCTGTTCGAAATTCCGTACAGATTCCCGAGTTTGACAGAAAGATTCCCGATTTCGACAAGATGCACGTGAAGAATGTCGGAGGTTGCATCGACCGAAACGTTTTGAGACTAACATCTAAAATGAGAACAGTAGTCAGAATAATCCAAATAATACCGAGCAAAATTGGCCAGAGACTGAGATTTTTTCAAATCTTACCGACCACAGCGAAAATACTCGCATTCAACATATATTTACACATCCCTTATATTGCAAAAATTATATTCCTCTATTTCGCATTGCCAATTACGTTCTAACCCCTGAATCATTTATTTTTCCCCATCACTTAAACATTCGTTTCGTACTGCTTTTTAAAAAATTTTCTTCGCATTCCATAAGTTGCTCTCCTTACTTCCTTTCCCCACCTTTAACACACACTTGTTCCACAGAAGAGTTTTACTCAGTTTTACAGGTAGATAGCGATCAATTAATTTATGATACGGTACTTTGTTACATTAGGACCCACGCTAAGTTTGACCCTAACCCTAGACCTAGCCCTAACCTAAACCCTAGCCCTAACACTGACCCTAACCCTAAACCCTAAACCCTAAACCCTGACCCTAACTCTAACTCTAACCTAACCCCCACTTTGACCCTGACCTAACCGTAAACCTACATCTAACGACGGGGTCAAAATTAGTGTGGGTCCTAATGTAACAATGCACCTATGATACTCCTGGTTGTTAGAAGGTCTAAAAAGGGGTAACTTTCAATCAGCATCTTCGACGATGTAGAAAATTAAATGACAAAAGAAACACAGTAACAAAAAAAGTTGAGAAAAGAAAACCCGAAAAAACATTATTATTTTTCTTTCACTCCAAACCCAAGGAATGAAAAGTGTCTGCCGAAAATATTGTAGTTCTTGATGACATTGATTTCGAAAATCAGACTCCTCCTCTTGAAAATTATATATTTTGAGGAGGATGCTTCCATCCATAATTCTCAAACTTCTAGAGGGTTTAATTGAGAAACTCGGCGAAGAAAACCTGACAAACATCATTGTTATATCGTGCATTAAATAAAGGGTTAGGTTCAAAATTCCGTACGGATTCCCGAGTTCGACATAAAAACCCCTAAATTCGACAAGGTGCACTATAAGAAGGTCAGAGGTTAGATCGGTCGAAACGTCGTGAGAATAACATCCAAGATGAGAAATAATACATACTTATTTCCGCTCCTCCAAAATAAAAAGTTAAAATATAAAAGTTTTTGACAAAATCATCATCATAATAATAATAATAATAATAATAATAATAATAATAATAATTATTATTATTATTATTATTATTATTATTATTATTATTATTATTATTATTATTATTATTATTATTAGCATCAGCATCAGCATCAGCATCAGCATCAGCATCATCATCATCAGCAGAAAATATACTCTCCCTCCGGTCGCATATTTTTGCTAGTTGTTTTATTTAATTGCTCAGTAAAATGTGTTTGTTTTTTACAAAAAAAAAGAAAGAAACTCACCCATCCTTTATTTTAATAAATAAAACACGGTATAATAAAAATAGTTTTGAAACAAAATTTACTCTTTACGTCGTAAAATGTAAAACAAAAAATCCTAAACTCATTTACACCTCTCAGAAAAGGAGGATGTAATGCCTGGGAGGATGGTACCATGACAATAGAACAGATACTACACTACCTCCACATCTCTCAAAAAAGGAGGAGGTAATGTCTGGGAGGATGGTATCATGGAAGCAGAACAGATACTACACAACCTCCACACCTTTCAAAAAAGGAAGAGGTAATGCCTGGGAGGATGGTATCATGGAAGCAGAACAGATACTACACTACCTCCACACCTTTCAAAAAAGGAAGAGGTAATGCCTGGGAGGATGGTATCATGAAAACAGAACAGATACTACACTACCTCCACGCCTTTCAAAAAAGGAAGAGGTAATGCCTGGGAGGATGGTATCATGACAACAGAACATATACTACCCTACACTATGCCCCTGAATTTAGCATTTAAAGATAGTACATTAGTCTGAAATAATATATACTATACTATTCTATAATAACTACAATAGTCTTAAATAGTATAGTTTTGGCTTCAGACAGACAGACAGATACATAATCTCCATTATTAATAATAATTATAATAATAATAACAATAATTATAATAATAATAATACCAATTATTCTTATTTCATAGTAGTCTCAACTTTTGAATGTTTTAGTTGGACTTTTCCTTTTTGAACATCAAGTCAATTCCCTTGACCTTAACACTTTTGCAGAATTGGAAAAGAAATTGTCTCATCAATCTGTTTAAGCCATTTATGATGGTTTTTCGTTATGGTTTCACGTGTTCCAATCACATTGACTTCTTTACATTTCCATAGTCTAACTAATTCCCATTTTAGATCTTGATATTTATTTATTTTTCGTGTTCTTTCTCCTGCACTCTGGTATCGAACGGGACAGGCTATATCAACGATTAAACAAGTTCTCTTGTTTTTGTTTAGAAAGATTAAGTCGTTTTTTTAAGAAAAATTAAGTCGAGTATTATTATTATTATTATTATTATTATTATTATTATTATTATTATTATTATTATTATTATTATTATATGTACTCACTAGGAGTTGTCACACAAGTCATCGTCAGTGATTGCTCACCGACAATAATCGATGGTGTTACCTGGAGTGTGAGTGACAACAAGCCTCCCCATATTTCTAGTACTATTCACCTCTTTTCGATAACCACAGCAAAATCCCATGCATTATTGCAACAGCCGGCTACCATTGATTTCTCGCTGGTAACGACCATTGGTCTCCTCTGGTTTGAGTGGCAATAAGCCTCCAAAAGGTCCCAGTACTTTCCGCACTCTTCCAGTTGATGGCTGGTTAGTGCTCTTCCTATTCGGTCTTCCCATCCGCCTTGACTCTTTACGACTGTTTTGTGTGGTATCAGCCGAGGCCGGTACCATCATTTTTTTAGGGGGGGGGGGGAGGTGTATTTTATGAAATTCTTTGGTTCTTGTGGTGGTGTTCTTTCTGTGCTTGTTTTTTTTCTATTGCAACTTGCATGTGACTGAATAGTCTTCGTAGCTTATGTGGGTTGGTTTCCGTAATCAAGGATTTTCCTCAAGATTTCAGATGTTTTCATCATTGCCGTCCGTTGTATGGTCTTCCCTTTGATTCCAATTTCTCCCAGTCATTTTCCAGGTTTTTCGGTACTGTTCCTTGTGCTTCTACGATTATTGGCCCCTTTCAATTCTCTGGCAAGTTCCGTGTATTTGCTTCGTTTTTCTTTTTCCTTGATCTTCACTCTATGGTCTGCTGGGACAGCAACATCTACCATTTGGCAACATTTTTCTTTCTTGTTGACTATTATGACATCCGGATTCCTTGCTTGCATGAGTTTATCTGTTTGTACCTCCATGTCCCTGAGGATTTGGTGATTTTCATTATCCAGTACTGTCTCTGGTTTATGTTTGTACCATTTGTCAGAGTGTTCGAAATGCAGTCGTTTGCATAGTTCCCAGTGTACTGCTTTCCCCACACAGTCGTGTCTGTTCTTGTATTCTTTTTTAGCTAGTTTGCTGCATTCACTTATTATGTGATTTACTGTTTCGTCTCTTTGTCCACACAGTCTGCATTTACTGTTTTCATGAGTTTTATCTATTTTAGCTTTAATGTAGTTAGTTCTAATCGCATTGTACTGTGCAGCTGTCAGTAGAGATTCAGTTTTTCTGTTCAAGTGTCCTTTTCTTAGCCATACCCAGGAATGTTTGTTGGGCTCTTCTCTGGTCATTCTTATGAAACAGGCTTGTAGCTTTTTTTCTTTTTTTGTCTTTTTGTTTCTGGTTTTGGTGCTTCCGAGTTGTTCATTGGGACGGTGTCTCTTGCTGCGGTGATCAGTGTTTCTGTGTTTTGGGTTACATATTTCTCCAGCTCTTTTTTGTGTATTCAACAAAGTCTTCTATACTTACCAGTCCTCTTCCCCCTTTGTTTCTTTTCACATAGAGTCTGTCCGTATCGTCTTTTGGGGTTAGTGCGTTGTACATGGTCTTTAATCTTCTAGTCTTCTGGTCAAGGTGCCTGAGTTCTTCTTTAGTCCAGCCTATGAATGGTCCAGAATATCTTATTAGTAATACTGACCAAGTGTTTATTCCTGTTACTAGATTTCTGCTATATAATTTCTGCTATATAATTTTGTTTCTAACAGTTTTCTTTTTCTTCTCAGGCATTCCAATCTTCTCTTTTATTTCTGTAGATTTGATAGTTTGTGCTTCCAGAACTCCCAAATATTTATAGCGTTCCTGTTCGCCTAATGCCCTCATCTCCTCTTGGTTGGGCAGTTCCATGCCCTCTATTGACTCCAGTTGTCCCCTTTTTCATCTCAAGTAGTGCACACTTTTCCATTCGAAATTCCATTCGAATATCCTGGCTGAAGATTCTGGTCGTATTCATCAGCTTTTCCAGTTCCTTTTTGCAAATAGCTTCAGGTCATCTATTATGTAATGGGGTTTATTCTTTGTTCTGTGTTTGTAAACTTTAATCCGGCATCACATTTCCTGAGTATGTAGTTGAGTAGCATAATGTCTTTGAATATTATTATTATTATTATTATTATTATTATTATTATTATTATTATTATTATTATTATTATTATTATTATTATTATTATTATTATTATTTCATAGTAGTCTAAACTTTTGGATGTTTTAGTTGGAGTTTTTTTAACATCAATAAATTTCCTTGAATATAGACATTTAAACTATACCTTAACACTTTCGCTGTTCTTAACAGGCAAGCATTTTGCAGAATTGGAAAAGAAATTGCCTCGTCAATCTGTTAAGCCATTCATTGGTGGCTTTTTGTTATAATTCCAAGCGTTTCAATTACAACGGCAATCAGATTGACTTCTTTACATTTCCATAGTCTAACTAATTCCCATTTTAGATCTTGATATTTATTTATTTTTTCGTGTTTCTCCTCTACTCTGTTATCGAAGGGACAGGCTATATCAATGATAAAACAAGTTCTCTCGTTTTTTTTAGAAAGATTAAGTCGGGGTTGGAATGTTTACGAACCTTTTCAGTTTGTGCATGCATGCCCCTAAGAAGTTTGACATTGTCGTTCTCCTGTACCACTTCTCATTGTGGTCCAATTTATAAAGTTTGCATATATTCTAGTGTAGTACGTTAGCGACTTTGTCGTGTCTCCATTTTTCATACTGATGTTGTGCTAGCATAGGGCATTCAGATACAATATGCGATTAAGTAATCGGCACATCAGTGATTCTGTAATTTTTTCAATGTAATGTTTAATAGCCCTAGTGCGAGTGGCTTGTTCCTGGGCTGCCATTAAGGTGCTTTCAGTAGATCTTTTGAGATCACCTCTGACCAACCAATTCCAGCTGCCATTATCTCTAAATGCAGTATTCTTAAAGAATACACTGTGCAGTTCCTTTCCAAATAATTTTGATCCTCTCTCCTGCAACCTTTGATTCTTTTTCACTCCAGTTCTTAGTATTTCTTCGTCACGAAGAAGAATCTCATTACTTTCAGAAATATTTTTATATAGACAACCTTCTTCTACATTCACGATACCTTCAACACTAAGTAAACCTCGACCACCTTCCTTTCTAGGTAGATACAATCGATTTGCATCTCCTTTTTTTGCAAAAGCTCCGTAAATTTCCGTGCTTTGATGTCCAAACATTCTAATTCATCTACATTCCAGTCAAGTATACCAGCAGTATATCGAATGACAGCTACTGCTCGGGCATTGATAGCATAGATTGTATTGCGACTGTGGAGGTGACCTGGTTTTTCATTTCCTTGTTTTTAATCTTATCTGCCTAGAAGATTCCCAAGTATTTGTAGCCTCTCTCACTGTCAACATTCTTTATCGGATCTGTTGTTGGGAGTTCAAGGCCATCTGAATGGACAAGTTTACCTCTTTTTATAACAAGAATAGCACATTTGGTAATGCCAAATTCCATTCGTATGTCATCACTACTTCTAGTCTTCTCATTATTATTATTATTATTATTATTATTATTATTATTATTATTATTATTATTATTATTATTATTATTATACCCTTTATTTTATTTGTTCAATAAATGAATAATGACATTTTCTGTCTTGTAGATAAACACCCTCTGCTAAATCAGCCCCTCCCCCTAAATAAATTGGATTCTACTGTTTTTTATTGATTAAGTGTTAATTTCCCGATGTTAGTAACATGTGAAGTTGTAAAAGCTCTTTACAAATATAAAAAAAACTCAGTTTGTTAAATTATTGAACGGCAAAAGGTTTCCCATTGTTTAAAAGTTTTTTTGTGATCAGCAATTACATTGCTAAATGAAGAGAATACTGCACAAACAGTTCTTTTTATTTGACATTTTGTAAAATTGTCAGTGTCAAAGAAATTTATAGCCCCATTCAGAAAAATGATCCACTGAAAAAGGTGATATCAGATTTAAATGATGAAAACCTTATATTTCTTTCTAATTTTTGAAAAAAGAACACAGAAAATGGAAAACAAGAAAAGAATAATCAGTAAATCATTAACAAGAGATACCAGTTTAGCCATTGAACAAACATGCAATGGTTTAACTGATGGTTTTATTTTATGGAAATAAATTGTTGCTGATGCTAGTTATCTATTCGGGCAACCCTGGCCCATCGTTTCAAGCAACTCCTAATTCCCATCATCATTTGGGCAATCAGGGCTTGTCAGGCGGAATTATCTGAAATATTTTTTGTGGTATTTAAAATAAAACGGATTTAGTCACAACTTTCAGCCGTAAAGATTATATAGACCCCGAATATGGATCTAAAAACATATTTGCCAAAATACATTGTCGATTTAAAAAAATATTTACCCTTAAGTCTGAAAAATAAATTATGTGTTTACTTTAAAAAATAAATCATCATCATCATCATCATCATCATCATCATCATCATCATCATCATCATCATCATCATCATCATCATCATCAGTAGCAGTAGCAGTAGCAGTAGCAGTAGCAGTAGTAGTAGCAGTAGAAGCACATTTGCAGCATATTATTTAACGGTGATAAAACAAAGACTGTTAGACACTCATGAATGAAACTTGGTGGACAATTCAGACATAGACTTGAGTTTATTTGTGAAGAAAAATAAGATTGAAGGGATGGTCTCATGACACCAGAACAGATACTACACTACCCCCTAAATTGAGCATTGAAAGATAGTACATTGGTCTGAAATAATTAAACTGAATTGAGCATTAAAAGTGAGAAATTAATAAAAGTAATAGTATGATTACGACTTCATACAGACATTTACCAAATCTCCATTAGTAATAGGTTGTTGTTGTTCTTCTTCTTCTTTTTCTCTTTCTTCTTCTTCTTCTTCTTCTTCTTCTTCTTCTTCTTCTTCTTCTTCTTCTTCTTCTTCTTCTTCTTATTATTATTATTATTATTATTATTATTATTATCTATATATTAATATGATAGCGTGTGTGTTCGTGTGTAACGCCTACATCAAAAGTTCTGCGCATGCGTGTCGCATCTAGATTTGGAAAAGCATTCAATTCACCTAATTTTCGTAATATTTTCAAGTATCTCCTTAGGCAGAACGGTTAGCGACTTCGGTCGGTCTGAGTGGCTTATAGTTCGATCCCAACCAACCTCTAAGATTTATTTTTCTACATCGAAGGGGGGATGTAGGGAGGAGACGACCGAGAAGACACATATTAATACGATAGCGTGTGTGTTATTTTGTGTGTCACGCTTACATCAAAAGCAATGACCTTCCGAATCTTTGTATGCTACTCATGAATTGGAGCCAAATTTAATTTAATCTAAAGTATTTACAAAGTAAGGTTTAGTCGTCGAAATCGGAATTAGTAGATCGATCAAATCGAGAAAAAAGTCTGACAGACGGACACGAAACCGCTTTTATTTATTAGACACAATCCTCTGGAATTTTTTCGTTGTTCTTCAAGGCTTGAAGAATCTTAGATAATTCCCGATTCGTGAGATGCTTTAAGCAAAGCAAATCTTCTGAAATGCCTATGTAATTTTTAATGAGGAGTGTTTTTTGGTGAGATAATAAACAACATTCAAAATTGAAAAACACATTATTGTGAGTATGTATCCATGGAATTTGTACATTTATTACTATCATAAAATGGTTATTAATTGTTCCTTATTTGTTTACCTTCAGTATGGACGAAGAGAAGCAGTCAGAGAACGACAAAGAAGGAGCCAGGAGCAGTTCAGAATGGATGAAAGACAAGCCCAACGAAATAGAAACAGTGAACAAATGCGAAGAACGAGGAATCAAATGAGCGAAGAAGAAAGATTACTGCATAACACTCAAGCAAGAGAACGGATGCGAACAAGAAGAGATGCAATGGATGAAGAAGAAAGACAAGCACAACAAAGCATCAACAGACAACAGATGAGAGTTAGAAGAAATGCCATGACTGAAGAAGAACGACTGATGAACCTTGAAAATAGGAGAAATAGAAATAATATTCGAAGAAATTATGCAGATGGTGTTCAATTTATAAATCCTGATAGATTCTATATTGGTCCAATGAATGTTATTTGTGAACACTGCCAGGCTTTCCGATTTCAGGGAGAGCCTCTAAATTGCTGTCATAATGGAAAAGTTTCACTTGAGCCCCTCCAAGAATATCCAGTTATTCTAATGGAATTGTTTGAAGGAAATGACAGGGATTCAAATAACTTTAGAAACAACATTAGGAATTATAACTCCTCCTTCGGTGCTGCAGTGAAGCCATCCCCAGGACGTGGCCCATATTGTTTTCGATTGCACAGACAAATATGCAACAAATTTACATCCAAATGAAAATGAAGAAAGAAAATATGGACAGCTCTATATAATTGAAACAAATGAAGCATTAAATCTGAGGTTAAATGCTAATCAAAATTTTAATCGCTTATACTCAGTTTTCTAAAAAAATATCTGAAGCAATGGTCGATAATCCTTATGTAGCGACATATAAACACATGAGAACTGTCGAACTTGAAGAGCAACAGAGGGCTACATTACAAAATGTTCCTCCCAGAAAAATAACCATGCCATTTATTGCCGTCCCTGATGCGAGGAGATATAATAATCCAACAAATGATGAAATTGCAGCAATATTTGTCGGTGATGATGGAGCACCTCCTGTCCATCGTGACATTATAGTGTACTATGAAGGACAACAGAGAGAGAAAGAGGATATCCTACCTCTCTTGCCATCTTGATGCAATGATTTACCGTCTTCTCTTTCCTCATGGTGAATTCGGATGGCATATAAACATTCCTCATGTAGCAAATAGGCAAACTAGAGTTCGTAACAAGGTGACTATGCAGGAATTTTATGCATATCGTCTATCTATAAGAGGTGGCTTCAGTCCAATACACAGTGGTGGAAAACTATTACAGCAATATATAGTTGATGCTTATGTTAAAGTAGAAGGTTGTCGTTTGAAATTCATTGCAGAAAATCAAGCACAACTAAGAGTTGCAATGTATTCAGGTTTGATGGATCACCTTGCAAGAAATAATGAAAATGAACATCCTGGGGTACCTGTCATTTTGCCGTCATCCTTCACAGGGAGCCCACGAAATATACAACAATGCTACCAAGATGCAATGGCAATAGTTTGCAAGTATGGAAGGCCTGATTTATTTATAATGTATACTTGCAATCCAAAATGTCGAGAAGTAACTGAAAACCTATAGCCTCATGAAACTGCACAGAACAGACCTGATTTGTTGGCACGAGTTTTCAAACAACATCTCAATGAATTAATGATTGACATAAAGGACAGACATGTACTTGGGGTACCGATTTCTGCGATTCATGTTATTGAATTTCAGAAAAGATGTCTCCCGCATTGTCACGTGCTAATCATGCTGCGTGACGAAAATAAAATTAGAACCAAAGAACAAATTAATAATATTGTCTCAGCTGAATTACCATCAGAACATGATCCAGAATTGAGAGAATTAGTAAACAAACTCATGATTCATGGACCCTGCGGTACATTTAATCCCAATTCAATCTGTATGGTAAAGGGAGAGTGTCAGAAAAAATTTCCAATGTCATATCAGGAGGAGACTATTACAAATGTTTCTGGATATCCTCTTTACAGATGCAGAAATAATGGAGATTCTGTTAGAGTGGGTGTCCATGAGGTTGACTGCAGGTTTGTAGTACCATATAATAAGTATTTAGTCAGAAAATATGGTGCTCACATTAATGTAGAGGTGCGTATCTCAGTAAAAAGTATGAAATATCTTTTCAAATATGTCTATAAAGAACATGATTGCGCAATGATGGAAATGAATATGAATAACAATGAAACTAATGAAAATGAATATAATGAAATTAAGCAATATATTTCGTGTAGATACGTATCTCCGCCTGAACCATTTTGGCGGTTGTCAGAATATAAAATGTGTGGACAGTCGCACACAGTTTACCGACTGGCCCTTCATTTACCTGACCAACAACAAGTTTATTATAGGTCGGGTGAAAAGAGACAGACTGCTGCCCGCGCAGAAGGACGAGACACGCAATTAACTGCATGTTCAAACTTAACCAAAGTGACGTGGATGCAAGAGCCCACCTTTATATTGATATCCCTGAATATTATGTATTTAATAAGCAAAGCAACACTTGGACCAGAAGACAACGTCACCGCCAGATTGTAACGAGAACGTACTCTGCCAGTCCAAGAAATGCTGAGAAATTCTATTTAAAGACGCTTCTTCTTCATGTACCAGGTGCAACTTCTTTTGATAACTTGAAAACTGTAGGAGGTGAACAATTGCCGACCTTTAAGGATGCCTGTATTCGATTGCAACTGCTTGAAGATGACAACGAACTAGAAATGGCTTTGAGTGAGGCAGCTTTATATCAAATGCCACGACAGCTTCTTAACATGTTTGCAATGATTTGTTTATTCAATACACCACAAAATGCCTACAATTATGGAATGATAAAAAACAACTCATGATAGAGGACCTTTTACACCAATATGATAATAATGTTACAGAAAATATCGCTCTGCATCACATAAACATGATTTTGAATGAAACCGGCATGAATTGTGCGATGCTTGGTCTACCAGAACCAATCAGTGAGCCTCCTGCCATTCAACATATGGAAGAAATTCAAGAAGTTAATCCTGAAGGACTAAATATTGAGCAAAGAGGTGTATTTAATTAATGCTGTAAGTGAACTAGATAGAGGATTAGAGACTAACCACCGACTATTTTACTTGGATGAACCTCAATGACTCTCTAGTATCAGACATATTTGATAATTGCACCCAAGACGAAATGAAAAGTAGAGTTATCTTGTCACCAAAAAATGCAGATTGCTTGGAAGTTAATGAAGATATTCTAAGAATACTACCAACTGAGAGCAAAACATACCTAAAGTTCAGTATCATCAGACAATGAAATGGAAGCCAATAATTATCCAATGGAATTCATAAATTCACTTACGCCTTCGAGAATGCCTCCTCATCGTCTCAATCTTAAAGTTGCATCTATTATTATGCTGCTTCGAAACCTGTCAATAACACAAGAACTATGCAATGGAACGCGTTTAGAAGTATTGGAGCTTCATAACTGCAGTATTCTAGCTTCAATCATAAGTGGATATCATGCTCAGGAGCGAGTTTTAATTCCAAGAATTAAACTTAATCCCAGTGACGCAAATATTCCATTTGTTCTGCACTCAATTTGCAATCCGCCTATCATTTTCAATGACCATTAATAAAGCTCAAGGACAAACTTTCGATAAGGTTGCGATCTACCTATCAAAACCTTGCTTTACTCATGGACAACTTTATGTAGCCTTCTCAAGAGCAAGGTCTATAAACAGTGTAAGGGTGAAAATTTGTCCTCAGAATAATTCTACTCATGGCCAGAGAAGAGGAATTACCTTCACTAGAAATATTGTATATAAAGAAGTTTTGTAAATTGTTTCATGTATTGTTCTTTTTTTAAAAATAAAGATACAAGTCAAATCATATTTTATTCAAATATGTGTAAGTTAGGAACAAGATAATTAGTATTGAAAACATATTTTCGTGAAATTTACACGGGTCCCGCTAGTTATTATTATTATTATTATTATTATTATTATTATTATTATTATTATTATTATTATTATTATTATAATAAGCAAGGAGTGTTCATAGAGGGATGGAGGGTGACTGCAAGATTCTCCTTCCATCCCTCCCTAAATAAGCGACGCCAAATTTTCTTTTTTATTGTTTTTTAAATTCAATGATTGTTTTGATCCTGTAGAGAAACGTTTTTTCTTTAAGGGAACTTGCTTGAATTTCAACAAATTGCCATCCATTTCTAAATTGTAAGTTAAAAAAAGAGCCTTTCAACAGACTATTACTGATTAGTTCCTTCTTTCTTTTCATTTCTTTAAAAAATAAAAGATATCAAAATTACCAAAATTCATATATATATATATATATATATATATATATATATATATATATATATATATATATATATACAGGGTGGGCCAAAATAAGGGTCCTATCTTTAAATTTGAATAACTTGAATTTGAATAACTTCCACAAAATAAAAGTTAAACCCACCAAACTTTATGTGTGTGTAGACTGACCCTTCCGAGATTTTTTGAAATAAACAAAACAAATTTTAGCCGAAAAACACTTCTTAAAACTTACAAAAACTAAAGTATTGTTTTTTACACTGTCTTGAGTTTTTTAAGCAAAAATAATGTTTTCTAAATTAGGGTACGTTCCTTAGGGCTAATACGGCTCATGCTTGCTTCGGAAGGGGTCCTTTACTTATTCTAAAAAAAAAAAAAAATTAATAAATAAAAAAGTTATGAATTTTTAAAAATAGGACCCTTATTTTTGCCCACCCTGTATATATATATGCATGTTCGTTTCAGTAGTCGAACACTTTGACTCGCTGATTTACCTGGGTTGTTGATAATGGCCAGGCGGCGGAATTTGAGTTTGAAACATGACTCGTGTTCCTGGTTTTGAGTCCGGCGACCGGTATGTATAATCTTCTATACACTGACGATTCCTGAAAGGATGAAACATATACTTATGGAGATAAAAACAAATATCTATCTATCTATCTATCTATCTATCTATCTATCTATCTATCTATCTATCTATCTATCTATCTATATACATCAGAAAGTAGAAACTTTCCGAAACCACATCATGTGCTTTATTACTGATCATAAACTATCTGATCACATCAGTATTGCAGATTTGCAAAAACTCACTAGCATCTCATCAATATCCACTGTCATCAAATGTAAAGTTTTGAGATTGTTTGGTTACCTTAAGTATTCCAGTGTAGGGATATGCAAAATATGCGTTGAAGGCGTAATCCAAGGAAGCCGGTTAAAAGGTAGACAAAAAAAAAGATGAATAGACAACGTTTGTGAATGGACAAATATGAACATAAACCAAGTGAACACCTTGGCCTAAGATTGTAAGCCTTGGAAGACACCCAGCCATGTTAATGTGTATTAATAAATAAATAAATAAAAACACCCGTTTCTTTTCTTAACATTTTACGCATTTCATTCTCCAACAGCTGTATAAATAAATTATAATATATATATATATATATATATATATATATATATATATATATATATAATCAAATAAATACATCATCACATAAATAAATAAATCCCTCTTTTGCCATAAACATTTTACTCATCTCATCAACCAACAGCTATGATTTATTTTAAAATAATGGACAAAATCACACTTTTTAATATTCTTACGACTATTTGCTTCAAGTCAATCACCCGAGCACATCATGACATAAATGATATTATTTCCCCATTTTATTTTTATTTTTCATACATAGGGTGTGATTTTATGTGCGTGTTGTGTATCTATGCATATATATGTATATGTTTAATTCAGTATATGTATGTGTGCCTATATACATATATGTAGGTATCAAATGTTAGACACATCACCTTCCACACACAACATCTTGTTCTCGTCCTCTCCCCTCCCTCGTGCCCTCCCTCATACACCGTCCAATTATATTACCCCAATTTTTAACCCTTCCGCTCTCTGGCCTCAAGACTATATTTAAAAAGGTTCAATAAACATGTCTCATGCCCCCTCTTTTTCCTTCGTGGTTTAAATTAAGTCTGACCGCCACAAATGTGTGCCCTCACACCTTCCACAGTTATTATAATGTCTCCCACCATCTCGATGAGCCTATAACTGATCTTATCATAAGCGATCTCTCTTGACTTACATAACATTAGCTTCCCCCCTCCCTAATGATCTTATAACTACAACCGCTACAATTTCCCCCCACACCCTCTACTGTTAACTCAATTTCCTACCGTCACCATCTATTTGTAATATATATAATCTAACACTATTTCCATTCTTTATCATATATATATATATATATATATATATATATATATATATATATATATATATATATATATATATATATATATATGTGTGTGTGTGTGTGTGTGTGTGTGTGTGTGTGTGTGTGTGTGTGTGGGTTCCAGAGAAAAAGAAAGATGAGAGAATCTACATAAAATCTAGAAGTGTATTCTTATGTAAAATTTACCAGGGAAGACAATGGAAGTGTTTCCAAATCTTTAAATGTGCCCTAAGGTCTAACCCCATGAAAACTTCAAATATAGGCCGATCCAATTTTTATGAAATTGTAATCATATATATTAAAATTGTCTGGGGAAGACAATCGAAGTGGTGTCCTCCTAACCTAAGTAAGCCATCGGGGGGAAAAAAGATTAAACTATATTCCATTTTGATGAAATTTATATCACACACACACACACACACACACACACACACACACACACACACACACACACACACACACACACACACACACACACACACACACACACACACACACACACACACAACACCCACACACACACACACATATATATATATATATTTATTTATTCTGGTACAGAAAAATTAGTACAACATTCGTACCGTCGGTTTCAAGCACGGAAGGTTTTACCCATCCGGCTCTCTTCAGCTTCTGTTGTCAACTGTGTTGGAAATGTGAGGTCACATGACACTCTCTAGTATATATATATATATATATATATATATATATATATATATATATATATATATATATATATATATTTATTTATCCGTTACCCTCTATGTGCCGAATATTTACATATCTCCACCTCTAAGTGATCCATGAGGACAAAACACCTAAAAACTTCAAAGACGTATATCCGATTTTAATTAAATTTAAACTAATTAAGAGAGTGTTCCAATATTTCAGCTTCTGCCAACTATATTAAGGGGATGGAGGGGCAGTAAAAACGAAGAAAGTCATGTAGTGTTATGAGCATGATGAAAAAGTACATGATAGTGATTCTCATTCAATCCCGAGCAACGTTGGTCCTTCCTTCTAGTACATATATCTATTCATCTCTCTCTCTCTCTCTCTCTCTCTCTCGCTTTCTCTCTCTCCCCCTCTCTCTCTCTATATATATATATATACATATATATATATATGTATATATATATATATATATATATATATATATATATATATATATATATATATATATATATATGTATATATATATATATGTGTATATATATATATATATATGTATATATATATATGTATATATATATATGTGTATATATATATATATATATATGTATATATATATATGTCGAAATCGACGGGAGAGTCCATCATGTATATATATATATATGTATATATATATATATATATATATATGTATATCTCGATATATATATATGCGTGTGTATATTCATATTATATATATATATACACACACACACACACACACACACATACATACATATATATATATATATATATATATATATATATATATATATATATATATATATATATAAAGGGGTATTTAGACATATTTTTTAAACCATTGTTTCGTTATAGTATTATATTTGTTTTTTTAAAACAAAACAAAAAACAAATATTTAATTATATTTACCTACAGACGATGTCGTTTTTAGCTTGTGCATTGAAATGATAATTTCAGACGGTTAACAGAATCACCTTTGACTACACACGCTTTCGGCTATAAGAAATTGTCACATGATACGGAGAAGTTATATTTATGCCAATTGCGGCGAGCGATAAACATCAAGACATTCTATAAGACTCTACGAACCTAATCGGAGTCTCGCTTACAGCTTAAGTGAATGTCTCTCTCTCTCTCTCTCTCTCTCTCTCTCTCTCTCTCTCTCTCTCTCTCTCTCTCTCTCTCTCTCTCTATATATATATATATATATATATATATATATATATATATATATATGAGAAGTTGAAGAGAGTCCGGTATAGGTCCCCTTTGTTTGGATTTATATATATATATATATATATATATATATATATATATATATATATATATATATATATATATATATATATATATATATATATATATATATATCAAGCTATTACGTTGATAACTATGTGAATTTATTCTGGGTACGTGGCCATAACCGTCGCCCTAACTCATGCCTACTGATGATCGATATTCGATTGGTCACAAATCTGATCCACTGAACCGTTAGGTTTGGGGGTGGTTAGTGGCTTGAGCATTTGGCGCCGTTTTGTACTCGATGGCGTCCTGATAGGAATGTACGCACAGGAGAAAATGTCGCTGGGGTATTTGATCGTTTTTCCAGTTGCTTTATTAAAAAAGGAGAGAATGAGATGAAAATCATCCGTCGGAAAGCAAATAGTGACTCTGACTGACTGATGTGAAGGTATTATGGCTCGATAGGTTGGAGGAAAAAAGGGATCCGGGTGGTTAGGGTTGGTTGGTTGGCAGACACGCGCTGGGGTGAGTTTCGGGTGAGGGGATATGTTGGGGTGTGAGGGTTGTGTAAGAACATTGGAGAATCTGGCAAAGGACTGTAGGACGTGGAAGGAAGTAAAGAAGAAGAAAAAGATTAAGCAGAATGAGAAGAAGAATAAGAAAAAATATCGCAGAGGAGGAGGAAGAAGAAGAAGAAGAAGAAGAAGAAGAAGAAGAAGAAGAAGAAGAAAAGGAAGAAGTAGAGGAGGAAGAAGAAGAAGAAGAAGAAGAAGAAGAAGAAAAGGAAGAAGAAACAGGAAAAACAGAGCAAAAAAGAAGTATAAGAGAAAAGAGATAAAGAAGAGAAAGAAGAGGAAGTCGAGGAAGAAAAAGAAAAAGAGAAACAAAAAGCAGAGGAGGGCGAAGAAAAAGACGAAGAAGAAGAGAAAGAAGTAGAGGAGGACAAAAGAAGAAAAAGAAGAAGAAGAAGGAGAAAAAGACGAAGAAGAGTAAGAAGTAAAGAAGGAATTAAAAAAAAGTGAACAGAAGAAGAAAAAGAGTTGGACGAAGAATAAAGAGAAGAAGAAGAGGAGGAAGAAGAATGAGAAAAAAGAAGAAGAAAAAGAAGAAGGAGAAGAGGAAAAAAGGGAATAAGTTTGGGGTGATAAGGTTGTATAAGAACAATAGAGTATTTGACAAAAGAATGTTGGAAGGAAGTAAACAAGAAGTATAATGATAATGATGATGATGATGATGATGATAATGATGATGATGATGATGATATTTCAAAGGAAATATAAATTAAAAATGAATAAAAACTAAAAGATAACAAAAGAATAAACAAGTTAGACAAAAGAATTTAGAAAGTAAATAAAAAGTTCGTGAGATTGTAAACAAATATATTAATATATTAAAAATACCTATCGGAAAGTTCAACCGGTTTTCAAAACGTGCAAAAAGTTATGATTATTATTAACTAGCAGTGTTACCATAACAATAGAATAAAAGAGGTTAAAAAGTGTGTGTACCATCTTCATATTCAAACCCTCTACTTCTCTCTATCTTTCTCTCTTCCCTCTTCCCCGTTTTCCACATCTCTCTCCCCACCCCTCTTTTACATCCGCCAAGCCCATTCGTTTCTCTTGTTTTACGATATTGAAAATAATAATAATCTAAGTCATTCACTTCTCCTTTATATAATAGATAACATTGGCAATGGCTGCACCCCCTAACAAAACCTTTCCCAGTTGACCCCAAAAGGATGAATAATCAAGGGTAACGCCGATCAAGAAAATACCAACTGTGGGGGTGTTTGTTTTTGTTTGTTTTTTTTACTTTTAACTGGACCCCCCCCACACACACACAATTGTCCTTTATATAATAGACTAGCAGGGCTACCCAGCGTTGTATGGGGCCATAAAAACAAAATAGAAGAGGTTAAGTGTGTAATATCTTTATATTAAAACTTATATCTCTCCACCTCTCTCAATATGTCTCTCTATCTTTCTCTCTTTTCATCTTCCCGATTTTTTTAATCTCATCTCCCCCATCGCGTTTTCATCTTCGCCCAAACCATTCCTCTATCTTGTTTTGATGTATTGAAAATAATAATAATAAGCTTTCAATTCTAAAAGTTATTGTTCCCGGGATCCACAGAGGTTCTATCGCCTCCCTTAAAAATATAATGAAATCTATATTGTTTTAATTTATTTATGGACAACGCTGTTTCTTATCTCCTTCTCCCCTTAATAATATAATGAAACCAATATTTAGTTTAGTGTATTCTTGGGCAACGCTGAGTTTCTTGTCCTGCCCTTCTCCATCAAGCATATACCACATAGGAAATATACTACTCTATTATTACGCACACCTGCCCTATCAACGGTATTTAGGACCTACGGATTCAGCACATATCACTGATCGTGTGGAGCAGCAAGTCTCACTTCTCGACCTGTTCTTGACCTCACTGCCCAAGGCTTGTGCGACAAATGCCCATAGCCCGCTCAGGAACGCTGATCACCTTGTGGTAATGATTGATATCACCCTAAAATCTCGTCTCAAAGCTGATGAGCCGTTGCTCAAAACGACGAGATAATACAAGCGGGCTGATTGAGAATTCAGATCACATCAGCGACGCCTCATGGGGTGAAACTTTTTCTCTCCCTGCTGGTCAATGCGCAAATGAATTAACCGAATGGGCGAAAGCAGGCATTGAAGCATATGTCCTTATGCGAACATTCTACAGCAAGCCTTACTCTCCACAATGGTTCATCTCGAACTGTGCAGCTGCTATTGCTCACAGGCAGCAAGCATCCCGACAATTAACCATCACAAGTTAACTACAAATAGTTATACGACTGTAATAGATGAAGCAAAGAGAAGGTATAGAGATGACCAGAAAACTCATTGAGTCACAGAAACTAGGTACTCGCGATTTCTGGAACTCTTCAATAGTGTGGTGTATAATGGGCAATCAACAATTCCCCCGCTATACAACCACAATGATGTCGTTTGCACGGCAACTGACAATGCTTAACTACTTGCCCAGCGTTTCGCCTTAAACTCCACTTTGGACTCCGCAAACCACTCTCTCCCAAATTTCCTATGGCGGACTGAAGCCACAATTGATGCCATGGCAATCACCCTATCTCATGTCCGGGATATCATAAAAACCTTTACACCCCAAAGCATGTTGTCCTGATCTTATACCAGTAATAGTAATAAAGAAATGCTTTGCAGAACTGGCCCCTGTCCTCTCCAAATTATACAACGAATGCCTTGCCGAATCTTGCTTCCCTGATAGCTGGAAAATTGCCTCTGTGGTTCCAGTCTTCAAGAATTCTGGAGATAGGACTGCCCCTCAGAATTATCGCCCCATCAGTCTACTCCCGATCTTTGCTAAAATCTTTGAATTTTAAACAATCTAGTGATAGTTGAGCACCTCGTTAATGCTAAACTTCTTTCTGACCATTAGTATGGATTTAGGCAAGCACGGTCTACTGCTACGGATATCCTAACGGTCATCTCTGAACGCATATGCCATACACTGGACAAGGCAGGTGGAGTTAGGACGGTAGCGCTTGATATATCGAAAGCCTTTGACAAGGTCTGGCATAAAGGCCTTCTCTTAAAATTTAATTCATATGGTATTACCGGCTTTGTCCAGTAATATTTAATATAATTAGATCCTTCCTATCCAAAAGAAAAAATCCAGGTTGTCCTCGATAGTCGTTCATCTAAACAACATGACATAAATGCATGTTTACTCCAGAAATCGATCCTTAGGACCTTTATTGTTTTTGATATCATTAACGGCCTCCCTGATGACATTGTGTCTGAGATGGGTATATTTGCTGACGACACCACGCTCTACTCTCGTAATGGCTTAATCCATAGAAAGTGACCCCCAGTCTGTAGTGGAATGGGTTTATAAATGGATGGATACATTTAATGCTGCTAATACAAAGCTTCTTTCCTTCAACCACCGATTGCCATGGCAAATAACACCCTACCTGAGAGTCCAACGTTCAAACTCCTAGGCCTAACATTCACAGGTAACATGAATTGGCACACATACATGGAATACATTACAAAAGCTGCTGCAAAGAAAGTGGGCTCCCTGTACCGTGCTAGAAAACGTCTCACACCTGACAGTATTCTATATCTCTACAAAGCCACCATCCACCCATGCATGGAGTATTGTTGTCACATCTAATCTAATAGGTCCCTCACTAATCCAACAAGCTCCATCCCTCTGTCCTATCACTGCAATGTTGTATCATTATCCTTGTTTTACAAATACTTCAATGGAATGTGCTGCTCTGGTGCCCCATCAACGTAAATACACTCGACCAACCCGACACTCAGCTAAATCCTATCGATTTACTGTGGAAGTCCCCAGATGCCGGAGAGCCTTCTACTCCAAGAGCTTCTTTCCTCGTGCTGCCGGCCTTTGAAACTCCCTCCCTACTCCCTGGTTCCCCGACTGTACCGACATTCAGAAGTTTAAAACTAATATGAACAAGCATCTTGCTGCACAGCTCCCAATTTAGGATGACCCCCAAAACTTTCACCTTTATTCTCAGTAGCCCCTTACGTCTAAAGTGGCAGCTTGCCTTGTTTGGGGTAAACTAAGTTAAAAAAAAAGAAAGTTGTACCCATTAATATACTTGAGTGGAGTATTTTGCTTACAGCACCTGGTATTCCTAAAATGGTCACCTGCTCAAATACTGACGAAGCTTAACTTCGGTAATCTGACGAAAATCGATGTGTCAACGTTATTTAACTGAAAATGAAAACAAAAAGAACATACAGTTTTTCTAAAAAGAAAACATATGTAGACACACTCTACTGCAAAAAGAAAAAAAAGAATACTCAGAAATTTAAATATAATGTGAATAAACATCTTGCTGCCCAGCTCTCCACCAGATTGGCCCCTATTAATCAAGCTCCTAGCACAGTAGCCCCTTGCTCTTCAGTGGCTATATGTCTTGTTTGGGAGGGGGGAAGTGAAGAAAAAACAAAAAAACAATAAAAGATAAACACACACACACGCACACACGACAGAGAATGGCGACAAAATCCCGCCCAAAACAACAACAACAACAACAACAACAAATAAATAAATAAATAATGTTTACACTCCAACAACATTTATTATAAAAGTCGTTTAAAAATAATTTTACGTAAAAATTATTGCCGCTTATTATTAAACAGACCACTTGTATATTCCACGATCCCCACGGAGTATATGTAACACCTTATGTAAATTAACAACCTTTAACTTCTGTCGACATCGCTAACTAAAACTTGTTCACAATGAGCGAGTACAAAATATAATCTACGATACCCACATGGTCGATTTAATAAAAAAAAAACCACAATAACAATAACAATTTGTTTTGACTTGAATTAATTTCTTTTTCAAAAGAATGTTGTAATTTGAAACGGTTTCTGAAACCAGTAAATGCAGAGACATTTTTTAAATAAACATATTATTTATTCTAATTCAAATTTTCGATTCACACAGGAATCTTCATCAAGATAATAGACAATATTTATTTTCTTCTTCCTTTTTTCTTTTTTTAAAACGATATGGTGAAGATTCCTGTGTGAATCGAAAATTTGAATTTAAATAAATAATATGTTTTTTTAAAAAAATGTCTCCGCATTTTATTGGCTTCAAAAATCGTTTAAAATGACAACATTTAAATGCATTCTATATAGTGGAAACAATTACTAATACTTATAACGTGCGACCAGAGCACACACCACTTGTGGACATTATTACACAACAAGCTTGGTTAATAACTATAGCATATGATCAAGCGACACCATGTCGTTTAAAAAAAGAAAAAAAAGGGGGAAAAATTGTCTATTATCCTGATGAAGGTTCCTGTGTGAATCGAAAATTTGAATTTAAATAAATAATATGTTTATTTAAAATAAAGTCTATGCATTTTACTGGTTGAAAAAACCGTTTCAAATTACAAAATTTAAATGCATTCTATACACTGGAAACAATTACTAATATATATATATATATATTTAAAAAATTAATTAATTAATTAATAAAACAATTTTGTTGTATACAGATTTTTATAATTAATTTACAAATTAATTTTTTGCGTGCACAAAAGTTAGACATGGACGCGCATTTCTGGCTATAAGCCGTCATCAGCATGCCTCCCGGGGTAGGGATCGAACATACAGATATAGATATACACAGTGATATGTAGTAATAAAAGTACTAATATATAGTGATAAGTAGTAAGATTACACATAGAAAAAACAAGACTAGGTTTAAGGCTCCCATAATTTATGTACGCTAACGAACAAGGATTACTTCGGATTTGTTTTTTCCAGTACAACTAAAAGAGATCTTAAAAAAAGGAAGCATGGAAAAAAGGGACACCTTTTTAAACAGTAAGAATACTTTTATTGTTCGATAAGAAAATAATGTATGATGGACCGTGACTCAAATGCGAACTTGGACCAATAACATTACGAACTATACAAGATAAAAGTTCAATACTTTTTAGTAACTAATAACACTCACTGCTATTACGTTTAAAAAAATAAAAAACATTGTTTGTGTCGAGTTCTCCTGAGTATTTTCAATATGGAATAATTAGTCTAAATGACTAAAATGCTGTGCATGAGCATGCAGCAAAAACAACATCAATATCAAGAGTTGCAACAACAAATAATACAACAGCAGAAAAGTTTTTTAAAAATTCTGAAACAGATCACCGGTGAAAGAAAAACAGTTTTTTTTTCTGCCTAAAGAATTGCAAATTCTTTTATCTGAATTTGTATACGCACCTGATTCTGGCGTTACATTTCCAGCATATTTCAGACGATTTGAAACGATATTTACTAAAAGGTGCCAAGATTGGTCGAATAGAGAACCGGTAACCCTGTTATTACAGACACTGGGAAGAGAGGAGAATACCAAATATACGAACTTGATATTGCCCAGAAAACCTGAGGAAGTTTCATTCGATGAAACTATAAATATACTGTCGAAGATATTCACCGAAAGAAATGATACATTCCACACGCGATACAAATATCTAAACATCGTGAAAACGGATAACGAGGATGTTTTGGCATACGCAGGAACAGTAAACTCTTTGGTTGAACAATTGAAGATAGATGCAACCCCCAAAGATTTATTCAATTACCTAATCTTTGTTCGAGAACTAACAGCCCCTAAGTACAAAAAATAAAGTCTAAAATCTTAATAATGGTGGAGCAAGTCATGAAAATCACGTTACAAACAGTGACAGAAGAATGTCAGCGTCTCATTAATGTTAAAAGGGATAATACCAAAATTGAGGAAAAATGTGTTGCCAAAGTACAACGCATAAAACCCCAAAAAACTCCTAAATTCAAAAAGACAGGAAAATGTGAGACGTGCAGTAATACTAAGCATACTAAAGATGTATGTTGGTATAAGAACAAATTCTGTGAATCTTGCAGAATTAAGGGTCATAAATGGTCTGTTTGCCGCAAGCATAAGAAATAGAAGTTTGAAAAAGTAAACGTTGTGTTATTTAAAAAAGAAATCCAGAACTGAAAATCGAAAATACGTAGATGAACGTATAAATGCTCATAGAGTCATAGATGTAAGTATAAATGGTCATAGAGTCATAGATGTAAGTATAAATGATCGTACAATTGTTACTGGATTCTAGCTCAGACATAAGTATTATTGACGAACAAACTTGAGAAAAATTAGAAAAATCAAATTATCTGAACCCAAGAAAATTGCCAGAGGGTTTCAGGAAAAAAATGAACTTTAAAGGAGAATTAAAGTGCGATATTTCTTTCTGTGGCAAAACTGCAAAAACAAAAGTATATGTGATTCAAGGGAATAATTCCTGTCTTTTCGGAATAGACTGGATAGTACTGTTCAATTTATTTGAACTCCCAATTTAACTCTTTTTGCAACAAAATAAACAGTGCAGAAAAGTAAAAATATACCAAAAAATGAAAAATTCATGAATGACTTGAAATAATTATATCCCAGAGTTTTCTCTGAGGGTTTGGGTTTATGTACAAAGACAGAAGTCAAGTTTGAACTTAAGGAAAATGTCACTCCCAAAAAAGAGAAAAGTCTCTTTTCCCCCTTAAACACAATTAACAAGGAACTGGAAAGATGAGAAAAATGGGAGTTATATCTAAGGTAGACCATACGGCTGGGCGTCGCCAACCGTCTACATCAAAAAGAAAAACAAAAAAATAAGAGTGTGCGCCGATTTTTCAACAGGCTTAAACGATTGCCTGAAAGATTACAATTATTCACTTCCTTCGCTAGAAGACATTTTTCGAAGCTAAATAAATTAAATATCTTTTTAAAAATTGATCTATCTGGCGCATACTTGCAGGTTAAAGTGAACGAGGAATGCTAAAATTATTTGTGCATAAATACACATAAAGGAATTTTCAAACTAAATAGGCTCCCTTTCGGCTTAAAGGTCGCCCCATCTTTGTTACAGCAGATTATGGACACTATGTTGGCGGGTCTAGAGTTTTCTTTCGCCTATTTAGACGATATTCTAGTCAAAAGTAGGAATCATCACGACCCCCCCCCCCCAAAAAAAACATTAAAGCATTGTTCAAACGACTAGAAGAATTCGGTTTCAAATTAAGTCCCGAGAAGTGCCAATTCTTCATGGAAAGAATTAAATACCTCGGACAAGTGATAGACAGTGAAGGCAGGAAACCGGACCCACAGAGGACCGATGCAATTCAAAATATGCCTGCACCCGACACAGTTGCAAAACTACAATCGTTTCTTGGGTTGGTCCAATATTATACGATCTACATTCCAAAAATGTACGATTTAAGAGACCCCCCCCCATAACAAATTATTAGGGAAAGACAAAAAATGAGTCTGGTCAAAAAATTGTGAGACGGCTTTCCAGAAAATAAAAAAAGTCTAATCTCAGATATAGCCTTAGCTTATTATGATCCCGTGAAAGAAATCATCCTTGCAACTGATGTTAGTGAATACAAAGTGGGTGCTGCACTGCTACACAAATATGAAGATGATACAACTAAACCGATCGCGCACACTTCAAGGATTCTTCTACCGGCTGAGAAAAATTATAGTCAGATTGAGAAAGAGGCATTATTGATTGTGTTTGGGGTTAAAAAATATCATCGCTTTTTCCATGGTAGATCATTTATACTTCAAACAGACCATAAACCGTTAGCAATTATATTTGGATAAAAAAAAGCTATTCCTACTCACACTGCTAACCGTTTACAGCGATGGGGTGTAACCCTACTGAACTATCATTTTAGGATGGAATACATCGCATTCAAAAAACATGGGCATGCGGATGGACTGTCAAGATTAATCCCCCAAAATATTTTATTTAGAAGAGACGGTTATAGCAGCACTAAAAGAGGAAAAAGAAATCTCAGGTCTGTTGTTAAACACTATCAAAGAACTACCTGTAACATGTGAACAAATAAAAAAGGAAGCCTAAAAAGATGATTTTATATTAAAAATAAAGGACCAGACGAGATTGAACGAAAGAAAGAAAAAGGGAAACCAGATTTTACCTTTCTCAATATGCGACAAAACTTAATGTACGCAGATAGAATTGTAATACGTAAAAGTTATACTGAAAGAATTTCATACCGGTCATCCTAACATGCCCCGGATGAAACCACTCATGCGATGCTACCTATACTGGTCAGGAATGGACAAAGAAAATAGAAAGTTTTGTAAAACTATGCTGAGGTTGTCAATTAGCTGCAAAACGAATCCGGTCAAAACGAATCCTTGGCCAAAAACGGATTTGCCGTGGACACGTCTACATACCGACTATGTTGAATCGATTAATGAATATTATTACTTGATCTTGGTGGACACTTTTCTTGAAATGGCCTGAGGTATTCAAGTGCAAGCATCCTACATCTAGGAGCACCATCAGATTAAATTTTCAGTCGTTCAGTGGTCAGCGACAATGGTACGGCGTTCATAGGAAATGAAATTTAAAGATTTTTGTACTTCCTTGGACATTGAACACATTACTACACTAGTATATCATCCCACATCAATCAGTCACACTTAAACGTGCCTTACAAAAATTAAATATATGGACACGGAAGAAAATATTATCCAGAATTTTTTAGCAATTTATAGGGTGACTCCTAATGGAAACAACGACTCGAAGTTGTCCTCTGCGGAACTTATGTTTGCAAGGAAAATACGATCAATTTTCGATAGATTCATACCATAGCCGACGAAAAACGTTGCTAAAAATGTAAACATAATAAGATAATCCTCAGGAGAAAAAGTATATTTCAAAAATGTCCAAGGTGGGTGGAAAAAGTTATTGGATCGATGGTATAATTCAGAAAATGATTGGCAAAGTGCTCTTCACTATAAAAAGTAAAAAAATTGTGTGTAAAAGACACATTAACCAAATTAGACCACGATATGCTGAAAATAATGAAAAAAGCAAGGAAGAAGTTCCAAGAGAGATTCTATGTGATGCTTTTGACATACCACTACCCAATATTATACACGATTCTATGTATACATCTACTGGACCAACCATACCAGCCTTACAAGCTGAACAAAATTTGTCTTCACCCCAAACTGGAAAGGATCCAATTCTTTTAGTTCGGAATAAAAGAAAGAGCACAGGTGAAAGAAAACCAGTGGAGCGCTTCATCCCGGATCCTAAAAAGAAGAAATATTAGAAGCAGATAATTCAAGGGTGATTTTCAGCTTCGGGGGGGGGGGGGGGGTGTTGTGATGGGATACCTGACTCCCCTCAGGGCTGATAAGTCTGTAATATATATATATATATGTGTATTATGAACAGTAGTTTGTATGGTGGAGCGTATTCGACTGTTCAACCCCATATTGAGAAAGCGTTAAGTAATTATTGCCTTGTTTTGCTTTATTGCTATTTTGGAAATTACCGTTGTTGCTGTTATTGCTGTTGTTATTGTTGCTGTTATTGTTATTGCGATTTGGAACTGTTTTTCGTGGAGTTGCATGACGGCTACTTGTAGTCCGAAGCCTTCAGACATCATGATTGTTACCGAGGAGCAGAAGGGGCCAGCTGATGCTGCACCTGGAGGTTCGGAATGGAGCAAGCATTATAGTTTGTAGTTGATAAAAAGACCCAAAAAGTAATTAGAGCGTCAACTTAATTTTTAAGCTATTGACAACGGCAGGCTATCGCCCACAACGAATAGTTCGTTGCAAAGGTTATAATACCTGGAACACCTTGTTTCCTAATGAAGAAATTATCCCAGACAGAGATTATCACTCATAACTATATTCTAAGGATAGAGTACATGGGAAAGAGAATGACAGCTGTGCCCATTTTTAATGTTCCGTTTCATGTGGACGGGGAACATTTAGGAGCTTTCTTCGGCTCATTGGGGTTTATGCGTTCAATAACCACACTGACCTACTCTTTTCTTTCGACGGATCGAGCAGTTCATAAGTACAACTCGGACAATCATCTTAGCGGGAGACTCGAACGCGATCCTGGATCCCGATATAGATCGTAATCAGCCTATGTGGAACTAACCATGATCGGGATGCTAAGACATTTCGTGATTTTGTCGATAGGTTTGATCTTATCGATAAATTCCGGAATGAGAAGCACCGTGATAGAGTATGAACTTGGACATCTAGGCGCGGCTCCGGTTCGGTACAACTTTCGAGTTATATTGACGGGTTCTTAATTAGGAGAGTCGACGTAGAATTATTAGAATGTCCAAGTTTTCATATAGTTTACTCGGATCATAGACTTGTTCGGGTTTGAGTTAGCTTAGATAGACTTAGGCCTAGATTGGCTGGATACTGGAAGCTCAGCACTTCGTTGTTCGATGTGAAGGGCTACCAGAAACACCTATTACTAACTTTACAGCGGGAATTGACGGGGGCTGTAATTTGGAATAGGAAGTAGGTTCAGTTTAAGAAGGTAATTAGGTCATTTACTGTCGATTTAGCCGATGACTCAATCCAACAACTAGGGCAGCTAAAGTAGCACTAAATTCTAGATTAGATCGGGCGGTGGAGGCGGGGGATAGTGCTAAAGTTACTATAATTAAGGCGAAGCTAACCTCCTTAGCTTTCCAAGAACACCAAGCCGTAGTAATTAGCGCTAGGTTAAAGAGGATAGCTAAGGAAGCAACAAATATGGCCGTTGAATTGCGTGCAGAGGAACGTCGACAAGCTGCTGATCATCATATCGCACGTGTCTCATTGCCGAATGTGCGTCTCGTGACCACAAACAAAGGCGTTTCGTTCTCATTTTCAGGATCTTTTTACCAGGGAACCAGGTCTGTCTTTAGCTGACTTTTCTCGTCTCGAGGTGACCGAAGTAGCTAGGTGAGAAGGTTACATAACAGAGGAAGAAGTTCAGGAAGCTTTAAAGTGGGTCGGCTTTAACAAGTCTCCTGGGATCGATGGTTTGCCTTACGAAGTGTTTTTGAGGATGTCTCACATTTTTGTTCCCTTGCTGACAGTTTTATTTAACTCGTGTTTTAGGAACTGGATTATTCTCCAGTACTTGGCCATGGGTATAGTGAAGTTGTTACGCAAAAATGGTGGGGATGGGTTAGATAATTTTCGACCCTTAACGATGCTAAATGGTGAGTTAATGATTTTGACCAATATCTTAGCCAATCGACTGCAACTTGTTTTGGCTGGTATAACCAGCCCTCAACAGACTTGTGCTGTAAAAGGTCGGACCATTTAGGATAATTTGCAATCGATACGTTTAATCATAGATAAAGTCGACACTGAAGCCGCGCTGATCAATTTAGATCAGTTCAAAGCATTCGATAGGGTGGACCATCGTTACGTGGAGGCTGTTTTGTCTGCGGCCGGTTTTGGTCCACAATTTCGCTCTTGGATTCACCTCTTGTATGCGAACCCCGGTGTGCTGGTGGAAGTGAATGGTCTGATGTCTGAGCCTTTCAGATTATCCAGATCTCTTCGTCAGGGATGTTCGCTTTCACCGATGCTCTATGTGCTTGTGTTTGAGCCCTTCCTTCGCAGGCTAAAGATAAATTCGGTCCTACAAGGGATTACTTTGGCAGGTGCTTGCACCACGTTAAAGTACTCTGCCTTTGCCGATGACTTGATTGTGCTTATAACGAGCATTGCCGAGATTAGTGTCGTCGACAGAGAAATTAGAATGTATGAAACGATAACCGGGGCTAAAATTAACTGTGACAAGTATGTGGGATTGCGCATTGGTGCCTGGATGGGGTGTATCCCTGCAGGGACCCTTTAGCTGGACTGACGGGCCTTGCAAGCTACTCGGTGTCTGGTTCGGTCCTGATCTTCATCTGGAGAAAAATTGGTTGGATGTATTGAAAGCGATTCGGGCCGCAGCAGGTCAGTGGATCCGTAGAAATCTTTCGTTAAAGGGGAGAGCGGATGTGTGTTGCTCACACATTCATCCGATCATCCTATATCGTCTGTCAGTGCTTCAACTCCCGTCGGATACGCTGCTTGAGATGAAGCGGGCTCTGTTCAAGTTTTTGTGGCAAGGCCCCTATGGTCCGTCGCGAGAGTTGTTATCTACATCCTTCTGAAGGCTGTCTGGGTATTCCAAGCGTCAAGATTCGACGTCATACACATCGGCTATTTTACTCGAATGAGTTCACAAACCGAGGGAAACGGTGGCTTTTGGAAGGAAGACACTAAGAAAGCCTTTCCGGCTTTAAAAAGGTAATAAAGAAAAAGAATGAAAAAAAAAGAAGCGAAATTCACCAAATTAATAATATTATTAAAGAAGAGTAGAAAGTGAACTTTCGGTTTACTTTCAGCAGCCTCGTAACTCTTGCTTCTCTTACTTTGTCCTTTAGTCCTCACATTCCATGAGCGATGTTTTTGACAAAGGGGGAAGAATTGCTGTTTTCTGGGTCGGAATCTGTCCATCTAACGCTTATCGTCGGCTAATTTTTTACCTTGAAGTAGTATTTATTTTAGCTTCTTACATCAAGTGGCTTAATGCCTTGTCTGGAGCGATTTCCATAAAAAAAAGAAAGAAGGAGAGAGACAAGAAGAGAGAGAGAGAGAGAGATACAATGAGAGAGAGAGAGAGAGAGAGAGAGAGAGAGAGAGGATATAACGGGCTGAAAACGACTAATTTTTTATTTTGTCTTTTAAAAAAATATTTAACTGAATTTTCAAACTCACTTTTCCAGATCCTGATACCTCCGATTGTTGTGAAATTTTAACAATGGCTATTAGACATCAATTAATTAATATTCCCCAAATTTTAGTTTCTTTGGAATAATTTAAAATGTTTTAATATGGGCACAAGCCCTATTCAAAATACAAATATTTAAGATTTGTATTGCATTTGATCCATAGTCATTAGGCACCAGTTAACTAAGATTCTTTTGAATTTCACTTTCTTCTTAAGACTCCTTAAGCTTAAGCCTTGAATTTGAGACATTTTCTAGAATCAATCATGAAATGAATTTTGATCAAATTTGAATAAGAATTAAAGGCATAAGGTTTAGCAGCTTTAGATTTTGATTCTAATCTTCGTAAGGGGACATAAAAGTTCAACAAAGCAGTTCTGTTCGGTAATTAATTTTACCCGCTTTGGGACGGGCAGTCTTTTAGCATATATTTTGAAAATAATATTTATTTATATATATATATATATATATATATATATATATATATATATATATATATATATATATATATAATTTATGATAAATATTTTGGGGCATTTTAACGACAGATGACAGAACGAAAAAGTGGTAAAAATAAACAAATAGGCAACAAATAAATGTTACGAAAGGCAATATAAGTTACTCAACTACTAACCTGGATAAGTTTATATGTGTTTTAACTTACTTTAAAAAGTTTTTTTGTTCAAAACAAACCTGGTGTTACCTGTTCAATTAGAACGAAAAAAAAATAGCTTAAATTACACGGAGTTTTGATCATCGCTCAAAAAACGAAAATTAAGCACATTACTGGTAGAACATTCCATTTTATCACGATTGGTGACATTTATTGAATGTGTTTTTAACACTATTTTGTCTATTTTTCGATTTTTCACCGATGATCAAAGGGTCCGTGTAGGGCTCATGAACAGCCATTTTGATTTTCGTTCTAACTAAACAGGTGGACACCAGGTTTGTTTTGAACAAAATTCCCTTTAAAATAAGTCAAAACACTAATAAACTGATCAGGTTAGTAGAAGAGTAACTTATGTTGTCTTTCGTAACATTTATTTGTTGACTATTTGTTTTACCCCTTTTTCGTTCTGTCAGCTCTCGTTAAAATGCCCATATTTTTATTTCATTCTAATCCATATCCACATGTGTTTCATACTTTTTCGAGAATCATCGGTGTGGCATATGACTGTTCTGCCGATCGCACGATTAGAACCCCAGACCACCGCCACCTTTAATTTTCTAGTCTGAACTCCCACCACGCGGCTAAAACCCCAGCCATGGGGAAAGAGGAGAATTAAACTCTATTTAAGTCTATGCAAGCGGACATATTTTAGTAGTCTGCCATAACAGTGTTCAACGAGCAAGATTGACAGATAATTCCGTGCGTGGTGTAATATGGACGCACCTGTGTAGCTTAATTGCCATAGATATATTTTCACACTACTACTACTACTACTACTACTACTACTACGTCTACTACAAAAGTTAATATCGAAAATCTATACACAATATATATTATATAACCTTATAATATTATGTGTGAACATACATGAAATAATATATATATTATTTTTAGTAAATATTATTTTAATATCCACTTACATATATGTCGCATGATTCGAACCTTGGGCCTCAGTCACCATTGACTGTCAAGATCAAAATACTCCAATTGATGCGACCACAATATATATATATATATATATATATATATATATATATATATATATATATATATATATATATATAGATAGATAGAGAGAGAGAGAGAGAGAGAGAGAGAGAGAGAGAGAGAGAGAGAGAGAGAGAATGTTTTTAAAAAGGCTGAGGGCAATGCAAAGTTCCGGGTAGGATGTAAGCTGGAAGGAACAAAAATAATAAATCAAAATCGAAATGGGACTTACTATTTATTTTTTCTTAAAATCTTACATAATAGCAAGTGTGGTGTTATCTGTTTGTGTGTTGTCCGGATGATTATTAAAAATCATTTATTTAATATTTCGGGAAAAAAGAAACTTTCCTTTGTCAAAAATAATAAACACCAAATGAAAACTCCTTCCGTACAGAGAATCTACCAAAATTTATGCCAGAGAATAGCGTAGGGGCAAACCAGTCCTGCAGAGAATAGAAATTAATAAGTTTTAAACTTATGTATATAAATGTAGTGTTCAGAAATATGTGTGTAATATTGGAGTTTTGATAATATATATTTTTTATTTAATTTTTAATTTTTTTATTACTTTATTTTTATTTATTTCTGAGTTGTTTTATTTTCGTATTTCTTTTCGTATTTAAAATTTTTTTTTTTAATATAAAGTAAAGTAATAAATCTCTCATTTTTAATTATTCTAGGTTTTGTTAAATTTATTGTTTATCATATATTCAAAAAGTATTATTAATTGTGAGTTTCATTAAATTAGCTTATCGAATAAATGTAATATGTTACTTATTATAGGATTATAAATTTAGTTTAGGCTTAAATAATTCTAGTTAAATTCGGGTATTTAAGACAGTGTAAGGGGAATAACTCTGCCTGTTATTAAATCGGGTCTTTAATGCGATTTTTCTGTGATTGCCATCTTTTAAGTGAGATTTTCGTATTTTTGACTTGCCGTTCTTCTCATTTTTATTGTTCACTTTTCGTCCTATTTGTTTGGCAATACTGTGCTAATTTTATCATCTATATATTAATACGATAGCGTGTGTTCGCGTTTCACGCTTACATCTAAAGCCTTGCGCATGCGTGCCGTATCTAGATTTTGAAAAGCATTCAAATAACCTAATTTTCATAATATTTTCAAGTATTTTCATTTGGCGAAACGGTTAGCGAAATAGGAGTTTGATGGAGGATTTTGACGTCGGCCTGAGTGGTTTATAGTTTGATCCCAACCAATCTCTAAGATTTATTTTTTCTACATCAAAGCGGGAGTAGGGAGGGGACGACCGGGAAGACATATTAATACGATAGCGTGTGTGTTATTTTGTACGTCACGATTACTTCCGAATTTCTGTATGCTACTCATGAATTGGAGCCAAATTTAATTTATTCTAAAGCATTTACAATGTAACGTATAGTTTAGGAAAAAGATAATTAGTATTGAAAACATCATTTCGTGTAATTTAGTAGAGAGAGATAGAGAGGGAGAGAGAAATATATCCTATTTATCATTAAAAACAATTGTAAGTTTCTTAAGAGCTTTCTGTTTCCAAGGGGAAAGAACTTCATATCGAACACACAAAACCTATAGTGAGGTCCGTATTGTGAGTCGACATACTCTGTACTTTTCTGTGAGTGCTCATTTTGTGCTTGTACGCTGTGCTCTCGCCTCTCTCTTACTACTTTCTATTTATATGTAAGCGCATGTATGCCCTCTCTCTGTGCATGTGCTATTATCGGTTCTGATGTCTTTTATTTCGTGTCTGTTACCACATATATCAGATATCAAATGTTATTTGTATAACGTCTGAACAATTCGGGGGTCACTGAATGTCAAACCGTCAACTAGCATACGCGTTGCGCCTTCCAATGTCACGACGAACTTTCGGGTCTCCATTCAAAGTTTCTAAATCTGTCCGCGCATCTCGGTCAGTCGGGCATGTTTTATTTATGTACGAATGAATCACCGTTTTTCAAGGCATAAAGGCCACTCGAGGATAAGGGTTAATAGGTTTGTCGGGGGAACAGTGATACATCAATCTAAGGATTAGTAACGATGGTTAAGAGTTTGATTATTTAAGAGGATGGCTAATCACAAATTTGTTAACGTAGGACTTGAAAACAACAATGTTGTAGTCAGCTTGGAAGCAGCCCAGTGGTATTGTGTAGTTCTTGGAAAAAAGCTCTGCTCATGGAACTTCCATTCAGTTTGAGGTACATAGAGGTAAAAAGGAAACTTATTTACAGTGGTTGTAGCTAGACGAGTTTTTACTGTGAATATTTTACCTACCATGAAAATAGCGATAAAATATAATAAAAACCCTACTGTGAGAAAGAGACCGATACAGTTAGAGAATTGCGTCATGTGTGAGATACTTTCTGGAGCGGTAGAATGATCCAACCATTTTTCCACAAACCTTAGCAACAGATTTGATGTAAGTCTTTGTTTTAAATATACTACAGGAATGACCGGAGATTTAAGCTGAGTCGAGTAACTACCATTAAAATAGCAATAGAGTAGAAAAAGAGTAGTAACTTCTCTTCTGTGAGAAAGAGGCCGTGAGAAAGAGAAGGGGAAACTCTCCACTAGATTTTTAAGTCGATTTTGTACTTTTGAGAGACACCTCCCCAAATGTGGCAACAGTACCTCCCCATCTGAGGACGTATTTGACAAGTAGAGGATTGCGTCTAGAGTGAGATACTTTCAATTCCACCTATGGAATCGTAAAGAAAATTCCAAATGCTTTCTGTAATCAACTCCGTAACGGGTCGCCAATTAATTTGGCCCCGTGCTTCGACCTGACTCGGTCCTTATCAGTCCGACATCGTTAATACTCTATGCACGATCTTTTACAGAAATTCTACATACCCGATCCAACAAGAACATTCAAATTGATCTGACTCCCGAAAAAGCCGTAACAATTAATTCGAAAGGCGTTTCTTGATCGATTAACTCGAAATGTGTTTGTCGATCGATTAAGTCGAAGGGTGCGTGCTTTTTCGGAAGTCAGATCAATTTGAATTGATCGATTAATTCGACGGGTTTCTGTTGATCGATTAACTCGAAAGGTGTTTATTGATCGATTATTTCGAAGGGTGTTTATTGATCGATTATTTCGAAGGGTGTTTATTGATCGATTAATACGAAGGGTGTTGGTTAATCGATTATTTTGAAGGGTATTTGTTGATCGATTATTTCGAAGAGTGTTTATTGATCGATTAATACGAAGGGTGTTTGTTGATCGATTAATTCAAAGGGTGTTTGTTGATCGATTAATTCGAAGGGTGTTTGTTGATCGATTAATTCGAATAGTGTTTGTTGATCGATTAATTCGAAGGGTGTTTGTTGATTGATTAATTCGAAGGGTGTTTGTTGATCGATTAATTCGAAAGGTTTTTATTGATCGATTACTTTAAAGGGTGTTTGTTTATCGTCTAATTCGAATAGTGTTTGTTGATCGATTAATTCGAAGCGTGTTTGTTTATCCATTAATTTGAAAGGTGTTTGTAGATCGATTACTTTAAAAGGTTGTTTGTTGATCAATTGATTCGAAAGGTTGTTTCTTGATCGATTACTTTAAAGGGTGTTTGTTGATCGATTAATTCGAAGGGTGTTTGTTAATCGATTAATTCGAATAGTGTTTGTTGATCAATTCATTCGAAAGGTGTTTGTTGATCGATTAATTCGAAGGATGTTTGTTGATCGATTAATTCGAAGGGTGTTTGTTGATCGATTAATTCGAAGGGTGTTTGTTAATTGATAAATTCAAATGGTGTTTGTTGATCGATTAATTTAAAAGGTGTTTGTTGATCGATTGAGTCGAAGGGTGTTTGTTGATCGATTACTTTAAAGAGTGTTTGTTGAGCGATTAATTCGAAGGGTGTTTGTTGATCAATTAATTCGAAAGGGTGTTAGTTGATCAATTAATTCGAAGGGTGTTTGTTGATCGATTAATTCGAATAGTGTTTGTTGATCGATTAATTCGAAGGGTGTTCGTTGATCGATTAATTCGAAGGGTGTTTGTTAATCGATTAATTCGAATAGTGTTTGTTGATCAATTCATTCGAAAGGTGTTTGTTGATCGATTAATTCGAAGGATGTTTGTTGATCGATTAATTCGAAGGGTGTTTGTTGATCGATTAATTCGAAGGGTGTTTGTTAATTGATAAATTCAAATGGTGTTTGTAGATCGATTAATTTAAAAGGTGTTTGTTGATCGATTGAGTCGAAGGGTGTTTGTTGATCGATTACTTTAAAGAGTGTTTGTTGAGCGATTAATTCGAAGGGTGTTTGTTGATCAATTAATTCGAAAGGGTGTTAGTTGATCAATTAATTCGAAGGGTGTTTGTTGATCGATTAATTCGAATAGTGTTTGTTGATCGATTAATTCGAAGGGTGTTCGTTGATCGATTAATTCGAAGGGTGTTTGTTGATCGATTAATTCGAAGGTTTTTGTTGATCGATTACTTTAAAGGGTGTTTGTTTATCGTCTAATTCGAATAGTGTTTGTTGATCGATTAATTCGAAGGGTGTTTGTTGATCCATTAATTTGAAAGGTGTTTGTAGATCGATTACTTTAAAAAGGTTTTTGTTGATCAATTGATTCGAAAGGTTGTTTCTTGATCGATTACTTTAAAGGGTGTTTGTTGATCGATTAATTTAAAAGGTGTTTGTTGATCGATTAATTCGAAGGATGTTTGTTGATCGATTCATTCGAAGGGTGTTTGTGGATCGATTAATTCGAAGGGTGTTTGTTGGTCGATTATTTTAAAGGTGGTTGTTGAGCGATTAATTCGGAGGGTGTTTGTTGATCGATTACTTTAAAGGGTGTTTGTTGATCGATTAATTCGAAAGGAGTTTGTTGATCGATTAATTCGAAGGGTGTTTGTGGATCGATTAATTCGAAGGGTGTTTGTTGATCGATTATTTTAAGGGTGGTTGTTGATCGATTAATTCGAAGGGTGTTTGTTGATCGATTAATTCGAAGGGTGTTTGTTGATCGATTAATTCGAAGGGTTTTTGTTGATCGATTAATTCGATGGGTATTTGTTGATCGATTAATTCGAATAGTGTTTGTTGATCGATTAATTCGAAGGGTGTTTGTTGATCGATTAATTCGAAGAGTTTTTGTTGATCGATTAATTCGAAGGGTTTTTGTTGATCGATTACTTTAAAGGGTGTTTGTTTATCGTCTAATTCGAATAGTGTTTGTTAATCGATTAATTCGAAGGTTGTTTGTTTATCCATTAATTTGAAAGGTGTTTGTAGATCGATTACTTTAAAGGGGGTTTGTTGATTAATTGATTCGAAAGGTTGTTTCTTGATCGATTACTTTAAAATGTGTTTGTTGATCGATTAATTCGAAGGGTGTTTGTTGATCGATTAATTCGAATAGTGTTTGTTGATCGATTCATTCGAAGGGTGTTTGTTGATCGATTACTTGAAAGGGTTTTTGTTGATTTATTAATTCGAAGGGTATTTGTTGATCGATTACTTGAAAGGGTTTCTGTTGATCGATTAATTCGAAGGGTGTTTGTTGATCGATTACTTGAAAGGGTTTTGTTGATCGATTAATTCGAAGGGTGTTTGTTGATCGATTAATTCGAAGGGTGTACGTTGATCGATTAATTCGAAGGGTGTTTGTTGATCGATTAACTCGAAGAGTGTTTGTTGATCGATTATTTCGAAGGGTGTTTATTGATCGATTATTTCGAAGGGTGTTTATTGATCGATTAATACGAAGGGTGTTTATTGATCGATTAATACGAAGGGTGTTTATTGATCGATTAATACGAAGGGTGTTTATTGATCGATTAATACGAAGGGTGTTTATTGATCGATTATTTCGAAGGGTGTTTATTGATCGATTAATACGAAGGGTGTTTATTGATCGATTAATACGAAGGGTGTTGGTTGATCGATTATTTCGAAGGGTATTTGTTGATCGATTATTTCGAAGGGTGTTTATTGATCGATTAATACGAAAGGTGTTTGTTGATCGATTAATTCGAAGGGTGTTTGTTTATCGATTAATTACAATAGTGTTTGTTGATCGATTAATTTGAAGGTTGTTTGTTCATCCATTAAATTGAAAGGTGTTTTTAGATCGATTACTTTAAAGGGTGTGTGTTGATCGATTAACTCGAAGGGTGTTTGTTCATCGATTAATTCGAAGGGTGTTTGTTGATCGATTAATTCGAAGGGTGTTTGTTGATCAATTGATTCGAAGGGTGTTTGTTGATCGATTACTTTAAAGGGTGTTTGTTGATCGATTAATTCGAAAAGAGTTTGTAGATCGATTAATTCGAAGGGTGTTTGTGGATCGATTAATTCGAAGGGTGTTTGTTGATCGATTATTTTAAAGGTGGTTGTTGAGCGATTAATTCGGAGGGTGTTTGTTAATCGATTACTTTAAAGGGTGTTTGTTGATCGATTAATTCGAAAGGAGTTTGTTGATCGATTAATTCGAAGGGTGTTTGTGGATCGATTAATTCGAAGGGTGTTTGTTGATCGATTATTTTAAGGGTGGTTGTTGAGCGATTAATTCGGAGGGTGTTTGTTGATCGATTAATTCGAAGGGTGTTTGTTGATCGATTAATTCGAAGGGTGTTTGTTGATCGATTAATTCGAAGGGTATTTGTTGATCGATTAATTCGAAGGGTGTTTGTTGATCGATTAATTCGAAGGGTGTTTGTTGATCGATTAATTCGAATAGTGTTTGTTGATCGATTCATTCGAAGGGTGTTTGTTGATCGATTACTTTAAAGGGTGTTTGTTGATTTATTAATTCGAAGGGTATTTGTTGATCGATTACTTGAAAGGGTTTTTGTTGATCGATTAATTCGAAGGGTGTTTGTTGATCGATTACTTGAAAGGTTTTTTTTTGATCGATTAAGTCGAAGGGTGTTTGTTGATCGATTAATTCGAAGGGTGTTTGTTGATCAATTAATTCGAAGGGTGTTTGTTGATCGATTCCTTTTAAGGGTGTTTGTTGATCGATTAATTCGTTAGGAGTTTGTAGATCGATTAATTCGAAGGGTGTTTGTTGATCGATTAATTCGAAGGGTGTTTGTTGATCGATTAACTCGAAGGGTGTTTGTTGATCGATTATTTCGAAGGGTGTTTATTGATCGATTATTTCGAAGGGTGTTTATTGATCGATTAATACGAAGGGTGTTGGTTGATCGATTATTTCGAAGGGTATTTGTTGATCGATTATTTCGAAGGGTGTTTATTGATCGATTAATAGTAAGGGTGTTTGTTGATCGATTAATTCGAAGGGTGTTTGTTGATCGATTAATTCGAAGGGTGTTTGTTGATCGATTAATTCGAAAGGTTTTTGTTGATCGATTACTTTAAAGGGGGTTTGTTTATCGTCCAATTGGAATAGTGTTTGTTGATCGATTAATTCGAAGGGTGTTTCTTGATCGATTAATTCGAAGGGTGTTTGTTGATCCCTTAATTTGAAAGGTGTTTGTAGATCGATTACTTTAAAGTGTGTTTGTTGATCAATTAATTCGAAATGTTTTTTGTTGATCGATTAATTCGAAAGGGTGTTTGTTGATCGATTAATTCGAAGGGTTTTTGTTGATCGATTAATTCGAATAGTGTTTGTTGATCGATTAATTCGAAGGGTGTTTGTTGATCCATTAATTTGAAAGGTGTTTCTTGATCGATTACTTTAAAGGGTGTTTGTTGATCGAATAATTCGAATTGTGTTTGTTGATCGATAAATTCGAAGGGTGTCTGTTGATCGATTAATTCGAAGGGTGTTTGTTGATCGATTTATTCGAAGGGTGTTTGTTGATCAATTAATTCGAAGGGTGTTTGTTGATCGATTACTTTAAAAAGGTGTTCGTTGATCGATTAATTCGAAGGGTGTTTGTTGATCGAATTATTTAAAAGGTGTTTGTTGATCGATTAATTCGAAGGGTGTTTGTTGATCGAATTATTCAAAAGGTGTTTGTTGATAGATCAATTTGAAGGGTGTTTGTTGATCGATTAATTCGAAGGGTGTTTGTTGATCTATTAACTCGAAGGGTGTTTGTTGATCGATTAATTCAAAAGGTGTTTGTTGATCGATTTATTCGAAGGGTGTTTGTTGATCTATTAACTCGAAGGGTGTTTGTTGATCGATTAATTCAAAAGGTGTTTGTTGATCGATTTATTCGAAGGGTGTTTGTTGATCGATTACTATAAAGGGTGTTTGTTGATCGATTAACTTGAAGGGTGTTTTTTTATCGATGTCTTTAAAGAGTGTTTGTTGATCGAATTATTCGAAGGGTGTTTGTTGATCGATTAATTCGAAAGGTTTTTGTTGATCGATTACTTCAAAGGGTGTTTTTTGATCGATTAATTTGAAGGGTGTTACTTAGTGTTACATACCCTTAAATTACTCGTACCTTTTCTTCTCTGTCGTGGAGGGGTGTGTAGTCTCGATTTCGTTTAGTTGTTTAGTTCTTTCTTCGCTTCTGTACTGCCGCGAACATCGCCGCCCGCTGTGTCTGCAACAAAAACCTTCATCACGATTAAGGAGGCGAGCACTCGTTTAAATTTTGATTAGTTTTATTCCGGCGTCAGTTTTCTGTCGCTCTTGGGGATATTTTACTAACGTTGAGGGAGAGATACATTTAGTACTTCATCGTAGTTAAATCCTAGCTTTCTATGGCTTTAAGTTCTTAGTCATTCGAGGGGGGGGGGAAGAAGGAATTTCATTACGCCTGTATTCTTTTAGGGAAATAAATTCCCCTGTTCCTTTGCAGACTACATGAAGAAATACATCTGTTCAGCTTGCTTCTAAAAAACAGACTGGCAAAACTCAGTTTCCCACGCAAGTACCCGTGCGCAGATGCATTTTTACCCTTGACCTGAGGTCTCATTAACGTGGTGGCCTTATCAACGCGTGGAGCTCCGACTGGGAGAACAGCCCTATTTTGCACTCGGTTGTACGGGTTCACCCGCATTAAATCGCGTAAGCCAAACCAAACGATCCATCACACATACGTCCACTCAATATGCGTCCGCCCCCACAGGGCCATTATCCAACATTAGTCCCTTGACGCTAGAATGAATATTTTTTCTAAATTTTAGATATTATTCTTCGAGGGCAACGCTGATCTAGAACATACACATTTTGTGGCTATTCATTAAATATATTTTGAGTTTTAGGTGGGCACACATACATACACAGACAACTGCCATTTATAGATTACAACTATAAATATTTCAACTATATTATAGATTATCATAGATAGTTTAAGGAAGACGCAAGTAATTGTTAAATGTACTGCAAATCTGAAATATTTGATTTTTCAAATGGGCGGTTGTATATATATATATCCCTTAACAAATCTGAAATTTGGGGAACATTTATTAATATCTACTGCGTATAGTTTAATATGTCACAAAAATCGAAATTATCTGAATTTTTACAAGGCGCTTATATCTAAATTTTGGTTCAGTTTCATAAAACTAAACAAAACTAAATATAGCCCACATCATGACACATTACGCCTAGCAGCGGTCTTTTAAAATTTATAATGATCAGTTGATTAGTTTAGGAGTACATCCTGTATAAAAATATATATGTAACAATATATATATATATATATATATATATATATATATATATATATTTAACAATATATATATATTGAACAATATATATATATTTAACAATATATATATATTTAACAATATATATATATATATATATATATAGATAGAGAGAGAGAGAGAGAGAGAGAGAGAGAGAGGAAGAGAGAGAGAGAAAGAGTGATGTTGATAATACTGTAAATATATAAATAATATATTTAACTAGTAGACTATCAAGATAAAAACAAAGCTTGATGTTTTATATATTTTGTATATATTTTCAAAGCTTAATTTTTATTACCCGCAGTAATGTCATTGCGGTAATGGTTATCTGAGGAGAAGATTTTCCTTCAAATTCATAAGTTAAGAACGCAGTATCACTCTTTGTTTTTAAACTTTAATAAAATCTGATTAATTTCTCATTTTATTATGTCATTCAATCTATTAATATATATATATATATATATATATATATATATATATATATATATATATATATATATATATATAAAGATAAATGAAGGAAGAGAGATAAAGATGTGCGGATGACAAATCTATTTCATCTTCGATTATTAAATGCAAGATCTACTCGATAAAAACATGTTTATTTTTCTTTTCTTAAGCCAGGCTTTTCAAAGATTAAAATCTTATCAGCAGAGGAAGTACATAGATGGATAAGTTAGCATCGGAATAGCAAAAATTCGAAAATTTGAAAGATTTAAGAAATAATATAAAGTAATGGAAAATAAGAGTGTGTTCATAAAAAGGTTATCAAAATATAGAGTCTGTCCAGTTGGTGAATGTTCGTTGACAAAGTGTCCAGTGACGAAAGATTTAAAGATTGAAAAGGGATTTCGTGGAGACTGCGTTAGAAATGTTCAAAATGTAGTAAAACCAATTCAGTTCAACTGTATTAAGATGTAATTTTGAGAATTAGGGCCATTTTGAAATACTTCCGTGGATCGCGAATGAAAATAGTTTTTAAAGAATTGAGTTTAAAATGTTTTATATATTTCAAGTAGGCTGTGGAATGTGTTAGTTACTTCGATCAAATCTAAGGAATGAAAGAAAATTTTCTGGTCGAAGCCGAAGTCAATAAAAAGTGGGAGAAGAGTGTGAAATTAGTGAAGTTGGAAGAGAAGGTTTAGCGGATGGAACTATGACTGATACTGGGAGTAGGGTAGGGGAGCGCTTGTATAGTAACAGCTCATCGCTTGTACGCAACAATATAATATAATTACTGCCAGTTTATTTGCTAGGCCTGGACTGGCTTCAGTTAGGAGTTGGGGTGGGGTTTAATACAATAGCGTATCTGGTCAGTAAATAAACAGTTCATGAGGGAGAGTATCCCCGTATTTGAACGGATCTTTTTAGACAAAATTATATATAATTCAGAAAGTTTAAAAGGGTTCAAATTGAGTATTAGGCCTCAGACGATTGGAACTCTGGAATTTACCTATTTAAGATATAATTATCCGGACATTTATAGTGCTTCAGAGTTTAATGGTTAAAGAATTTATAAATTTCCCAGTTAGTTAAATATTAGATGCGTGACTAACTAAGATACTTTAATATAATACTTTAGTATATTACTGATGTTAAGAATTGGGAATGGCGTCAATATGTTTGCATGAAATAGATTTGTATCCGCATATCTTTATCTCTCTTCCTTCATTTATCTTTATAATTGCTCTATCTCGTATATTGAGCTTAAATCATTTAACTATAGGTTCAATTCTCTAAAAGTGTACTTTTAGTCTCATATTTATATATATATATATATATATATATATATATATATATATATATATATGTGTAGGTGTAATCAATCAATGGAAAATCATAAGCGCACAAGTGGGAGAAAATATAATAATAATGAATAAAAGACTAAGAATGAATCAAAAAGATAAACGTGCAACATATTATTTCGTGACGAATTTATTGGACGATTTAAGATACAAACGAAAGTAAATCGCAATTTCATTTTTTGTTTTTGTTTATTTTGGATAGTATGTAGAAAATTTTCGGGAACCATTTCCTTATTCAAGCCTTCTATGAAGTGTGAAGCAAACGTTAACACGATACCCCCTCTCTCTGTCACTCTCAGATTCATACCATTGCACAAAATCTTGTTTTTATTTCCAGCATACAATTGTTTCGTCTGTAAATAATTGTTTCGTCTGTACAATTCTTCTGTATCATATGCATTTATTTCCTGAGGGTGAATATCTTCATGCATCTATATAAACAAAGAAAGAAAAACAAAGAAAAATGGAAAGTTTGGACTTATTTTTAAAAATACTAATGGAGCTGTTAACTCCTAAATATTCAAGTCGCAACATTCACACGCAATGTACGTGTAACTATTAGTTTTATTTAAATTGTTCATCATCGACTTAGGTATTCATTCCAAATCACAAATAAGCGTTTTTACTAACCGTTTTTTGTTCCGACCTATTTATTTTATTTCCATCCAGGTTTTAACAATCAATTTTTTTGTTTTATATGCCCTTCCTATATTATAGATTAGACTATCCGTGGTTAACTTCCGTTTTCCGCACAACAGGAAGTATACATACATACATACATACATACATACATACATACATACATACATACATACATACATACATACATACATATATATCCTCAGGGATCATATATATATATATATATATATATATATATATATATATATATATATATCCTCATGGATCATACCAGCGACACCTCATGGGGTGAAACCTTCTCACTCCTGCTGATCAGTGGGCAAACGAGCTAACCGAATGGGTCAAAGCAGGCATTGATGCTTATGTCATTACGCGAAAATTCTTCAGCAATCCCCACTCTCCTCAATGGTTCACTTCAGAATGTGCAGCTGCTATTGCTGATAGACAGCAAGCATTCTGTAAATTCGGCCGCCATAAGTCAACTGCGAATAGACAACAATTTATAGAGGCAATAAATGATTGCAAAGTAGTGATAGATGAAGCAAAAAGAAAGGTATACAGAGATAACCAAAAAACGCATTCAGTCACAGAAACTAGGTACTCGTGATTTCTGGAAAATCTACAATAGTGTGATGAACAATGAACAATCGACAGTTCCCCCACTATCAAATCATAACGATGTTGTTTATATGGCAACTGATAAGGCTGAACTACTTGCCCAGCGTTTCGCCTTAAACTCCACTTTGGACTCAGCAAACCACCCCTACCTAAATTACCATTGCGGTGAAGCCACACTTGAGAACCTGGTCATCACACTGTCTCAGATCAGAGACATAAAAAAACTTGACACCTCCAAAGCCTGTGGGCCTGATCTTATACCAGTAATAGTAATAAAGAAATGCTCTGCTGAGCTGGCCCCTGTCCTCTCCAAACTATACAACAAATGCTTTGCTGAATCTGGTTTCCCTGATAGTTGGAAAATTGTCTCTGTGGTATCAGTCTTCAAGAATTCTGGAGATAGAACTGATCCTCTAAACTACCGCCCAATCAAGATTTAGACAAGCATGATCTACCGCAGATATCCTAACGGTAATCTCTGAACGCATATTTCATACACTAGACAAGGCAGGTGAAGCTAGAGCGGTAGCGCTCGATATATCCAAGGCCTTTGACATGATCTGACATGAAGGGATCTCCTAAAACTGCACTCATATGGTATTACTGGGCAAATGTTTAATATAATTAAATCCTTCTTAACAACATGACAAAAAATGCTGGTGTACCCCAGGGTTCCATCCTTGGACCTCTACTGTTCATGATTTTCATAAATGACGTCCCTGATGTCATTGAGACTAAGATAGGAATATTTGCTGACGACACCACGCTCTACTCTCGTCATGTGAGCAAAACAGACGCGCACATATCTGAGGCAATGGCTGAATCCTTAGAAAATAACCCCCAGTCTATAGTGGAATGGGGTAAAAAGTGGATGATAACTTTTAATGCTGAAAAGACAAAGCTACTTTCCTTCAATAACTACAAGAAACCTCCTTAATCACCGATTATCATGGGAAATAGCACCCTGCCTGAGAGTTTATCATTCAAACATCTCGGCCTAACTTTCACAGATAACATGAATTGGAATACATACATTGAAGACATTGCCAAGGCTGCTGCAAAGAATGTAGGCTCCCTCTACTGGGCCAGTGAACTTCTCACACCTGACATTATCCTATATCTCTACAAAGTCACCATCCGCCCATGCATGGAGTATTGTTGCCACATCTGGGCTGGGTCATTATCCACTAGTCTCTCCCTCTTAGACAAGGTCCAAAAAAGAGTCGTCAACTTGATAGGTCCTTCACTATCCACCAATTCACTGTGGAGGTCCCCAAATGCCGAAAAGCTTCTACTCCAAAAGCTTCTTTCTTCGTGCTGCTGGACTCTGGAACTCCCTCTCTGCTCCCTGTTTTCCTGGTGGTACTGATATGCAGAAATTGAAAACCAGTGAAAACAGACATCTCGCTGCGCAGCTCCCAATTTAGGTTGACCTCCCCCCAAACTTTCACCCTTTTTCTCAGTAGCCCCTTACGTCTACAGTGATGGCCTGCCTTGTTTGGGGTGAACTATGTTAAATATATATATATATATATATATATATATATATATATATATATATATATATATATATATATATATATATGTTTGTATTCTTCCTGTTGTGCGGAAAAACCTCACACATACATCCGTAAAGGACAACCCAGCGGTCAAATGTAAAGCACGTCCGGCCACGCATATACTTCACAGATTCCCTCACACATGATGAAAAAGAAGTCGGCCCTAAATTCATCACCAGTCAAAAAGCCAACGACAACATTTTGTTAAACATATAAACACATTTCCGTAGAGCAGCTTACCGCCTCAAATGGCTATCTGTAATCAACGCTACTGCACTCGACAACACCACTGATAACTTCGTCGTATATCAACTCGACCACCTATTACACCCACCACCTAACAACCATGAATTAGACATTAAGCTCTCAAGACTGAAACGCAACATTTTTGCCATCATTAAACGTGAACAAGCAAACAAGTTCACAACGTCTCACACTTAAAAGTTTTAAAAATGAAGACTTTATCTTCCTACCTTCAGACAAAGGGAAATAATTCTGTCATACCACGTGAAACTTACGACAACCTCGCATTCACACACTTAAGTAATGATACTCTCTACGTATCAGTCAATAACATCTCTTCTATGTAAATCCAATGCCGTATTAACTCTGCCTCACGTTTCTAAGTGATAGCATCACAAAGGGACGATGTAATTCACTTAAACAAGTTGCAACACATCGGTCAAATCTTTCATAACGTCAAAATCAGATGATGCCGCAAATGAATGACGTCTTCCACTTAAATATACATGTAAGACACCGGGTAAATTCTTTATTACCTTACAAAGGGAGGATGTCACCCATTAAAACAGAGACTATATACGTCCCCTGAACCTTTGAGTCACGAGTCGTTATTTATTTTATCAGTGACTATATATATATATATATATATATATATATATATATATATATATATATATATATATACTGATGATTGTAGGTTTAGCATAAAACACATGTGTATATGGGTAGATCTAAAACTAATAATATAACTTAGAAAATTTATAAATAATTGTTTAAAGCTATCGCTAGAAAGAGCACTTTAAGTAAGTTGACGACAAGCAGTCATTTATAGCGTAATGCAATACTCTAGGTCCCGCGCATTGAGTTCTGTTTGATAGCTGGCTAACATACCCGCTGAATTTGGCATTTAGACGTTAATTTACTTTCTCATTTGTACGGCAATACGTGTTGGCTGCAACGGTTAACGATCCGACTACTGAGAAGAATGACTTTCGTATTGGGGTTGATTGTCTCCTCTCACACTGATGATTGTAGGTTTGGCATGAAACACATGTCGAAATGACGTCATCATTTAAAGCACAGATTTTGACAGTATATATATATATATATATATATATTGCAGATTATGTGTTCAAAAGAGTAGCAGATAATATTTCTAAATTGCCAAGACATAACCCTTATGAGAGTTGGTCTATATTCTGAAGCATCTGTGGATCCTACTCCACTCCCAGTACCCCACAGGAGTTCACTTACCATCGCAATAGTCTTTGCAACTATTCGATCTCCTACATCATGTTTAATATATATATATATATATATATATATATATATATATATATATATATATATATATATATATATATATAGTCTCGGAAGTTCTTTTAACCTTCAAAACTGGGAAAAAAAGAAAGATTTTAGTCTAGTAAGTCAATCAATCTACTGCAATCACTATTTTAGTTTACTTCCAAGAATATACTCTAATATAAATATATTTTTATATATGTTTTTATATATAAGGGATCGTCAGTTGTTTACCATGAAAACTGTTTCGGGATTTTAAAAACAAAACAGTATTTCTTTATCATGGCATCCCAGCAGTGTTGATCAGACACCACCTCCCTATTTAATAATTATTTTTTAATTAAAAAAGTTTACAAATATTTGATTTAGTTTTGCCTCCAGATTTGTTTTTCTAAAGTATTAAAATATAGTTTCCTTACCTGTGTTGTTCTTTTCAAAGTGTGTATTTACTATTTTACAGAACATCTATTTTATAGAGTTAGATGATTCCATTATAATAACCCCCCTTTTTTCCCTTGGTTATTTTCTTTGTCTACAAATGTTTTAAAATTAAAAATATATATTTATAAAAATATTTCATATATACATATATATATATACATTTATTTATTTATTTTATCATGGACTATTTACATATGTTATACATTTTTATAGTAGAGTTTTGGATTTCTTTTATCAATTTCTTTTGATTTATTTCATATAATTTAAAAGCGTCAGGATAGCGTGTTATTGCCTTATTTAACTGTCTAAATATTTTATTTTTATCTCCACCTTGTTTAAGCATTCTTATTACTAATGAAGTGACTGGAGGTATAAAATCCATTAACCTTAAAGTAACGCGGGCTATTCTTAGAAATTCGGATATTATACTCCCATAAAATATATACATAGGACAGGTACTACTTTTATGCGGCGTACGAACGATATGAAAGGGAAAAGAATTTCTTTTATCAAACATTTTATAAATAAATCTACCATCCTCAATTTTTATATCTAAATCTAGAAAGGTAGCATGTATTCCTGTATGTTCACAATTTAATTTTAATTCCCTAGGATATATTAAATGTTTAGTATTTTCAAACTCCTCTCTATCATTTATACAGACAAGGTCATCAATAAACCTCCTGCAGCCGTGGTAACTATACGTTCTAGATATATCATTTTTTATTAATGCTGACATATATATGTATTCATATCTATGTAAATAGAGATTTGCCCAAAAGGGGGCAGGGTCCAAACCCATAGGAATACCTATTGTTTGTATTAGTGTATTATTTCCTATTTTAAAATAACTTTCTTTAATCAGGTGACTTATAAGTATTTTAAGGCCATTTTTTGAAGTACTAGTTTTACTGTTTTTAGTCTTACACCAAAAGGCTTTAGATTTTGAAAATTCTATGTATTTACCTTTACCTCCGGCAAAAGCTAAATCTATAATGTTACCTAATTCTTTAATTAGTTCATTATGTGGTATTTTAGTATATAAGGTGCTAAAATCATATGTAGAAATTGACTTGGCCTTTTTACGGGAATTTATATGATCTAGTTTTTCTTTTATTGGATATGAATTATTTACTACCCAAAATAGGTTTATATTACTATAGAACTTTCTTTTATTATGAAAATTATTTATCTGATTAATTATTAATTTAAACACATTTGATATAGCCTTACTCAAGGGTTTAGTAATACACATTTTGGAGGCAACAATAAAACGGGCCCCAACTGGTTTTTTATGCATTTTCGGTATCCAATACATACATGGAAGTTTATTATTTTTCTCATCTAATTTTAGTCCTAATTTTTCACAAATAATGGTGTTATTTAGAATAATACTTTCTTTTTCACAATTACTTACTTTATAAGTATCTGATTCTATACCTATAATTCCTACTTCTGACAATAATCGTTGTATGTAATATTTTTTACATATAAAAGCTATATTATTTGCTGCCTTATCAATAGGAACTATTACAAATTTATTTTGAAGTATTTGAAGGTCCATAATTATTTGTGAATTTCTAAGGAGAGGATTCGTCTTTTTAGGATGTTTAAACATTTTTAAACGTTCGACCTTTTTATTTACGAATCTGAGTATATTATTTTCCCATGCGTCAAATGTGGAATCTAATATTTTGTGCTTTTTTGCCATGGATATACTAAAGGTTTCTAATGCTTTATTTATTTCTTTTATACATTATATATATAGTACATGTATTGTATTAGTTTCTGTAAATGTAAATCCGTAGTAACTCAAGTGTTTATAAAAAGTGCTCAATAACAAGTAGAGCTGTTTATAAGTATAAATTTTTATTTATACAAACATTATTGGTTACATATGTGCATACATGTTTCGGTTGCACTTTTCCCAGAAAGTCAACCTCATCAGACCAAGAATTTCAGAGAAATGGATGGATTTGAAGAATTTTCTCTCCTAAATAAATCTTTTTGGGGTTTAGTCATTTTCTATTTTTTATGAATTAGCATCGGATTACCTATTCCACTTGCTGACCTTTTTAGTTAGTGGTTGTCCTTTTTATTACTTTTTATGACGTCTCCATCACCCTTTCCTTTCCTTATTTTATTGTGCACTTCTTTCTGGGTTTCTTTAAACTCTTTAACCTACCAAGTTTTAGAAACTCACTTCAGTATAAATATCTTATCTATATATCAAGAATCACGCATATATAAACAAACTCTTATAGATACACAAGTACAAATAAATAAACAGACATTGATATACATACACATCTAAACATGGACACACACACTGATCCACTATCAATCAAGCATATATTCAAAATACATACGTGCTTATAAATATACTCTAGATGTATAAAAAAATTCAATACAAAAAATTCATACGTCTACATAATTAAATACACAAACACACATATATACAACTATATGCACATACACACGCATATCTATACACACACACATATATATATACACATATATATACATATATATATACATATATATACACACACACATATATATATATGCACATATATATATACATACATATATATATACATATACATATATAAATCATACATGCGCATATTCGTAACACAGATATACACGCATACACACATACACTTTTAGTATAAATAGTTCCTAAAAATACGTACACATATACATATATATACATACACACACACACTGGCATATATATATATATACACATACATATATACATATATATATACATATATATATATATATATATACATACACACACACGCATACACACATATACACAGGCGCCGACAGTTCACACCTATACATATATACGAATACAAATACATACATACACACCTATACTTATACAAAGTGCACACAAATTAATATATACAAGCACATACCTAGAATATATATAAACTAGACTATGCAAATATAAAAACTACCCACAAATGTATACGTGTATATTCATAGTCAGATATACACACCACACACACACAACGTACACATACACAAACATACACACGCACAAGTGCACATACATGCATATATATACATATATAAATATATATATATATATATATATATATATATATATATACACATACACACACATATACATACACATATATGAAGTACACACCTAGGCATATAAATATGTGCATTCATCAACGTATACGTACACAAGAAATGAATATCAAAATCGAAATAAAAATAAAATGATGAAAATACACCCTTTGCTGCAATATAAAATATCAGTCGAAGTACCTATACCCATACATACATATATATTTCAGTCCAATTATACACACCCACGTATGCACACATATACACACACTTATGCTCACCAATATATATACGTACATACCTAAACCATACGATTCTAAATGTATACACCATTACAGATACAAGTATACTGTCATACCCGTATAACATAAATATATAATGTCATTATATATACGTACACAGACCACGTACACACATATGTGTATGTGCATACAAATACCCACATGGATGCAATCAAAATAGATTCACATGTATACAAACATCCATATTTTAGTAATTAAAACCATTCATTATTGCTCCAATCTATCCCGGTTCAAATTACTTGCATTTATACCTGCTATTGTCAAGATAGATACAAGCAAACCAATAAAATACAGCGTATGCAATTACAGTTAATCCTACACATGCCTACGCACATACATACATACATACATACATACATATACGCATGTACATATACACACATGTATGCATACACACACATACACACACACACATGTGATTACTATGTGTGTGCGCTGAGAACATTATTATAGGTTGATGTGTAGCATTTGTTGGATATTCTAGATTGTATAAGTTCAAAATTATAAAGACATCATCAGAATTATAAAATACAAACAAAAATAGAATAAGAAATAAATTAAAACCAAAATTAATAAAAAAACATTTTTTTTTTTCAAATAAGGATAGGGGAATGTTGGATGGTGAAAGAAGGGAGATGAAGGTTATAGTGCTGACGCCATATGCAGGGGAGTTTATGACGTCACAATGCAATCAAAATCAGTTGTTGATGTTGATGATGACTGAAAGGTGTATCTGGCTTGATGGCATTTATGAGGAGATGACACCAGTGTTACATAACCACCTCCTGACAGAGGAGCTCCGACACTTCAGAAAAACAGTCGAGGAATATAAGCCGAAACTGCGAAGTGATTCTCCTGATGATGGTGTAGTGGTAGATTCGGTAGCGGAGCTATCAGCTACGGAGCACAAAAAATCGTGTCATTTAAATCCTTATGACAAAACCGTTGTTTTCTTTTAAAGATATATGTAAATTATTTTCTGTATTTTCTGTTCAGGGGTTCTTCCGGGAGGGATTCTTGGTCTTCTGATGAGCTGCATAAATGAACAATCCTAGTTTTATTTATCTTCCTCCCACAAGGTAAGATATGACACAAAGTCGGGAAAGTGGTAAAGAACCAGCGCTCGAGAATTTGAGCACTCTGGCTGTTTAAAAATTGCCTGGGCAGCCCCATCGGCATTCCCCGGTATGGGCGACTCAGGCAGTAAGCAATAAACTTACTCCTCCCCAAAGAGGGGAGGCAAAGCCTGGAAGGGTGCACCTCCTAGAACTGCACAGGACCGGTAACCAATAGACCGGCGTAAATCCAGACCCGAAGGCCCGGACGATACCGGTTTATTAGGCGGGGTAAAAACCCCTGGTTCTGGTAATTACATGTTTATGCATGGTTGTTTGTTTGTGCGCGAAACGGTCGTCAAGTTACACTGACTTGTTTTGAATTTCGGTAGGAAAATGAATAAAGACATGGCCATTGGAATTTAACATACCATTGTTTACTTATATATGTTCTGTTGTTAAATGTTAACATTTATCGAGCTTTTACCTTGATTAGTTTTGGTCAATTAAATATATATATATATATATGTATATGTATATATATATATATATATATATATATATATATATATAAATATATATATATATGTGCTAAGGAAAAACGATAAGTTCCTTTCATAATTGTCTAGTTAAGAAACATGTTTATAAATTAAAATGATAGTTCTTCCTTAGCTATACTCTGTCCCGACTTGTTTAGATGGCGACTATATTTTTCGACCTAATTTTGATTTCAGCGTTTCACAAAACAGCACAACAAATAAAACATTTAAAACCCCAATTTGTTTTTTTTTTTACTAAAACATGGTTTAAGTTAAAAAAATATATATGTTGTTTATACGTAATGCTATTAAGTAAACCTATTTCACTCGAAATAATTTACGTGACTGAAATAAGAATTATCCTTAGATAAGAAAAGAAAAGCCAGCATGACTGTTTTTTTTGTATAATTAATTATTTATTTGGGTAGGATGTTTATAACAGAATTTATTAAGAAGTGAAAGAAAAGTTTAAATAAAAAAAATAAACTGAAAATTCAAATTTATTTGTTTGCATTTTAAGTTAAAAATGTTTAAATTACAAAAACATTATTAAACTTTTAAATTACAAAAACATTATTTCTTTTATGGTTCCTTGGCTTTCTGGTTAAGATCAAAGTATATCTATTTTCCACATCTCAGCGACATTTGACGGAAGTGTTATGTGAATTATCTCCCTTGAAAATGAAATTCTAAAAGATTTTAAAACTATCCTTTTTTAATAGAATCCCTTTAAATAATTTAATTAATAACTAAAATAATAATACTATAGAGAAAACGAGTAAAATTTGACAATACAAATAAGAAATATATATTAGAGAACATTCATAAGAAACTTAAAAATATATAAATATGCAAATGAGCAATATCGAGATTTGTTTGAGATATATTGAAGTTTCTCTATATAAGGTATTTGAAAATATTTTTATATCGTTAGAATGAAGTAAATTTCGCGTACAACAAAATCGTAGGATAAATTTCAGAGGTAACATTTTTTTAATCAATGAAACGGGCGGGTGAAAAAAAAAGAAAATTGCTAAAATTTTCCTTAAGGCCTTATTGTCTGACCCTCTAAGAGGAAACGTCAGAATGATAAATTACAAACTAAGAAAATCGAATGAGATATCAGAGGGGAAAAATATTGTTTCAGTTGGAGAAAACGACTGAGAAAAAAAAGTAAATCTCTCAACGTTATGGTGGCTTTGAATCATTAAAGATCTCCAACTGATGCTTCAAAATGTTTTGTCTACACAGGCTAGGTCGAGAATTGTTAATAACTAACGCCTCAATAATATTGAGATGATAGTTCGACCTGGCACTGTGTAAAACAGAAAACCACCCATCGGAATAGTTGTCAGAACAACTATTTGTACTAACGAGGTGATTACCGATGGCTGATTCCTGTGCCTGAAAGTTCCCGGATGATCTCGAAACCTTGTGTAAGCGAATATCACGTGGTATGTGTTGGGATATTCTAATTTCTAATCTTTGGGATGTCTTGAGAAATTTAATTTTTTTTCTCTCTCAATCGTTTTCTCCAACTGAAACACTATTTTATTTTTCCCCTCATATCTCATTCGATTTTCTTAGTATTTAATTTATCATTCTGACGTTTCCTCTTAGAGGGTCAGACGATAAGGCCTTAAGGAAAATTTTAGCAATTTTCTTTTTTCTTCCACCCGCCCGTTTCATTGATTAAACAAATGTTTCTTCTGAAATATATATATATATATATATATATATATATATATATATATATATATATATATATATATATATATATATAACTTCTTTGTAATATAGCAGGAAAAATCCCAACAGAGTGCTCGATTAATTGAGAATTAAAATTAAAAATTAAAAATTAAAAATGAAGAGATGACAACAGAAGCTGAAGAGAGACGGGTGGCTAAGTCCTTCTGTGCTTGAAATGACGGTACGAATGTTGTAGTAGTTTTCTGTACCAATATACAGTATATATATATATATATATATATATATATATATATATATATATATATATATATATATATATATATATATATAAGATATCAAAGTCTGATCCTGAATATATATATATATATATATATATATATATATATATATATATATATATATATATATATATATATAAACTTTGAAAATTGAGCAAACAAGACAAATTGACGCGAGATTGTGTAAAATTAATGAAATATTTATTAAATCATTGTTTAAAGCCAAATTTTCGGTTTTATGAAACCCTGATCATGGTATTACAGACAACATTTGCCTTTTTTTTTCTTATTTTTCTTCATGGTCGAAGTCTTACGACGTAGCCGAAGACTGACGATCTTCTGGTATTATCAAAGAGACTGTTTTTTTTAATGTCCGATGAAGCGCGTTTGCGCGCGTGTGTATGATAATGAGATTAATGTTACTACGGTTTGAAACATCGTTAAAATGATAAACTTCGAAAAATTGAGAAACCAGACAACTTTATGCGAGATTTTGTCAAATAAATGAAATATTTATTAAATCATTTTTGTCTCAAAATCCAAATTTTCAGTTTTATAAAACTACCACAGAACGGGCATTAAAAAAAGTATCTTCGACAACACCAGAAGATCGTCGATATTTGGCTATACCGTAAGACTTTGACTATGAAGAAAAAAGAAAAGGAAAACAAGGAAAATATTGTCTGTATTACCATGATAAGGGTTTTATAAAACCGAAAATTTGGTTTAAAAATGATTTAATAAATATTTCATCTATTTAACAAAATCTCGCGTCAAGTTGTTTGGTTTCTCAATTTTCAAAGTTCATGATTCAAACGGCGTTTCAAACTGTAGTAACACTTATTATATATATATATATATATATATATATATATATATATATATATATATATATATATATATATATATATATATATTAATCCAGGTAGGGTAAAAATCCATAGGGTAGAAATCCAAAGGGAATCAAACCGGGTTTATAAGAGAGTGCTCAATAAAAATATAGAGCTGTATTGTGAATGCTTTTATTCAAACATGTACAAGGTCTGCTACACTGGCATGTCGATGTTATCGATCTACAGCTCTCAAGAGCTGAGGTCTCATCAGGCAGAAAATCGTTTTTTGATTCAACTGGTTGCTGAATTCCAGGGAGAATGAAGTCAAGCAAAAAAGAAGAGGAGAAAGAAATAAAAGTCATGTGACCGATTTTAAAATATGATTGCCGTTAGAAATTACTATTTTCTTATTTTTATCTTTTATATATTTTATATATATATATCCAACGCTGAGCTGGGGTAGAGAGGGGAGTGGGCCGAGGAAAAGAAAGAGAAAGGGAAATAGATACAATTGCTGTCAGAAAAGTTTAATTTACAGCTGTTTATATTTTTATTTTGTATCCAACGCTTAGTTAGGGGGGGGGGGTGGAAGAAAAAGAAAGAGAAAGGGGTTGAGGGGTGTTAGGGGTGGGTGTCTATAGCCATTTAGGATTTGTTGTGGGGGATGGTTCTGAGTTAAATTCGTATTTATTTTTATTCAGCGCTGGGCTGGATAAAGATGGGGGTCGGGGGAGGTTAAACAAGATCGAAAGAGAAGATGAAGGAAGGGGGGGGGAGGGGGGGTTTCAAATTTGTTGTGTCTGCTTCCTGTCAATGCAGACATATAACAATTACATGACACCCAGCTTACGGGGATATTTTAGTTTAAACCCATTGGTGGATTTATGGCCTTATTGTTGATAAATTATATTGTTATATTTTGATCAATTGGCATTTAATTTTGATTATTTTGATGGATAGTTACATGTATTTTAAATAATATTTATCAGTTAATTAATAAAACATAATGGTAATTGTCTTTATTTTTAGTAAGATTCATATATGGATTATTGGCAATAATATTAGTAGGTTAGTTCTAGGTACTAATGAGTTAAAATATATTGGGAATTATTCTTGGTAAGGATCGTATATAAGTTTATGACATTGATATAGATGGATTATATTATTATATTTATTTTTAATTATTTTGGAGTATGAATAAATGTATTTCGATTATAAATAATAGTTAGTGATGGATTAATAAAACATACTGGTAATTGCTTTTATTTTTAATGGAATTTATATATCGATTAATTTCAGTGGTATAAATAAATAAATTTTATTATTCGTTGTGATCCTATTATTAATGGTGGGGTTAACACCTGTTATAGTATTAGTGGTAAGGTGTTCTAGTTAAAATTGTTAACGCAAGTTATGGTCTATGAAGGGGGGGGGGGATTAGAAATGATGGGGGCCAGTAATTTTGATTAAAGTGATCAGTATATAATTATTTAAATATTTAAAAATTGGTTTTGGTAATAAGTAGTTTTGTGAGCTGGGTGTTGAGCGCACACACGCACTCGTGCACACATATAAATACATATATGCACATGTATACACAAACATTCATATATGCACCCAAACCCATACACATATACATGAACACACAGATACACATGTATGTGTACATATGTATACGTATACATACGCGCATACAGATGCACACATACACACATAAATAGTTATAAAATTTTATATCTTCATACATATGCCCACTCATATGTCCACAAGAATCACCTATATATATATATATATAAAAATTTTTTACTTTTTATGTTATAGTATTTATTCAAAGATTGGGGTGGTTGTACTGTGTTTGTAGTTGAGGGTTAAAGTTACTTGATTTGGAAGTGTTAATAAGTGTTAATTTTAGCGGGCTTGTTGGGTATTGGGTTTTTTTGTTTTAATGGTATTATTTAGGGGGGGTTGTACAAATTACTGAGGAGGTGTGATCTGTTATGCCTACAGTTGATCGATGTTTCCTGTTTTTTGTTTAAAAGTTTTCCTCTGTCAGTAAATTTAATTATTTCAAGTTTTTCGCCGAGGCATAAATAGCATGGTGAGTTTAATGAGCTACAGGTGCTAGTTTTTCTGATAATGTTCCAAATTACAATTGGTGATTTATTTTTATTAGTGAGTTCCCAGTGGTAATTTGAGAGTGATGTTCTGTTTTGGTAGCTTGGGTTGTTGAATGAACATTTATGGCCGGTGTATCTTTCTTTGAAAGTATTACCTGCCATACCTATGTAGTATTTTTTTATATCTGGAGTTTCCTTAGTTGAGATTGTTGCTTGGTAAATTGTTTTTGTTATTAAGCAATTTTGTTGCAAGGGGCATTCATTTTTATTTATGCAGTTACAGGACTTTACTTTAGTTGTTTTATTGTTATCTGATTCAGGGTTTAAGTTGCTGTTTAGGATTTTGTTATTGTGTTTTTTAATTATCATTTCTAAATTTTCGCTGCAACTGTAACTTAGTTTAAGTGTATTTTTGTTGAATATTTTATGTAAGATATTGTTTGGGGGGAAATATGTGTTTATGAGGTTTAGAAATTTTTTACCAAGTTTGGTTTTAACTGCTTGATTGAAGGGAGGTGTAAACCATATTATCTTCCTGTTTCTTGCTTTATTGTTTTTATTATTAGTCGTTGCAGGTTTATTAAATTTAATTTGTGTATTCTTGTATCCGCTGTTTTTTAGTGCTTTATTATAGAATTCTTTATGTTTGTTAAAGATTGTTTCATTTGATGAGTTATTGCTTATCCTATGTTGGATAGATTTAGGGATGTGTTTAATGATAGTTTTGGGGTGGTTGGAGAGGGGGTGTACATAGATTGGGTTAAAGTTTTCTTTATTATATGGTTCGTATGTTTCTTTGGTTAAGTTGAGAGTTACATCTAGGAAATTTACTATTTTAATGTTGGAAGTTATTTCAACTTTAAGGCATATCCTCCTCATCTCCCTAATAATAATCTTTTTAATATTTTCACACCTCTGCCCATTAGAGTTTCTGACTACTAAGAGTCCATCATCCCTATATAGGCCAATGTCTTCAATATCTATATCATTAGTTAGATAACATCGACAACATGTAGATCGATAACATCGACATGCCAGTGTAGCAGACCTTGTACATGTTTGAATAAAAGCATTCACTATATATATATATATATATATATATATATATATATATATATATATATATATATATATATTTCCCGGGAAAAGATATATATATTAACAAACCGATAAAGAATCAAGATTAACTCTGTGTTTCTACATGTACTATTATGGGGTGCAACTGGACACCTGTTCGATGTTTGATGATGATCGAATGGGAAATTGCGGCAAAATGTCATAGGGCGAGTATGGAAACTCACGCGCTTGTCAGAAGCTATAAATTGGTTTTCTCAATGTTTTATATTGTTTGGTTTTTATTTGAAACATTATTTATTCATATAGTATTAGACACCCGGGGAGTAAAAATAAATAAATTATTAAATAAATTACCAAATAAATAAAAGATCCGAAATAATAAAAAATAAAATGAAGCAAATATGCCTTTGAAATGAAATATCCATTTAAGAGACGGCTGCTTATCAGGTCTTGCACTAGCCAAAAGCCGCCGCCAACTCAGACCTGGAAATCCATAATTGTGAACTTGATAACCTCTCTGAAACCGAGCGGCTTTGCTATCTCTTACGAAAGATACGCACGTCTGATCCCGAACAGAGATCCAATGGAATGTGGAAACAAAACACATACACGCACAGATAAAAGAAAAAAAAACAAAATCCCAAACAAAGTATGGATTATGCTGGTAAGTGGTTTGGAAACACTAGGGTGGGGTGGTTCTGTGCGTACCGGCCCTTCCCAGCTGCTTAAATGATTCCAGATTGCACGTTAAATCGTAAGTTCGGTGTACTTATGCACATTAAAAAAAAAAAAATAACTTGACATAGCACATGGTGTGAAAGATGACCGGTTAGAATGGAAATGATAGGTAGCGCGTTCGATCCTAGCTGTCAGAATTTAATTTACAATTTTTGTTAAAAAAAGAATTTATATTTGGAAAAGAAAAGTATAAATCCATATTTCCACCACATATATCTAATACTAGGATGAATACCGACATTGCTCGGGATTCTATGGAGAACACTATGCCCTTTGTTACTATGTTCATAACACCATATTACCCTTCTCTTTGGTTTTACTACCCTCCCTCGTTTTGCTCCCTAATATAGTCGAGAAAACTGGAATTTTAGAAAACTCTCTTAATTAGTGTCTTATACTCATGGTTAAAATTTCATTAAAATTGAATATACGTATTTTGTAGTGTTAAGGGGTCTGCCCCTATGGGTCACTTAGGGGGTGGCATGTAAAAATTCGGCACATTGAAAAGCAGGAAGAGATTCAAGACCAATTCTATTATCTTTCTCGGAAAATTTAATACATATGATTGAAATTTACTAAAAATAGGATATATTTGAAGTTTCAATGGAGAGGTTTCCCTCATAGCTCCCTTAAAAAGGCACTTAGAGATTCGGGACAACTTCCATTGTCTTCCCCTAAAAGATTATACATATTATTTCAAATTTAATAAAAATAAGACATATTTGAAGTTTTAAGCGGGTTTCTGCCCCCATACTCTCCTAAGGGGAACTTACAGATTCGGGACCATGTCTTTTTCGGAGAATTTTATACATATGACTGAAATTTAATAAAAATAGGATATATTTTAAGTTTCAAAGGCGGGTTTGCCCCCTTCGCTCTCTTAAAAAGGCACATAGAGATTCGGAACAGCTTCCATTGTCTTCTTCAGAAAGGTTTACATATAAATCATCTTTTTTCGTCTTATTCAGAAAAAGTTGGTGATGTTGAAATTATTCCATGTTGCAGGTTACTTTTTGAGTTTGTGACATAATTACGTATTTGCGCACATTTTTTTTGGGTAAATTGACATCGCACGTGGCGTGAAAAATGACATTTTAGAAATGTCCATAGGTAGCGGGTTCGTTCCTTGCTTTCAGAACTTTAAGTTAAAAACTTTGTAAAATTCTATTTGACGTTAGGTAAAGTATTTATCCATAATTTCTCCTTCATATATCTACTTATGTATAACGTATAACGTTTTATTTTTTATTTTTTACTTCTTCTTATATATAACAAAAAAAATACCCGTCCCAAGACAGGTAAAATTAATTCCCTGGCAGAACAGTTTTGCACAACTTCAAATCAATATATAATGATACTAAACCTTATGTCTAGAATCCTTATTCAAATTTTCATCAACATCCTTGACATTCTAGAAAATGGCTAAAATAGTTTAATGGATTTAATAAGTAATTGAAATTCAGGAAATATTGCTTAATCCATTAAATTTAATCGATATTCATTAAACGAATATCGATTAAATTTTATGGAAATCTGAAAAAATATTACTTTTCAAATGAAGGGCTGTGCCCATATTATGACCCTAACACCCTTCAAGATACTCCAAATAAACATAAATTTAGGGGAATTATTTGATGTTTCATACCTATTGTTAAAATATCAGACACATCGGAGGTATTTAAATCTTCACGAATGGATTCCATACTCTTTCATCCTTTGCACAAAACTAAATATAGCCCATATTACTCACCCTTACGCCTAGCAGCTGTGTTCCAAAAGTCATCTAGATTGATTCATTAGTTTAAGAGTTCATGCTGTACAACGATATATATATATATATATATATATATATATATATATATATATATATATATATATATATATATATATATATATAAATATATATATATATATCAATATATATTGTTTTAGCTACGTAGGGCGTTGTTTAGAGCTTATGGCTCTCATCAGCACTGAGAAATTGAGAAATAACCATCTCAGACAGTCACAGGGCGTGAACTCGGTTCACCGAGACACCTTGAACCTGTAAGCGTTCATCCAGTCCCATTAGGCCACGAGAGATTGTCACGTAATAACGGAAAAATTAACTTATATTTACACTGAAAGCGGTGAGTATAAGTATCTAAACATTCGATAGGTTCGATGGGTTAATGGTTCTCATCAACCCATTATGTCAACCCAATATTTCTATGTACTTGCATGGCATTTTTCTTTAAATTATCATCGTGAGGAAGTCTTACAAATAACGACGAAACGTTGATGAATACATAAAAAAACATCTTTTGGTTTTTCCTTTTCATTTCCCATATATATATATATATATATATATATATATATATATATATATATATATATATATATATATATATGACTTTTTTGTTTCAAAATATTCCATGAGTAGGACTAGCACTTTCGATTCTGCGTCGAATCATCTTTAGGTAACAAAAGACAAATGAAAAAAATTCTGGAGAAAATATGAGAATTTTATAAATCGGGGGACCCATAACAAAAATACCCTTATTTGATATAGAAATAAAATCCAACACAGATAAGTTCACCACTTACCCGTACAAAAAATTACAAGCAAAGGCTCAAGCTTGCTTAATTTTAAAAGTGAATGACCTTATATAGCCGTAGTGAAAAATCTCATCTACTGAGTAAAACAAAACTCATCCGCTGATAACATATTTTATACTGCACTTACTGACATTAAACAAACACTAATCAATAATAACTTCCCTAACCCGATATGTTTAGCCGCCATAACAAAAAACAACAACAACAACAATAATAATAATAATAATAATAATAATAATAATAATAATAATAATAATAATAATAATAATAAGAAGAATAAGAATAAGAATAAGAATAAAAATATCAATCTATACTACTGTAACCAAATACACCCTAATATCAAGTAGATGAAAAAATAACAAAAAATATTATACATAAACATATCTCCCCTACTGATAAAAACCATAAACTCCGTTTCACTATTTACTATAAAAAAATAAAACAACTAATTTATTAATAAGAAATAACCCGACGTTGGAAGACGGTTTAAATAAAACTAGTGATGCTGTATATGTGTTTAAATGCCCAATGGGAGAATGTGTCCCCCAAAACAACACATATATTGGTATGACTAGGACTAGTATCTCTCGTTGCTATACATGTCACCTCTCCTCCTCCCATAGTTCTATTTACCAACACTTTGTAGAACACGACACCCAAAAAGAGAATTTAGAGACATATTAGTCAAAAACACTGCTATCCTCGCTATCTCACATTGCAATCTGCGCCTCCCCATAATTGAAGCCTTACTCGTTCGAGGAAAGAATCCCACCATCAATCAAGCTCGATATGAGGGGGGAGAAGACATACTGAAATGCCTTTAATATATAAAAAAAAACTTTTAATCGAGTTTCTCAATAAATTCACCAGTTTTAGTTTGCATAACTCCTCACGTGCCTGAAGAAGACTCATGGGAGTCGAAAACGTTAGCACTTTTGGCGAGTTCCTGTTCACACTCGAACAGAACATTAGATCAAAAAATGTATAAAAAAAGAAACAAACAGCAATTGTCCCTGTTGTTTAATCAAGCATGCATGAATGAAGAAATGTAAAGAAGTATGCAAATATATCAATGGCAATTAAGCTACAGAAGCGTACATGTTTCATTCCCGCAGGAAATCATTATTTAGCGTAATGATTTCCTCCGTGTAGCTTACTTGCAATATATACTTTTTCATACTACTACTAATCTCTACTCACGTATTGGCACTCTTTAAGTAAATACGCCACGTTCATGCTCAGAGTTTTCAGTCTTTGACTATAACCTTAAAACGCCCTTTTGGCTTGTCTTTCGGACGTTTACAATGCTGCAGTTTTCTATATAACAGTTGTTTAGGTAGCATTTTATATACGGCACAATCACGTTGACACACCGGTTCCCGTTAGGTAAGCGACGTCCAGCCTGGCCAGTACTAAATGGGTGACCATTTGGGAATGTATGTACTCTCTGCTTATCTCGGCATTGTTTCCAGTCGTCTTGAACTGCTTGCCATTGGAATCAAGCAGTGCCGACTCACGAGAAGTGTTGTTTGTAATTGCGCAACCCTTGCTTCACAATTACACGCGCCGCCAACCCCTTACAGGGGTGTCCATAGTCTCTCTAGACTGAACGAAGGGCTTTGAGGTAGCATTTATGTCATCTTCCATCTTAACCTGGTTACGTATAATGCGAACTTCTATGGCGGATACACAGGTTGGCTGTAAAATTGTAGTATGGTGTGAGTGATTGCCAATTAAGGTTTAGAATTCTCTTCAGATATGTTTGACGGAACTTCTTCAGAGCCTTGAAGTGTCGGCAGCACGGAACCCATGTCCCCGAAGAATACAGGCGTATAGACAATACACATGATTCGTAAACACTAAATTTTATTTTTCATGGTAATATCTCTGTCTGTCTGTCTGTCTGTCTGTCTGTCTGTCTATCTGTCTGTCTGTCTGTCTCTCTCTCTCTCTCTCTCTCTCTCTCTCTCTCTCTCTATATATATATATATATATATAATTTTTTGAACTCGCAAAGCGACATTCTGTCCTTGAATCGCTACCAGTTTCTATGCAAAACAGGTATCACCCGATATGTTTAGAACAGAAAAATAACACGTATTTATTCTATTGGACGTACGCGACACTCAAGATATATTATTCCGTATTACTATTTGTTGTTACCTTTTTAGGGTCCAAAAATAAAAACACAAGATACGAATTGAGTAAACAAAAATATTAACAAAGAACAATAGTACAAAAACATATATAAATGAGAATGTTACGAGTGAGACTGTTCGGTCCGACTGGCAGAACTGTCTGCTAGAACAATGACTTTTTGTAAAAGCGGTACCTGCTGCGATGTACATCTGGGTGAGTTCATGCGTAGGTGGATAAATTATCATAACACCTTCTCGTAAGTATTAACTCCTCATGAGTCTCAATACCTTTATTCGTTGGGTTAACGGCGATAGAGTCCGTCATTTTTTATTACTTCTTTAAACGGCGTTGTTTTGGGAGCCGCTTGCGGTATTGGCATGTCAGAAGCGTCGTAACTGACATGCATGACTTCTTGCTCTCCAGGAGGACTGCTGTCAGCATTATGCGACATGCGTTTTCTGATTCGGTTCCAATGTCTCTTGTGAGTAAACTGGGGACCTTGAATCATGTAGATCATCTTTCCTACTCTTTTCTCAACTGTACCAACTGAGACATTAACACATATTAGGGAGTAGTTGAGTTATCATAGATTGAGAGAGGGTGACAGAATACTAAAAAGTAGATGGTGACTTGTTCAGTTAATTATACATTACGTACAATTAGGACATTTAACAAAACACGTTTTCAAACATAACTTAATCATATAACTAAAGTATATTTAGCATGTTAATATAGTGTTGTGATGGGATACCTGACTCCCCTCAAGGTTGATAAGTATAATATATATATATACTACAGATATTATATATATACTACGAATAGTACTATGCATGTGGACGGTATTCGAGTGTATTAGGTTACTCCTATTGGATTTTTGGTAGTGCTATTGTTTTGTACAAAATATACGTTGTAATAAACCATCCTCTTTTAAAGACCTTACACTCTAGTTATTTTGTTATTATATATTCTGACCAAGTTATATCAGCTGGCGACGACGATTTCGAAAACGAACCCATAAAAGATATTAGTTAACTATATGAACTGGAAAACAAGGATTCGAAACTAAACCAAATTTGGGAATATATTCAGTCACGCGCATGCTTTGTTTTATTCAGTAATCACGTTAATTTAAAGATATCAACTGCAAACGTGGTTCGATAATCGAATTCACACTACAAAGAAGGATTTACTAAAAAGTGGAAAAAAGCACCCAACAAACAGTTTTTATCGTCGGACATACATGTGCGTTAACGAACAAAGATTACTGTGGATTTTTTTCCAGTACAACTAAAAGACATCTAAAAAAGGCGTGTCAAAGAGGAAAACCCTTTTAAAAAGTAAGAATACTTTTATTGTTCGATAAGGAAAGAAAATGTGACTCAAATGCGAACTCGGACCATTAACATTACGAACTATACAAGATAAAAGTTCAATGCTTTTTAGTAACTAATAATATTGCTATTACTTTTTCTGAAATTTTTTTTGGTTGCTTGTGTCGAGTTCGCCTGAGTATTTTCAATATGGAACAATTAGTCGAAATGACTAAAATGCTGTGTACAAGCATGCAACAACAACGACAACAGCATCAAGAGTTGCAATAAAAAATACTACAACAGCAGAAAAGTTTCGAAAAAATTCTGAAACAGACCACCAGTGAAAGAAAAAACAGTTTTTTTTTCTGCAGAAGGAATTGCACATTATTTATCTGAATTTGTATACGAATCTGATTCTGACGTTACATTTACAGCATATTTCAGACGATTTGAGACAATATTTACTAAAAGGTGCTTAGATTGGTCGGATGAAGAACCGGTAACCCTGTCATTACAGAAACTGGGAACAGAGGAGAATATCAAATATACGAACTTGATATTGCCCAGAAAACCTGAGGAAGTTTCATTCGATGAAACTATAAATATACTGTCGAAGATATTCGCCGAAAGAAATAATATATTCCACACGCGATACAAATGTCTAAACATCGTGAAAACGGATAACGAGGATGTTTTGGCATACGGAACAGTAAACTCTTTGGTTGAGCAATTCAAGATAAATGCAACCCCCAAAGATTTATTCAATTACCTAATCTTTGTTCAAGAACTAACAGCCCCTAATTACAAAGAAATAAAGTCTAAAATCTTAATAATGGTGGTTTGGTTTGGTTTGGTTTGTTTTACGGCATAGCAACCAACTATGGGTTATGTAATGGTGAAGCAAGTCATGAAAATCACGTTACAAACAGTGACAGAAGAATGTCAGCGTGTTAAAAGGGATAATACCCAAATTGAAAAAAAAGTGTTGCCAAAGTACAACGCAAAAATATCAAAAAAACCTCCTAAATTCAAAAAGACAGGAAAATGTAAGACGTGCGGAAAGCCTGCATTGCCTTTATTTTTGAATTTTGACTGGGGAATCTGCGTATCTGCCAACATTTAGTAATGAGGGGGCGGGTTTTTTTATTCATTTGGGTTATTTTTCATCTTCTATGTAAATTTAAGACGATTTTCCTCTGTACCTTTGTCAATAATAGGAAAATAACCACATGCACCACATACTACTAAACTCATCACTATATTACGCTTATTCACTCGAGCGTGTTATAGTAAATTTGTGATTCTTTTCTCAAACTAACACTAAATATTACTTTTTGCTTACCAAAACATACTCACACGATGTGGTAGTTAAAACTTTTCCCTCTAACACTTTAGTACTAAAGCTCACCCCATCGACACCGGGAATTAATAAACAACGTCTACTTAAAATAACCCTTATAATTTAATATTCGTCTGCTATTAATATACTACATAATACAATAAATTACACACACATTTAATGAACGCTCCCTCTAATTTCTCTGATTTTCGAGAATATCGGATTATGTTATTTCTACCTATTACGTATACAGTTATACCCATTCCAGTTTTTAGAGAATGCAATTAACGAACATAGTCCTGTATAGTGTTTCATTAGTCAACATGGCGGTAACATTTTCTTCAGCGACTCGACTTTCGAATTACGTCAATACACGCCAAGGTACTCGAATACTATCATAAAGTTAACATTTTCTGAATCCTACACCTTTCACACGCATAATATCCAAAATTGGGAAAGAAACATCATTTCTTTCGTATAGAAATGATCCAAAACGTGTAACGGGTGGACCCTAAATTTGGTCACCTTCTGGCGGATTGTAAAATAAAACCGCATGTCGGCTGCAGACACCGCTTATATGACCTATTTTTCGGTCAAGGGGTTATCGACGAACATCCAAGACTGAGAGGTTTAGCGTTCGATTCCATTCGACTAACGCATTTTTTTTACATTGTTAAACTTTTGCCTACTGGGAAGGGGGGGGGGGTGGAGGACTATAGGCCGTTTTTTAAAATTCAACATTATCATGTAGTAATTTGAAGAAAAAATATGTAGTACTTCTGCTGAATCATGCTTCCGCACATGGCGTCATAGTGACGTCTGATTCTTCTTAACTATTATGAATATCATCCTTTCTCTTCGAACACACATGGTTTATTAGTGCTCTGTAGGCCTCCTTAATTATATTTGTGTGTTTCATTATTTCTCAGGAGGCATACTCATTTTTCTTTTTCCATTCCTAAAAAAAAGTAATTTCTCTACAAAGATAACGGGTGGTTTGGTTTTCATAGGGCTCTGTAGGCCCCTTTAATTTTAAAAGTGCTCATTATCATAGATAGAGCGGATGTTTAATCAGAAAGAAGAATTCTGGGAAAATACCGGTACCGGGAATGGACAGGAAGACTCCTACAACTGAGTCTCTTTCCTTCCGTCATCCCTTTCTTCCTCCTTTCCCCCTTCCACAAAAAATGTCCGATGTGACCTATTTGCGTTCTGTAGGATGTTTAATTCATTCTTTTATATTTCTCCCGGGCAACGCCGGGTGACGGGTCTATCTAGTTGTAAATAATTTTCATATTTAATTTTGTGCATATTACACACATATGGGTTTTAAGTAGGGTTTTCATCGCACGCATTCTTTTGGTGATTAAAGAAGGATGTATAGTATAAATGATGGTCATAAATGAAACTAGCTAGGTTATAATAGTTAGAATTTGCCAGTGAAGACTGACCACCCTCTTTTGGCCTTGTGCCGCACTTACTTAATGTTCTACATTAGTGAATCAATAAAAGATCAAAATATGACAGCTGAGAGAGAAGATTGAGATTGTTCAATGCGGTATTGTGTAAGAGTAGTTGTTTTAAATTAATTACCGAATTACACGGATCTAAGTGCTAGTAACAGTCTTCTGAGAGGTTAAGGTTTGAAGGTGCGGGCGATATAAAGAATACATTTACGAATTACTTTTTTCTTGCGAGAATTATTTTTTAGTCATTTTCGAAAATTTTGCAGATTTTCTTTCGGCGTTCTTGTTGGGTACTATCAGTAGGAAACCCTACTTTCCTGCGGGGTCATATCCTAAGAAGACCCAAAGTTGCCTGCTTCTCGAACCTTTTGTTCGACTAAGCGCTTTGGCATCTTCCGGCTGTTTACGTAAACAGCCGGAAAATGCCGAACAAAAATTCGTTTTGGTCAAAATCTTTACCAGTACCAGGACTTTATACACCCATTATTAAGAGGGTGTATATAATAGACGGCAGTACATCTGCCTTCTCCACATCTTTGCACACATTTATTGGTACACGTGGAGATCCTTATCTCTAGGTGCATTACTGGGACATCTACTCTTTCAATAGAGGTTAGGGTTAGGGTTAGTTTCAATAGTTTGTTTGAGGGTTCTTTTCATCTACGATATTTCAATTTTAATTTCAATTTTTTGAGTGGGGGGGGGGTTAATTTAAGAAACTGTTTAATTTCGGGTTTGCATATATTCGCCTTACTCATAAGTTAGGTATTAATTTAGGGGCAACTTGTTTTGAGTTTCTCTACGACCTGAAACTTTGGTAGAAATGTGATACGGCCACTATGGACCATGCAGCTTATAGAAGTCTGTAGAGTGGACAAGATAGGGGTTGCCTTAATTGCATTTATATATTTTCGGAGTAACTTATGTTTATCACTTCTGTTTTGCATTAATTGCGGCTCGTTTTTCGGCCCTTTTTGTCCTTCCCCTCTCTTTTTTTCTGTCAGAAAGGGTGTCAGCTTTATGACCAGTTTTCTTTCCTAGATTGAGGTTCGTTAGTGTTTGGTTGTTTTGACTGAAGCCAGTTTAGCGGGACAAACAATAAGAGTGCATGGAGTAACTCAATTTTGTCTACAGAGTAGATGTCAATCTTACGACTGGTGTCACCATCAATATATTAGAAATTATATTTTTTATTAAAAATAAATGAAATAATGTATTCAATTTTTTAAGCATGACCGAATTGATACCATTTTCTGCGGACAAGCATTTTTATTATTCTGTATGTTCAGCAGTGAATTTTAGAAATGATTATTGTTCAAATTCTAAATTGATTAGATAATTTTATAAATCGACTTAACTATAAAAATTGTATTATTCGGACTACTTTTCTCATCTTGGATGTTATTCTCACAACGTTTCGACCGATGTAACCTTCGACCTTCTTCAAGTGCATCTTGTCGAATTCAGGAATGTTTATGTCTCACCCAGTAATCAGTACGGAATTTTGGACCGAATTCATTATTTAATCCATGGGGGTAGATTGCTCTCGTCCCGAACGATACTAAGAATATTATTATGAATTACGTTAGACTTCAACTTTAATTAATTATGCGTGGTAAGTGCATCAGCACCAAAGAATACATCTGTGTTTGCTTCCTGTTTCCAGGAAAATGTCTTGTTTCTGCACGATAATGCCCCAGTTCACACAGCAAAATATTAACTGAAAAGTGGTTGAATGATAACGTTTTTCAGACAATGTTCTGGCCCGAACAAAATCTCATCCAGAACTTGTGGAGCACAATTAAAAGGAAATAGGCAAACAAAAAAATTGGGAGTTAGCAAAAGAAAATTGGGAAAATATCACTTCGCAACAATTTAAGAAGCTGACAGAAGCCATGCCCAAGCGCCTTGTTACAGAACGCTCATGGTGGAGCAATTAGGTATCTTATATAAATAGACATTTTGTCTGTCTGTCCGTTCTTCAGTCACAATTTTTAAAACATTGTGCAATTTATTTCATTTAAAAATCTCAGAGATCTTAACTACTTGTAAAAATGGGAAATATTGCATTAATAGTAAATAATAAATTACCAACAAATAAAGCGGATGCCATGACCGGACATCGAAACAGAAACATATTTTTTACTTTCCTATGAATAGAGCTTAAAACATTACCGTAACAAAATAATTATAGTTTAGGCGTGATGTCATAGATTTATGATTTTTATCATGTTTGAAAACATGAATTAAAACATAAGCGCTAATAAGAAAATGAATTGATAAATGCTATCAATAACGTCGGAAATTATTTTAATAGTCAAAAACAATTTATTTGCTTTAAGTACGTATTGTATGTAGTTTTTTCACAATTATATAACCCTCATAGCCTAGCAAAAATATGCGACTAAAGGGAGCATATTTTTGCTAGTTAGTTAAATACCAATTTGTTAATGTGTATTTTTATGAATTTTATTCAAAATAAGTATTCAAAATTAGCCACGCTCAGTGTTATTGACCTTTTTTTTCAAAATATATATTAAAATTTAGCAAAGCTCATTTTTTTTTGCTCAGAAGTGTAGGTATATATTTTTGATCTAGTAATTTTAAAAGTAGCTTACAAACTGTAAACATGCGAACACCGCTGATATAGATAATAATAAGACTAACAAAAAAAGAACTCAGAAATGACATATATTATCGGATTTAGTATGACCCGACAAGTTTATGGTAAAAATACGGTAATATTTATTGAGGTTATCTAGGACCAAATTAGTGCATATGAATACTTTATTTCATTCGTACTGGGCGATATATATATATATATATATATATATATATATATATATATATATATATATAATTATTATCTATTTATACAGACATGTATATAATCCGCGACACTGGCATGTCGATGTTATCGATCAGCAGCTGTTAGAAACTGAGATCTCATCAGGTGGAAAGAAAATCTGATCCTTCCCTCAGATAATATTTTGAAAGAATGAAGTGGAAATAGAAGAAAAATAAGAAAAAGAAACGAAATAAAAATGTAATCCTAAATCCTAAATTTTTAATTTCGTTTTTTTTTTCTTCCCGATCTGAGGGAAGATCAGATTTTCTTTACGCCTTTTAATATAAAATAATTATATATAAAAGCTCTATTTACTGTTGAGCACTCTTTCTAAGCGCGGTTGAAATTATTTGGATTTTATCCTGTGAATGTTTACTTTACCTTGATTACTATATATATATATATATATATATATATATATATATATATATATATATATATATATATATATATATATATATATATATATATATATATATATATATAATTTATAAATTCAAGGCCTGGATTAAAAGACTTTAAATCAATCTAAAAGGAATTTAAGTTAAGATTTAAATTCCCATTTAAATTCTCATTACTCAGGTCAGAGACATCATAAAAAATCTTGACACCTCCAAAGCCTGTGGCCCTGATCTTATACCAGTAATAGTAATAAAGAAATGCTCTGTTGTCCTCTCCAAACTATACAACAAATGCCTTGATGAATCTTGTTTCCCTGATAGTTGGAAAATTACCTCTGTGGTACCAGTCTTCACGAATTCTGGAGATAGAACTGATCCTCTAAACTACCGCCCAATCAGTCTACTCCCGATCTTTGCTTAAATCTTTGAATCATTAATCAATCTAGCGATAGTCTGGCACCTAGTTAATGCTAAACTTCTTTTTGATCATAAATACAGGAATAAGACAAGTCCGATCTACCGCAGATATCCTAACGATCATCTCTTAATGCATATATCATACACTGGACAAGACAGGTGAAGATAGGGCGGTAGCACTTGATATATCCAAGGCCTTTGACAAGGTCTGGCATGAAGGGCTTCTCATAAAACTGCAGTCATATGGTATTACTAGACAAATATTTAATATAATTAAACCCTTCCTAACAAAAAGAAAGATCCAGGTTGTCCTCGATGGCCGTTTATCTAAGCAACATAACATAAATGCTGGTGTACCCCAGGGATTCATCCTTGGACCTCTACTGTTCCTGATGTTCATAAATGACCTCCCTGATGTCATTCAGACTAAGATAGGAATATTTGCTGACGACACCACGCACTACTCTCGTCATATGGGCAAAACAGACACGCACATATCTGAGGCAATGACTGAATCCTTAGAAAATGACCTCCAGTCTGTAGTGGATTGGGGTAAAAAATGGATGGTAACTTTTAATGCCGAAAAGACAAAGCTACTTTCCTTCAATAACTACAAGAAACCTCTTCAACAACCGATTGTCATGGCAAATAACACCCTACCTGAGAGTTCATCATTCAAACTCCTCAGCCTAACATTCACAGGTAACATGAATTGGAATAAATACATTGAAGACATTGCCAGGGCTGCTGCAAAGAAGGTGGGCTCCCTCTACCGTGCTAATAAACTTCTAACACCTGACATTATCCTATATTTCTACAAAGCCACCATCCGCCCATGCATGGAGTAGTGTTACTACATCTGGGCTGGTGCATTATCCACTAGTTTCTCCTACTTAGACATGGTCCAAAAAAGAGTCGCCAACTTAATAGGTCCCTCACTGTCAACCAAGCTCCAGCCCCTGTCCCATCGCCGCAATGTTGTTTTTTTGTTTTACAAGTACTTCAATGCATTGTGCTCCGATGAAGGTGCTGCTCTGTAACCCCAACGACATAAATTCACTAGGCCAACCCGACAATCTGCCAAATCCCATCCATTCACTGTGGAGTTCTCCAGATGCCGAAGAGTTTTCTACTCCAAAAGCTTTTTGCCTCGTACTGCTGGACTCTGGAACTCCCTCCCTGCTCCCTGTTTTCCTGACGATACTGATATGCAGAAATTTAAAACTAATGCAAACAAACATCTCGCTGCGCAACTCCCAATTTAGGTTAACCCCCCCAAACTTTCACCCTTTTTCTCAGTAGCCCTTTACAGTGGCGACTGGCCTTGTTTGGGGTGAACTATGTTAAAAAAAATCCGAGTCCGGGCTTTTGCAGCTCTCAGTGGATATAAGGGAGTAACTCTACAAGGTTCTTAATCATTCTGTATTCGGGATTTAACATCATTAACACTATAAAGTATAGTGAACACTTATGGGAGTAATAGTATTGCTATACTGATTGAGTCTGATTTAGAGGTAAGAACAAGAATTAGGTCGGCAAGATTGAACCTGTTTAGGAGATTTAAGAGATTAACACTTTTAACTAAGGTATAGTGAAGGTTTATGGGAGTAATAATGTTGGTATACCGATTAAGTCTGATCTAGAGATTAGAGCAAGGATTATGTCGACAAGGTTGAATCTGTTTAGGAGATTTAGAAAATTTCACATTTTTAAATATGGTACAGTGGAAACTAATGGGAGTAATAATATTGGTATACTGATTAAATCTGATAAGAACATGGATTAAGTTGACAAGGTTGAACCTGTTTAGGAGAGTTTTACAGCTTGCTGAATTATATTTGTGGAATGGGGGTGTTGCTCTCTTAATAACTGGAAAATTATTATTAGAAAAATTATTATTTCATATTTACGTGGTGTAAATTATTGGGTTTAAGTTATACTGTAGGGATGGGCCGGTTAAAATATTAATATATTTATTCCTATTTTTTTAATTTATATTTATGGGGTGATAGTTGGGAGGATTTTCCCGAGTGGAAGTCGGTATTTTGTTGGGCAATTATGGGGTTATGTATTGGGCAGAAGGGGATGTTATTGTTAGGCCTTTATGTGTATCGGTAAGTCCAATTGATAATTATGCTTGTCTCCTGTGGATGCATCCTTTAAAGATTTCGTCTCTTATATTCAAGTGACACAATTTAATACAAAAAAGACCATCACAAAAAATGAAAAAAATAAGAAAAGGTATAATTAAACAGACGAATTCTGTTATTTTTACAATTTATATATATATATATATATATATATATATATATATATATATATATATATATATATATATATATATATGTTATTGTTTATTATCTATGTACGTAACGTTTCGTCCTTTATAATCGGGATAAAGATATGACTATTCACTACCGGTCACGTTCAAAATTCATAATGATCGGTTAATTAGTGTAAGAGTGAATGCTGTACATATCACATACCTAACCCTCTCTCCTTCTCTCTCTCTCTCTCTCTCTCTCTCTCTCTATATATATATATATATATATATATTTCTATATATAGGATTCACTATGAATTATGGAAAATGTATACTCGGCAACACAGTGAGTAACGTGTGCACTTTTTCAGTTAGGGAATGTGCGATCCCCAAAATATTAAGTTATTTCATGCTTTTCTTTCTGTGTTTCTTTTTGTTAATCTGTCTCCTTCTCTTTTTCTTCCTTTACTACATCTTTTCTATTTGTACTTTTACTTTTCTTCTTTCTTTCCTTCACTCTTTCTTTTTTTTGATTTCTCATTTTTTATTCTTTCGTTGTTATTTCTCCTCTATTCCTCTATTTCTTTTTTACTTTCTTTTTTCTCTTTCTGATGTGCCTTTTTCCTTCTTTTTTTGATTTTTCCTGTTTCCTTTTCTCTCACCTCCTTCTCCGCTACGTTATGCCCTCTTTCATTTTTCAATCTCTATAACTTTTCTTTCTTTTTTCGTGCTTTTTTCCTATCCTCTTTCACCTTTACTTTAGTTTTCTTTCTTTCATTTTTGTATATCACTCATCCTTTCTCAAGATTTTTGATCCTTTTTCCTTTTTCTACTTTTATTATTTCATTTGTTCTTTTTCTCTTTCTTTTTCTTTTTGCTTCTCTTTCCGACTTCTCGCCCCTTTTCTTTTTACATCTTTATCTATTTCTTAATCTAATTGCCCCTAATCACCATCATCACGCTTTTCATCAAGAGAAAACGAAACGATAATATTATGTCAATGAAAAATGCACCAATTGACTGTTTGACCTTCACGTGACGTCATCGAATTATTAAAAGCTCGGTTATCATTGGCTGAAACTAACTCCACCCATTAGATTTTTAGTTTTAAGATGAGTCGTAGCATCTTGATTATAGGCTTGGGCCGTCAGTCCGTAGCTTTTCAGTTCAAATTAGAATTTTTGTTGACCTGTCACGCTAAAGTTTGAAAATATTTATTTTCTAAACACCCATTGTTCATCTCTATTTAGAGATTGAATAGCCGCATCTTATTTGAGATGCGTCCAAAATATCTGAACTAAGAGGTTCTATCTGTTCGTTTGTCGGTAACACCTACGTTTGTTGTATCGTATTTTCGTCGCTCTGTTAGTTTGTCATGTTACATTTGAAAGAGAATGTTAATTTGTCTGTCAGGCTTACATTTTAAATTGTACTTTTTTGGTCTGTAACGCTTAAATTCTAGATATCATTTTCGTTCGTCTACCATGCTTAAGCTTGGAATAGAATTAAGAATTTTAACACTTAATTTTGAAATAGCATTTTCGTTTGCATGTCATGTTAAGGCTTGAAATAGAATTTAGCGCTTTCCCAATTAAGTTCGAAATATCATTTTTTGGTTCGTCTGTCATGCTAAAGCTTGAAATAGAATTAAGCACTTTCATGCTTAAGTTGGAAATATCAATTTTGTTCGTCCGTCATGCTTAAGCGTGAAATAAAATTTAAACGCTTTCATGTTTAAGTTAGGAATATCATTTTCGTTCGTCTGTCATGCTAGAGCTTTTAAATGAATTTAACGCTTTCAGACTAAAGTTCTTCGACGCCCTATTTTGAATAGTATATTCGTTTGTCTGTCATGTTTAAGCTTAAACTTTAGTTTGAAATAGCATTTCCATTCGTCTGTCATGCTTAAGCTATAAATAGAATTTAGTACCTTCACAACTTATTTTGAAATAGCATTTCCATTCGTCTGTCATGCTTAAGCTATAAATAGAATTTAGTACCTTCACAACTTATTTTGAAATAGCATTTATTTTGAAATAGCATTTAAGCTTGAAATAGAATTTAGCGATTTCACGTTTAAGCTTGAAATAGCAGTTTCGTTGATGATGGATAAAAAACTGAAGGACACGTTGATGGTTGATCTGAACCACGGCGTCCGGTCTTCAGTGAGAGATAACTTTGGAAGTCGTTACTATGAAGCTCGCCTTTGATAAGGAACTTCGCTACCACTCCAACAAATTTTGACAGGAGAAACATTCTTACTGTGAATGACCAAGAAGAACCACCGGACGAAGGCAATAAAGCATCAATAAAGCAGAAAACAACATAATTTTACGCGTTTGTCTTTCTTTATGGTGTCTTCTGTATACTAACAACGACTAACGAGGGATTACTTTGTTGAGCCAGAGATGATCTGGTTCATTTTGGATGAAAATAAATTCTGTACATCACGCAGAACAACGTGTGTCTTGTCAATAACCAATTTGATGGCTAACCTATCAAGAAAGTAAGCTCATCCAAACTATAATGGTCTTTGTGTGTGACTTCATTGTGGGTGACGTCATACCGCCTTACATTTTTTAATAAGACCAAGGCTTATAACTTAGCCCTGCACCTTTTAAAGAGGCCTCAAGATCCGAACGACTATTTGTAGCTACCCATTGTTCTTTTGTTGTTCCGTACGACACGTCTGCCGTGTTTGTTACTTTCATAGTTACTAGTTAGTGCGTTAACACAAGATACTAAACAAAAACATGTACAATTCTTACTTTTTATGGTTTTAAAATAATTTAATCTAATGCGACTAACACAGTAATCAATGCTAATTGTCAGTTCATTGATGATCTACTGTATAGACTGGTACTCGAATATGAGTTTACAAGAGTGTCTATCTGCGTATGCCGTCAATAGTAAATTACGGCAGACATGTGTGCCTGGCTTAAACGTAAATTCGTTTCTTTGTTTATTCTCTTCCCTCGCTTTGTAATTTCAGGTTATTTTCTCTTCTCCCCTGTCTCTATGTCTATCTGTCTATTTATCTATATCGATCCCTTTTGCTTACGTAACGATTGACGTAAATAAACATTCTTTGCATTCTACGTGTTTCAAACCAATTATATTTCCTGGTCGGAATTTTACAGATACAATCTTGATTATAAAGAGAGATAGTTACTTCATATAGATATATGTCCTTTAATAGGGCCAAGGCGGAAGAGGGAAAGCACTAACTATACCTCCACTGGAAGTGTGCGGAGAGTACTGGAACTTTTGCCACTAAAGTTAAACAGAAGAAAAATTGTCGGCGAGAAATAAGTGGTAAACGGCTGTTACAATCACGCAAAATGAATTGCAACGGTTATGGAGAAAAGGCGGTGAGTACTTGAAATCTAGTAAGACGTGTTGTCATTTGTACGGAAGCTTGAAATGGAATTAAGCGCTTTTCATGCTTAAGTTTGAAATGGAATTTTCGTTCGTCTGTCATGTTTAAGTTGGAAATAGAATTTAGCACTTCCACATCTTATTTTGAAATAGAATTTTCGTTCGTCTGTTATGCTATGTTATATTAGCTGGATTTGCCTATTCGCTATCGGTTCGCAAATTTGACTACTCGAACTATTTGAATAATTAATTAAAAATAATAGCAATTTCATTTATAAGTTTTTTTTAACATAAAACCAAATCTTTTTCGTTTATTTATATAGATAGATAAACATTAACATTTTGGTAATTTCGCTATAAGATTATTTGTCTTTGAAATGTGACTATAAAGAAAAGAAAAGAAAGAAGAAATCACTTTGCAATTTAGAAATAGATCGCAACTTGTTAAACAGCAAGTCAGTCCCCTTAAACAAAGGAACGTTTGGACAGAAATATTAAATACTTGTCCAGGAAATAAAACAATATAGCGAAACAGAACTATTTATTATTTTAAAATTAAAACAATCATTGAATTAATAGTAGTTAATTAATAAAATGTCCTTTTCAAAACAATATGCAAATTAGCTAACCTTGCAAGCAGTCTAAAGTAGAAATGAGTTGGAATAGGGTGTTTTGACTTCACTGTTAGTGCGAGAAATGGACCCAACTCTCGCATTTATTTATTTAGATTACATAATAATAATAAACAAACAAGTGTAGCGAACTACATTATTACAGTACCAATAACATCGTGCAATAATAACAAATAAAATTATCTTTTGAGAATGCTTAATGCTTAAAATAGCATTCATCATTCTCAAAAGATAATTCTTTTAAAATCTTACAGGGTAACTTTATACTTGGTATTATTTGAATTATTCAGACTATTGTTCTAATCTTAGATGTTATTCTCACAATGTTTCGGCCAATGTAACCCCGACCATCTTCAGATGCATCTTGTTGAACTCAGGAATTTTTATGTTGAACTCGGAAATCTGTGCGGAATATCAAACGGAAACTTTTATTTAATCTACGGGGTAGCTTGCTTTTGTTCCGTTAGCCACGATCGGGCGATTCTAAGAATACAATTACGAATTACTTAAGACTTCTGCGCAGTCGTGACTTATCTAAAAAATTCAAATACTTATTTGAATTTATAAAATTATTTATCCAGATAATTAATTTTATGGTTCAGTGATTTTTGTGAATGAAATTAAAACTGTTAATTGGAAATCCTTTATTTAATCTACGGGGTGGCCTGCTCTCGTTCAGTCAGCCACGACTGAACAGAAGTTTTAAGTAATTCGTAATGGTATTCTTAATATCACACGCACCTCCAGCTAAACCGTTGTGGGAATAATATTCAAGATGAGAACAGTAGTCCGAATAATTCAAATAATACAAATTATCAATCCTCACCTTTAAAAATCCCGAAACGTAACTTCATACGTTAAATATATAATGCTTATCTAATAAAGACTTACGGAATGTATATTCAACGAATTATAAAAAAAAGGGATAAACTAGAAATCATGTACATTTCACATCGCTATCACATCGCTATCTTATATTCATAGAAGGCATTCCCCAAACTCACAAAGCAAAACATCTCCTTAACGAACGTCACAATAAAATAGAAAGTATCTACTTGATCATGGCCGCCACATCCGAAATCGGAAATTGCGAATCAGTGCTACCCCCTAAAAAATCACCAATAATATTTAAGGCCAGATTTTTTGGGGTGGGTGACTGGGCAAATAATATCATAAGATAGCACAACCAAACGTTAAATATTACTTCCTCAAACTGCTTGGCTAAATAATACGTATAAGAAACTCGGGGAATCACCTCTATTAAATTAAAAATATCGATATATACATAACAAAACTATGAACAGCTTAAACAACATCCTTATAAACAAATACACCTGTCACAAAAATGTCTTCAATTAAAAAAAGAACAGGACAAAACAGTTTCAACTCCTCTCTCCAACATCATTAAGCATATCACAAACTATTAAAAAAAATGAACAACAGAGACGGTAGACGCACAATGAAGCGTAAATTACTGAAAAAAATGATGTGAATGGAATAATTAAAATGTAGTTTATTTTATAATTTTTAAAATGCAACTACGTATCAGGATTTGGGTTATGACGTAAGTCAGCGGACACTATAATCAAAGAATAACACAAAACTTGCTTAAAACTTCTACCTGGTCATGTCTGACTGAAGAGAACAATCTACCTCCGTGGATTGAATAAACGGTTGAGTTAGAAATTTTGTATAAATTCCCGGGTTCGATATAAAAATTCACGAGTTTGAAAGGTGCACCGGAAAAAAGACGAACGTTACATCGGTCGAAACGTTGTGAAAATAAAGATGAGAATAGTAGTCCGAATTCGATAAATAATACAAATAAAAAAATGTTTAACGATATAACGTAATATATTTGAGTTCAATTTATGGCGTAATATGTTTCGATTACAAACAGACACGACACCATTCATTCATGACATTAAGACGCTGCCTGCAATTTAACGCGTAGCCTTTCTGCAAGGCTATAACGACTGAACGGTCATTTCTTCCGGTGTCTACCTAAAACCAAAGATAGCAGAGTTTCTTGACAAGGACTTCACATCTACGAAACACAATACTACGAGACTGCTTCTCTGCTAGTTGTCTTCAAGTTTAATATCAACAAATTCTTGTCGAGCCGTCCTCTTAAGTAATCACATTTTGCCCATTCTACCCATCGTTTCTAATCCTCTCATAGCATTGTTCATCATCCAACTGGCAATCTAAACCCTGATCGTCGAGTGGCTTTTGGCCTTGATAAGTTGTGATCAATTAGTAAAGAAAAAACAAATCTCTATTGTACTGAGACGATACCGGCAATTTATCGCGTACTCCTGTCTGCAATGCTATAACGACTAAAAAATTCCCTGATGACTACAGTATGGTCGTCATCGTCGAGCCATCCATTTAAATAACCAAATTCTGCCGATTAACCCATCGTTTCATATCCTCTCATAGCATTGTTCATCATAATATATTTGAGTGCGAGTTATGGTGTAATATCTTTCGATTACAAACACCAAAGCTCCATTATATTAAACAACACCCTCAATTTAACGCGTACCCTCGTCTGCAACGATATATGTATACATAAAACCACAGAGAACTTCCACGAGCAGAGTTTTTTCCAAGAACTTCCCGTCTTTGCAACACATACCACGGGACCAATTCCCTGCTTACTACAGTATGATCGTCTTCAATTCCAATGCCAACAAATACTTGTTGGGCTGTCCTCTTAAGTCACCAAATTTTGCCCATTAATCCATCGTTTCCAATCCTCTTATTAACCCTTACCCTCGAGTGGATTTTGGCCTTGGTAAGTGATGACCAATTAATATACAAAAAACTCCGAACGCAACGCTATAATCACTTAAAACTTGTACCCGCTCATGGCGGACAGAACGAGAACAATCTACCTTCGTGTATTAAGTAAACGGTTCAGTTCGAAATTCCGTATAAATTCCCGAGGTTAACGTAAAATTTATCGAGTTTTAAAAGATTCACTTGAAGAAGGACGGACGTTACATCGGCCGAAACGTTGTAAAAATAACAATCAATAGTAGTCCGAATGATTAAAGTAATACAATTAAAAAAAAAGTTTAATGATATAACGTAATACATTTGAGTAAGATTTATGGCATAATCTCTTTCGCTTACACCAAACCTCCATTATATTAAGACGATATCGTCAATTTAACGTGCAACCCCGCCTGTAACGTCATAATCACTGAACATATGTGTATCGAGACTAGCCATAACGAGAAAGATAAAACTGATCGGGTAATTGCTCTGCATAATCGATTCCATAGTCTGAAAAGATATCTATTAGTCCAATCTCGCACCCTGGAAGTGTCAGCTTCTAATTAAATACTCTATTAACCCGATCATTTGATTCGCATTTATTCAAGAAATCAAAACACAGACAAAATAAAACTCACACAAAAGAAAATGGCGGAATCAAATCTTTGAGTCCGTTCAGCTGTTAATTATTCCCGGCGACCTTCACCTTTTCGGATTAATATATTGCTGCATCACAGAATTATAAAAATGTCAGACGTTGTCCAGAGATATGAAACAAAATGACTTGTATGTTTTTCATACATATTCCGTCACCCATCCCGTCTGTTCCCCTCCCTTAACGAAGCCAACAAAACCTAATGATATCGACGCAGTTAACTATGAGGACATTTTTGTTCTTTGTTCTCTAACGTCTTTCAATCGTTCCCTTCACGACAATTAATCGGTAGAGATAAAGATCTCACCAAATCTCGTGACGTCACGACGTCTGATGTTATTCTCGTGACAAGCCGGTCGTCATGACCATTATCAATATGCGTGTTATTTATTGTAAAGACATACCAGTAGGCATAAGGCCATTTAACCGGGGGCAAATGAGGGGGGTCTGTTCATCTTTCACTTGGTATTAACTAACTTTGCTAGTCTCACCCCTGAAGAGAAAAGAATCGCTTGTTGTAACTTCTTCATTTCATAAACGTTAAAGTCTGTATCCTGTGGTCGCGATAAGCTTCAAACGCTGTTCCTTTTCAGGGGAATGAATTTCGTCATTCCTTGCATTCTTTTCTTTCACAATACGTTCAGGTCTTTATCCTGTTGTTACGATTAGTGTTGAGACAATTTATCGAAATCGAGTTCAGGAATTGGAAAAACGGAACTTTTTGGGGTATCGGAATCGGAAACACGAGAGCCTAATTTCCGATGAACAAAAAAGATTCTTTAATCTTTTTTTAAACTTAATTTTCCATTGATAGTACTAATGATAAAATAATAACTATTGATCGTTTTTAAAATACCAGTGAATCTAAAATTAATTTGACCCACCAAAATCTATTTCTTAACACTGAAAGTTTTGGTTAATTAATAACCCTAACCTCAACTAAATCAACCCTAACACCAAAATGAGAACACCCTGAACAACTTGATAGAAAGACGAACAAACAACCAAGCAAACCTCAAAACAATTATTTTAAAATTTCGTATATAAATTTAACATAAGATAATCTTCATTTCCGGGCTATTCTAAAATGTTCAGGCTGTGCATTACATTTTTTTTACCACTAACCCTAAGTTTGACGTAATCGTTTTAAAAAAGTAGACCCCCCCAAACGCACAGAATATTTCTCCCACAGAAATTTATTTTTAATTAATTGCCCTAAACGCTAGAATGGCTCGGAAATGGGGCTTTCTTTTACGTTCAATTTACATGTGAAAATTATCCCCCACTCTAAATTATAAAATAATTGATTGTTCTGTTTTTTTTCTTCCTACCAAGTTTTTCATGGTATTCACACGTAATCGCCTAAAAAAGTAGATCTCATTTTTTTTAGAGGCGAGGGTAATTTCGCTGATGGTGTTAATCTACAATAATAATAATAATAATAATAATAATAATAATAATAATAATAATAATAATACCAATGGAACTTGCAAGAAAACTGAAAAGAATATGGAACATGAAGAAAGTCAATATAATATCAATAATCGTAGGAGCACTAGGAACAATCTCCCAAAACCCGGAGAAAAAACTGGGAGCAATTGGAATCAAAGGGATCACTGAGACCATACAAAGTACGGCAATGATCAAAACAGCTGCACTCTTAAGGAAAATCCTCGAATGCGGAAACCAACCCACATAACCTACGAATTACAAGAAGAAAACAAAACCACATAAATGGCACCGGTCTCGGCTGACACCACAAATAATAATCGTAGAGGGTCAAGGAGGATGGGAAGATCGAGGAGGGACAGCACTAACCAGACATCCACTGGAAGAGTGCGGAGATTGCTGGGACGTTATAGAGGCTTATTACCACCCAAATTCCAGGGAAGACCCATGGCCATTGCCAGCGAGTACTCACTGACAGGCGGCTGTTTCGATACCGCAAGGTCATTTGCGGTGGTGATCGAAAAGGGGTGGAGAATACTAGAACTCTGGGGAGGCTTGGTGTCACCCAGACTCCAGGGAACACCACTGGTAGTTGTCGGTAGGCAATCACTGACGATAACTTGTGTGAGAACTCCTAGTGAGTACAAATAATAACAATAATAATAACAATAATAATAATAATAATAATAATAATAATAATAATAATAATGACAATAACAATACCAATAAATAATAATAATGATAATAATAATAATAACAACCACAATAATAATAATAATAATAATAATAATAACAATAACCATAACAATAAAAATAACAATAACAATAACAATACTACTACTACTAGAGATGAAAAGATAAAAACTGGAGACGACAGGGGGCATGGAACTGCCCAAGCTAGGCGAACAGGATAGCTATAAATAATTGGGGGTTCTGGAAGCAGACACCATCAAATCTACAGAAATGAAAGAGAAGATTGGAAAATAATATTTACGAGTAACAAGAAAACTCTTAGAAACGAAATTATATAGCAGAAATCTAGTAAAAGGAATAGACACCTGGGTAGTATCACTAATAAGATACTCTGGGCCATTCATAAGCTGGACTAAAGAAGAACTCAGACACCTTGGCTACTAGAAAATTAATGACCATGCACAATTAACTAAACCCAAAATACGATTCGGACAGACTCTACATGCAGAGAAACGAAGGGGACAAGGACTGGTAAGTATAGAAGATTGTGTGGAAGACGCAAAAAAGCGCTGGAGAAATACATAACTCAGAACATAGAAAAGCTAATTACCGCAGCAAGAGACACCGTCCCAACCAACAACTCGGGAAGCACCGAAACAAGAAACAAAAAGACAAGAAAAGAAAAGTGGAAGAAAAACAACTACATGGACGCTTAATAAGACTGACAAGAGAAGAAATCAACAAAAATAGCTGGACATGGTTAAGAAAATGATACTTGAACAGAGAAACGGAATCTTTACTGACGGCTGCACAGAAAAATGCGATTAAGACAAATGGTACAAACATAAACCAGAAACAGTACTGGAAAACGAGAAACACAAAATCCTTTTAGATATGGATGTACAAACATATAAAGTCATACAAGCAAGGTGGCCGGATGTTATAATAATCGACAAGAAGGAAAAATCTTGCAAAATCGTACACTTCGCCGTTCCATCAGCCACAGTGAAGATCAAAGAGACGGAATAACGAAGCAAATACGCGGAACTTGACAGAGAATTGAAAGGAATATGGAGCATGAAGAAAGTCAATATAATATCAATAATCGTAGGAGCACTAAGAACCGCCCCACCCCCAAACGGAGAAAAGACTGGGAGAAATTGGAATCAAAGGGATCACTGAGACTATACAAAGGACGGCAATGATCAAAACAGCTGCAATATTAAGGAAAATCCTCGAATGCGGAAACCAACCCACATAACCTACGAATAGTAACCAGTCACATGGAAGTTTCAACAGAAAAAAACAAAACCACAGGAGAACGCAACCGCATGAACCAAGGAACAGAAACGGCAAAAAACATCATAAGCTGCCCCCCCCCCCCAAAAAAAAAGATGGCGCTGACCTAGGCTGTCACCACACAAAATAGTCGTAGAGGGTCAAGGAGGATAAGAAGACCGAGGAGGGACAGCACAAACCAGATCTCCACGTGGACCTTGGGGAGGCTTATTGCCAGCCAAATTACAGAGAAGACCAACGGTCCTTACCAGCGAGAAATCAATGGTAAGTGGCTGTTGCGATACCGCAACGTCATTTGCGGTGGATATCGAAAAGAGGCTTGTTGTCACTCAGACTTCAAGGAACACCACTGGTTGTTGTCGGTGAGCAATCACTGACGATGACCTGTGTGATAACTCCGAGTACAAATAATAATAATAATAATAATAATAATAATAATAATAATAATAATCATAATAATAATAATAATAATAATAATAATCATAATAATAATAATAATAATAATGATCATAATAATAATAATATTAATATTAATAATAATATTAATATTAATAATAATATTAATAATAATAATAATAATAATAATATTAATATTAATAATAATATTAATAATAATAATAATAATCATAATCGTGTCTTGTATAGTAAAAGAATCTACTTTACTTCTACAAAGAAAATAATTCAAACTTTCACTTTATTAATAATAATATTAATAATAATAATAATAATAATAATCATAATAATAATAATAATAATCATAATAATAATAATAATCATAATAATAATAATAATAATAATGATAATCATAATAATAATCATAATAATAATAATAATAATAATAATCATAATAATAATAATAATCATAATAATAATAATCATAATAATAATACTCATAATAATAATAATAATAATAATAATAATAATAATAATAATAATAATAATAATAATAATAATGATCATAATAATAATAATAATAATAATAATAATAATCATAATAGTGTCTTGTATAGTAAAAGAATCTACTTTACTTCTACAAAGAAAACAATTCAAACTTTCACTTTATAGTAAAATCCAAGTTTAAATATTAAACAAGAATTAATAAAATCATGTTAGTAATTATATTTTGAATTCCTAAAACACATTTTAAATTTCTATTAAATAGTTAAAAAAAATATATAGGACATTACATTTTGATATTTACAAATTTTTATCTGTCTTTGACATAGTCTAGAGTGTACTTGTGTTCTTGTCAGTGGTAAGAAAAACGCAACAACTGAACTGCCGAACGGTTTCAATAATATTAATCACCAACAATAATTTTTATTATTAATCTTGGATTTTATTTCCTTTTATTTCTTTTTTTAATATTAGACATGTTGTTTTACAACGTATTCAGACATGGAAACTAATATCAAAGAACTGACGCCAAAGTGTGTTCTCGCATGGAGCCGAAAAATCTTTAAAGTTTTTTTTCACACTTTTTGGCTACCACTTGTAACGTTTGCCAATGTTGAGAAACCGGACAAAAGCTCACCTATAAAACCCCACGATATAATAAAAAAAAACAGACCAAAGTCTTACAGAGAAATGAATTTGTTCGGATCGAGGGTCGTGTTCCCCCAATTATATACGTGCAAAGTTGAATCAAGCGATGTTGCATGCAAAAGACAGAGTAATAATTAATAAACAAAATGAAGTAGTTCAAATAACGTTTATTGAACGTGTGTGTACGTGGAATGGTGAAGTGTGTGATGTATGCATGTGTGTCGGTGGAAAAACAGTTCTTGAAAAGGTATAAGAAGAAATGAATCCGGCGTAGGAAAAGTCTTTGAAAGCCGTAGACAAAGAAAACGAGTTGAGAACTCTTACCGTTGTTTGCCCACGTGTGTTGGTAGTTGTTATGCTGGTTGAGAAGAAAAGCGTGAGACGAAACGCTAGTGTATTAGCGTCGTTCTGCCGATCAGAGAAGAGTGAAACGGAACGCTAGTGTCAGCGTCTGCCTGCCGAGGCAGGTCGGTGAGGAAGAGAGAGAATTTCCGTTATGCACCGGGTTTTATAGTCCGAAGGGCAGATAACTCTGGTGTCGCTTTACAGTGCCACCTGTCGGTGAAAAAGCGACACCTACCGGCAAGCCGGTGTAGTTATGTTTTGAAAGGAGGAGGTAACTGCTACAAGGACTCCCCCCCAGATTGAAAAATATTGAAAATATTATTTAATATGTACAGTTGTAGATGAGAAGCATTCTTTGTGGGTATGTCTGTTTTGCTGTTGAAGATTAGAAAAAAGTAGTGTGCACGCTACTTATTTCTGTTTCTGCATCTGTATTGAATGATTGATCGCAAGTGCATCTGCGGAATTGAGTGTTTGTAACGCATGTGGATCTGCGTGTTGTTTGGGTCTGCATCAAGTTTGAGTGCAAGTGAGTTTGCGGTCAAAAAATGTTGAGTGCAAGGTAATTTGCACTTGTTGGTGGCGTTGTTCATGTTGATTAGTCTGCGTGATGCGGAGCTGATGAACGAACGTTGAATTGTCAGTGTTGTCCGGGAATGTTTGGTGCTTGGGTCTGCGCGGTTGTTGATGAGTGAGCACAAGTGAATCTGTGCGGTATTGATGAGTGAGCACAAGTGAGTCTGTGCAGTGTTGATGAATGAGCACAAGTGAGTCTGTGCAGTTGTTGATGAATGAGCACAAGTGAGTCTGTGCAATTGTTGATGAATGAGCACAAGTGAGTCTGTGCAGTGTTGATGAATGAACACAAGTGAGTCTGTGCAATTGTTGATGAATGAGCACAAGTGAGTTTGTGCAGTTGATGAATGAGCACAAGTGAGTCTGTGCAGTTGATGATGTTGTTCATGTTAATTAGTCCGTGTTGTGGAGCTGATAAACAAACATCTAGTTGTTGAGATCGGTGGTACAGTATGGTCAAAATTAGATGCACAAATGTCTGCAAGTGAGTTAGCAGGTCCAGATATAAGTGGGTCTGTACTGGTGTTGGTGTGCGTCGTTCGAGTTGATGTGTCCCCCAGTTGATCAACGAACGCCCAGTTGTTGAGTATTTAGTCGTGCTTGTGCAGTTGTACTCATTTTGAACTGGTGTGATTTCTTCCATAGTGTCGTCAGTGATGTCCGGTGCTTGATGAATATCCGGGAAAAATGTGGTTGTTCAAGTTGTGTTGAAGATTGTTGGTAGGCCTTGAAGGGTGATGTTGTTCGTGTTTGTCTGTTTTGTAGTTTTCTTTTCCTTTATATATATATTTCCACCACGTGGGTAGAAAGGAAAAAGAAAAGAAAAAAAAGTGGAGTCATAATTTGTTTCACACGAGGAATGACGTTTTTGTTTTCGTTTTAGTTTGTTTGAATGTTCGTTTCCACGTAGAGAAAGAATGGCGGCTTCTCTTTCCTTTGTTGTTGAACAGAAAGAAAAAAAAATTCGTATTTTCTTTTTTTTTTTTTGAATTTTCATTTCCACGTGGTTCGAGAGATAAAAATGGCGTTTTTTTTTTTTTAATTTTATCAACACGTTGTCCGGAAAAAGATGACGGCATTTTTGAATTTTTTTTTATCAACACGTGGTCACGAAAAAGATGGGCAGCGTGAGCGTTTGTTTTCTTTTTATCTCCACGTGTTCAAAACAAAGGAAGTGGCGTTTTGTAAGGTCCTTTTGTTCGTCAAAAAAGGAAAAAAAAAGGATTGGCAAAAGTTTGTCTTTTTCTTTGTATATAATTTTCCGACACGTGGGTAGAGAAGAAAAAAAATGAAATTGTAATTTGTTTTATACTCGGAGAAGCCGAGAAATGTTTTTCTTTGTTTGGGTATTTCCGCGTGGCCAGGAAAAATGGAGACGGTGGCTTCTTTTTTTTTTTGTTTGTATATTTCTACCACGTGGGTAGAAAAAAAAGGAAAAAGATGGGTGCGTAATTCGTTTCACCACGAAAGAAAAAACGAGAAATGATTTTTTTTTTGTTCTAGTACGAAATTAATTACTCTGCCCCATACAACAAAGCTTGCACGTCCGGTCACCAATGTTCAGATCGAGGGTAGCGTTCCCCCGATTATAAACGTGCAAAGTTGAATCAAGCGATGTTGCATGCAAAAGACAGAGTAATAATTAATAAACAAAATGAAGTAGTTCAAATAACGTTTATTGAACGTGTGTGTACGTGGAATGGTGAAGTGTGTGATGTATGCATGTGTGTCGGTGGAAAAACAGTTCTTGAAAAGGTATAAGAAGAAATGAATCCGGCGTAGGAAAAGTCTTTGAAAGCCGTAGACAAAGAAAACGAGTTGAGAACTCTTACCGTTGTTTGCCCACGTGTGTTGGTAGTTGTTATGCTGGTTGAGAAGAAAAGCGTGAGACGAAACGCTAGTGTATTAGCGCCGTTCTGCTGATCAGAGAAGAGTGAAACGGAACGCTAGTGTCAGCGTCTGCCTGCCGAGGCAGGTCGGTGAGGAAGAGAGAGAATTTCCGTTATGCACCGGGTTTTATAGTCCGAAGGGCAGATAACTCTGGTGTCGCTTTACAGTGCCACCTGTCGGTGAAAAAGCGACACCTACCGGCAAACCGGTGTAGTTATGTTTTGAAAGGAGGAGGTAACTGCTACAAATTAAAAGCAAATTAAAAAACGTTTTTTACATTTTACTTTTAATTTAATTATCATTGATGTTTTCAGTATTTTTCTTGACAAAAATGTTTTATTTAACTTGTACATCAGCTGCATTCTTTTAAAGGTTACCGAGCGAATTTATGCAGAGTTTCATTTTTTGATGCAAGTAAAATATATTTACGTCGTATTTTGATGTTATTATGATCACTGGTAGTTTAAAAACGATAAATATTTATCATTTGATCATTAGTACCAGCAATGGAAAATTAATATAAAAAATAGTTTTTGGAATCAGAAAAAGAGTAAACATTTTTCCGATTCCGATAAATCGTCCCAACACTAGCACACAATGCATTAATGTCTGTATCTTGTGGTGGCTATGAGATTTAATCTCTGCTCTCTCCGAGGAAAATAAAGTTAGTCATTTGTTGTATGCTCTTATTTTCACAATACATTATGGTCTGTATCTTCTTGTTACGATATGCGTCAGACTTTGCTCTCTCTGAGGAAAATAGAATCAGTCATTTATTATATCTTCTTCTATTCACAATACATTCATATCTGTATTGAACGATTTCAGAAGCAAGGTAAATCCCATTTTTGTTTTATTTTTTCTTGGGATTTTCTGTAGGGAAATTTCAGTAATCATTGCCTTCAATCAAGTGTGAACAGAGTTCTTGAAAACGGTGATACTCTAAAATTAATGTTTTCGAATCTGGCTACAGGAGCTACTTATAGCGGTCATATGTGTCGGTTTGTCTGATGTGTATGGGTGTTGTTGTCTGTTGTCTGTGGTATATATATATAATATATATGTAGTGATAAACTTTAAACTCTGCTTCCCTCTGGGGTAAATAAAGTAAGTCATTAGTTGTATTCTCTTCTTTCCAAAATACATTCAGATCTTTATCCTTTGATTGTGATGTACTCCAGACGCTGCTTTCTCCGCTTTGTTTCTGAGATATTAAATAAAGCCAGTTTTTGCCTATATACTAAACCGTATAATTAACTCTTAAATATTGAAGTTGGAATTAGTATTTTAATAATTAAATATACGATAAAAATCCTCTGACATCACACTTTAGCACAGGCGGCAGACGAGGTTCAAAATTCATAATTGTCCGGATCATCTTTATCATTGATATTTTACTTTCATAGTATCGTCTCATTTGTATTTTTTCTAGTTTCCTCGTCTTTATAATGCCAACAATAATAACATCCAAACCTATTTTTCCAACTTGGTCCACATTCGAACAAAAAAACGTAGGAAACTACATCTGATCCAATTTGAAATTACTTTCATCAAATTTATTTAAGATTTTTTCATTTTAAAAATTCTTCTACATTTGGTAAAGATGGGTATATTTTCTGAACTTTCTGACAACGATAGAATGTTTCCGTCTATGTAATTGTTTTTCTTCCACTTTTCTTTTCTTGTCTTTTTGTTTCTTGTTTCGGTGCTTCCCGAGTTGTTGGTTGGGACGGTGTCTCTTGCTGCGGTGATTAGCTTTTCTGTGTTCTGAGTTATGTATTTCTCCAGCGCTTTTTTGCGTCTTCTACACAATCTTCTATACTTACCAGTCCTTGTCCCCTTCGTTTCTCTGCATGTAGAGTCTGTCCGAATCGTATTTTGGGTTTAGTTAATTGTGCATGGTCATTAATTTTCTAGTAGCCAAGGTGTCTGAGTTCTTCTTTAGTCCAGCTTATGAATGGCCCAGAGTATCTTATTAGTGATACTGCCCAGGTGTCAATTCCTTTTACTAGATTTCTGCTATATAATTTCGTTTCTAAGAGTTTTCTTGTTACTCGTAAATATTATTTTCCAATCTTCTCTTTCATTTCTGTAGATTTGATGGTGTCTGCTTCCAGAACCCCCAATTATTTATAGCTATCCTGTTCGCCTAGCTTGGGCAGTTCCATGCCCCCTGTCGTCTCCAGTTTTTATCTTTTCATCTCTAGTAGTAGTAGTAGTAGTAGTATTGTTATTGCTGTTGTTGTTATTATTGTTATTGTTATTGTTATTGTTATTATCATTATTATTATTATTGTTATTTTTTAAAATACGTTACCAGATTATCAGAATCTTTGGGGGCCGTTCTGTTCAGTACTCAAGGAAATGTCATTGAGGTCATTAGTTTTGTCAATTTCTATGCTTTGTAAATGTTATTGTCTAGAAGACACCAATTAAGTTCACCTAAAACATTTTCGTATTCATCAACAGATCTTTCTAAAGAATTCTGTTCTTTTGATGGTAAAGTACTCATGCCATCATTAATTGTATTTTCCATAAGAATTGGCAAATCAGTTGCTATCAATTTCATAGCACACAACATGTAGGAAGATGGTCTTTGGAATTTTTGCGACACAAGCTTTATCAAACTAAATAAAGCATTTGGCTCTTTGTATTAACATTTGTTCATAAATATTCCATTTTGTTGATTCCTTAAGAATATTTTCAACTTCAAGATCATTAATTTAAGCAAATTAATTACTTATTTTCAAATAAGAATTAAACAAAGTATCAATTTTTAGAATGATATCAGTCAATTTATCAAATCATTCTCATGGTTTCTTTTTTGCCTATTTTTAATTTTTTTTTGTATTATTAAATTTCTAATAAATTAAACAAAATCTGTTGATAATGTTGGCCAACTTTTTTTCTCTTTCAAGCAAATCTCGGTACTTTTAAGGAATAGGTATCCCGAAATTTGCAGTAATGACGTAAGCTGTTCTGATTTTCTGGAGAAAGCCGAATCAAGTTCCGATGCTTCTACACAATACGAACCGAACTAAACCGACTTTGCAAACTAAAACTAAAAGTTAGTTGAGAATTAGTTTAGGGTTAGGGTAAACATTTAAAAATTAGTTTGGTTTGTATTTTGTATATTGTTCCGTGACGTTCGTTAACGTTCGACGATCTCGGAAGTGTACGGTGACCCTCGAAATTGATGACGTAAGTACTGAAATTTTCTTGGATACATATTCCTAAAAAGTACCCAAATCTCCTATAATTTCATAACTGTTTTGATTAATTTTGTCTTTTTCCACAATAAAAATCCATATTTTCACTTATTCATCTTTCAACACTATTATTCTTTTCTTTTTTCATGGAAATCGCTCCAGACAAGGAATGAAGCCACGATGTAAGGAGCTAACAAGAACGAAATATTATTATCACAAAGACAACAGATGCTTAAAAAGACCAAGATTATAGCTAGGAGGAAAACAGTTTTATGTATTTTCAAATATAGTTGACATAATTTCCTTAAAAAATCTTTGAAAATCAAACATTTGTCGATAGGCTTCCAGTCGTTCTTAGTGGCGCCATTAAATGACTTGTCGCATGGACGCCATGTTATGCATTCACGAATTATGCGAATCTTTACCTTTCACTATATCTTTTCTTTGCTTTTGCTTTCGTCTTTTTAAAAATGTTTTTCTTGAAGCTGAACATTTTCTAATCTTTCTCATGCTAAAAGGTATTCAATTTTGTTCCTAAATAAACACTTATTGTTTATTTATAATTTTATTTATTTACCTTAATGAGCCATTGTCATGATCTACATATTTAATAGATAAGATAATTTTCTAAAGTTTATCTCCTAAAATATCTAAATCTGAAATACTATAATTGTATTTCAGATTATATATTGATATATCATTATATACTGATATGTCGTTATATATTGAAATATTGTAATATATTGTAATAAAGTTGTATATTAAAATATCGTTATATATTGAAATATCGGTATATATTGAAATATTGTTATATAGTTATACATCGTTATAGATTAAAATATCGTTATATATTGAAATATCGTTATATATTTAAATATCGTTATATATTGAAATATCGTCATTTATTTATTGATAGATCATTATATATTGATATATTGTTATATATTAAGATAGCGTTATATATTCAAATACCGGTATACATTTTAATATCATTATATATTAAATACAATTATATATTGATATGTCGTTATATATTGAACAGTTATATACTTAAATAGTTATATATAGCAATACCATTATCTAATGAAATATAATTATATATTAAAATATCGTTATATATAAAGTATCGTTATATATTGATATATCGTTATATATTGAAATATCGTAATATATTGAAAAATCGTATTTAATATAAATAATCGTTATATATTATTATATTGTGATACATTGAAATATCGTTATATATTGAAATATCGTTATATTAAGATAGCATTATATATTGAAATATCATTACATATTGAAATAAATATATATGTTAATATGAAATACATATAATAAATACCGTTATCTAGTGAAAGACCGTTTATATTGAAATATCGTTATCTTTGGATATATCGTAATATATAGAAATACAATTATATATTTAAATATCGTTTTATGTCGTTTTATATTAAAATATCGTTATGTATTTAAATATTGTTGTATTTTAATCTATCGTTGTATTGATAAAGCGTAAATATATTTATATATCAATATGTAAATTGAAATATAATTATATATTTAATATCTTGAAATATTGTTATATATTAAATAATACTTATATATTGAAATATCGTTATATTTTTAAATATCGTTATATATTTATATACTGTTATATATTGAAATACCGTAATATATTGAAATACTATTATATATTGAAATATTGTTATATATTGGTATATCGTTAGTGATGAAAATACTCTTATATATTAAAATACCATTATATGTTGAAATATCGTTATAAATGTATATATCGTTATATAGTAAATTTCGTTATATTTTAAAATATTGTTATATATTTAAATATCGTAAAATATTGATATATCACTATATATTGAAATATCGTTATATAGTGAAATATCTTATATAATGAAAAATGGTTATATATTGAATAACATTATATATTTAAATGTTGATACAGTAAGATAGCGTTATTTATTGAAATATATTATACAATGAAATACTGTTATATATGGAAATACCGTTATATGTTGAAATATCGTTGTAATTTTATATAACGTTATATATTGAAATCTCATTATAGAGCAAAATATCGTTATATATATAAATATCATTAAATATTGAAATATCGTTATATTTTGATACATCGTTATATATTGACATATCGTAATATATTGAAATATTGTTATATATTTTAATATTGTTATATACTGAGCGTTATATTTTGATATATCAGTATATAAATTGAAATATATTTATATATTGAAATATCGTTTTATATTGAAAAATCGTCATATATTGAAATATCGTTATTTAAAAAATATAATTTATATTGTTATATCGTTATTTATGGTAATACTGTTTGGGGTCAATGGTTCTGTTTGCTTCTTGGGGTCAAAGGTTATGATGTCTCCGGATGCCTGTCGTTCTAACCTATTCATGCGGGTAGAAAAGTTTTAAAACACGCCGAAAAATTACTTCCGAATTCTGAAGTGTCACGATCCAATAAACAAGTAAGCTATTTAAATTCGTTATTGATAAAATAAAAAAATGATTCTGTTTACAATTTCGTGATTTTTAAACTAGCGAATAAAAAAGTAGATTAGAAAGTGAAATGTCGGTTTACTTTCGGCAGCTTCGTAACTCTCGCTTACCTTATTTTGTCCTTTAGTCCTCACATTCCATGAGCGATGTTTCTGACAAATGTCGGACTCTATCCATCTAGCACTTATCGATAGATGTTTTCGACGACTTTGAAGTAGTATTTATTTTTAGCTCCTTACATACACGTGCCTTGTCTGGAGCAATTTCCATTTAAAAAAGTGCGGAAACTATATTTGTATATTCTGCTAACATACTACACATGAATTCCACTATCCTACCAATAACACTAAGTCCGGATGGTTTTCCAGTCGGACTTAGGGTTAGTGGTTAGTCATTTTGGGAGTCGATATCGACGAAATCTTACATTGAAATAAAAAACTTGAAAACACTTTCAGCAGTTTAAATCAATGCAGGTTAGTAGAAAAGTATATTTTATTTCGTTTTGGAACACTTATTTGGTGTAACATTAAAAAAAGTTAAAACACAAAAAAAGCCGCTGACAGTTGTGTCGATTTAAAAAAGTATGGAAAATAATGTTTAAGTCTACTTCACTCTGAATGATTTATGTGACTGAAATGATATTTAACAAAACGATTCTTTCTTTGCTCTTAAACCAAAGAAGCACAATAGTATTCATGAGTTCTTGTTTATGATGGGCTATTTATCCCCATTCATATTGTAAAGTCCAAATGTAATTGTTCAAAAATGAAAGAAATACATTCGTTCGAATGACTAAACTGCAATAGTGGTAAGGGTTTTTAGGGGGTAAACTATGACGGTATGCTGCTAAAGAGTTATTGTAAATGTATTTGAATAAATGGTATTTCAGTGCTCTAAAATATTTTGCACGTTCACACGTAATCCCTATATAAACAGAATCTTTTGTTTTAGGGAAATAAATTCGTCTAAATCGTAATAAAACAAAAACATTAATATACCCCCAACAATTAGACTGATTTAAATAAAGTTTTAGGTGTGAAAATATTTATTACTTGTTTTTATGAATCTTACTTTAACATACCCAAATGATCCCGTTCAATGTTTTAAAATCGGTCACGAAGTAGTTGGTAATCAGAGGCCCCAAAACAAAACATAAATTTTGTTTCGTATTTTTTTGTGATGAAAGAAGAAATCATTAGAATAATTATTTGGACGGAGTAAATAACCATTAGTTAAAAATGATCATTTAAACACGTGGGGAAATACCTTTTGATTATTGTCATTCTGTTGTCCGAATGAATTATGCTTGTCTGTGTGCTCGTTTTAAAAATCTATCCGTGTATCGTAATATAGTAATGGATTTGGAATGAAAGAATACTATTGTGCTATTCGTTAATTTACAGGTGATTATTTTTTTGTTGTTTTTATATAGGAATCAAATTATCTCTCCAAATGTTTTAACAACAAATCTTCTCTTCTTTTTTCTTATTGATATTTTATTGCAGTTTTCATTATTGAATTCCTCATGCCTTTTTCTATCTTAAATTAAATGCAGTTTTCTTTTCAAATAAAAAAGATAAATTGATTTTAATATGATCGGAAGCGTTTGTGAATTTTCTTTGCATAACATTTTACCTCAAACACTTTTTAATATAGATTTCCGTATAATGAGACCAACACCATTAGATTCCTCATACATTTTGCTATGTTTTAAGTTGAAATAAAGTATAGTTTGCTTTTAAAATAAAGACAACATTTTGAATTAAAGCTAATGGGGGTATTTTACCTTACACATACCACTGAATAATCACATAAGCTCCAATATCATAAACCCCCACACACGCTAAAAAGATATAAACAGATGAAACAATAACGATAATTCCACTCGCATACAATCCTACATAACATAATAATAGCAGATATTTCGGCACTAAAACCATTTTTCAAAATCCAGACAGAATTTTTCTTCTTTATTTAGATTAACCACAACAAAATTACAGTGAACTCAATCCACATCCCAATATATACAATATTTATACATTAGTATATTAATATTTATTTTTTAAACAACTCTAACAAACAAATATTTAACTATAAACTACAACATTTCAATAATCATATAGGTACACAAACATACATCAGAAGAACCACACCGAAACATACAAAATTCTGTAAAAAATAAGGCAAACACACACAAATATACATAAATACATCTATAACCCTAACCCTAACCTATACCTACCCAAATAACGGAATAAAACAGCATTGAAAAGATAACTCTGTATCGCCAGAAACAAAAACTTAATTTAGTTTAGAATTAAAGAATACAAATATTAATTTATTTAATTATTTTATTTATCTCGCTTTAACCATATTCTTAAAACGGAAAATTAAGCCTGAGTTTTTGTTTATTTATCACGGGGTTATTTTTCCATGATTTATCGTTGGCTATTGACACTCATATGAATTCCCAATTCTGACCCCCCTTTCCCCGTTCGGAAGGTTTAAAAAAAATTACATCTTATTTTAATTTTAAAATCTTAATTTTCGGAATGTGAGTTTTTTTCGTCTTTTTTTAATTCTACAAGCCCGGCGGTGTGGTAGAAGTGATCGGATGTCAGCATGAAATTAACATGGTATCGGCATAAATTTCACAGATCAAGAAGAACCCTTTTTGCTAGCCTATGACTAAAATATCGGCTGAATTTGCAGGTAGAAAATGGTAAAAATGATCAAAGTTAAAATTAAACAGACAATCGAAAAATCGTCAGAAAGTCGCATAACGCACAAGCAGCCATTTTTCGGGGAGATATACATAAACAGAGGCTGAAGAGAGTCCGGTAAAGAGGCCTATAATAGGATCCTTTGTTAGGATTTTAAACCGACGGTACCATAACGCGTTACATAAAATTATAAAATGATAAAATAACAAAATAATAAATATATGTTGAAAAAAAACATTTTATAAATGTTGGTAGCTTTACTCCTTTACATACATATATACATATATATATATATTTATAAATAAATATTAATTATTTATTATCTACAGACATCGATGTTTCATGCTAACGCAATCTTCAGTATAGGAAGTTAATTTCCGACGGTCGGCGGGCTCGAACTCCGATCACAAATCGCCACTGATTCGTAGTCAGGAGCGTTTCCCCGTTGGCCACCGCAAATTAGCTAATTATTAAGGAGTGATTTAACTTTGTTCGGCGGCGGGTATTTTTACAACGAGCAGCGAAAGTGATCAACAACAACAAACTGTGTTGGAACTCGCAATGAAGCTATTAGTACTGCTTGTTATTAAACTCACCCAGAGTGCCCGGCCTTAGTAAAGTGGGCTTATATTAATATTTATAAATAAATATCAATTATTTATTACCTACATCATATATATATATATATATATATATATATATATATATATATATATATATATATATATATATATATATATATATATATATATAACTAAATGTCTGTATGTATGTGTGTATGCCCTATAGAAAAAATGTTAGTGAATCTAGATAAAATCTAAAAGTGTATTCTAATGTAAAATTCACTGAGAAAGTTAATGTGCGTATTCCCAAATATATTATTTGAATATTTGCATATTGAATTATGGAATATTTCTGAATTTTTGAAGTTGAGGATTGATAATTTGGTGATTCGTATTATATTTCTTATCTTGAGTGTTATCATCACAACGAATTTTGTCATCAGTCAGTGATATGCTTTCCAGGAAGGGGGCGAGCTCGTTTGAGATTTTGGTTTGTGAATGAGGCTTCTTCCACCGGCTGTTGTGGATTCTTCTCAGACGAGCTCATGCCCTACTCGTCTTGTGATCTTTTTTCCTCCTCTGGAAGTGACTGGTAATTTCAAGGTGGAACTAGCTTTAGATATCGGTATTTGTATAGGAATGTAAGGTGGTTACTCAATCTTGCCAGTTTTTGATACAACTTTTCGAGTTGTTTCCATTTTCGTATTATTTCAGGCCCGTACCGATTTGATATCATATTTCTGAATTTTTTAGATAAGGATTGATAATTTGTATAATTTTAGTTATTCGGACTACATTTCTCATCTTGAGTGTTATCATCACAACGTTTCAGCCGCTGTAACCTCCGGCTTTCTTCAGGTGTATTTCTTCGAACTCGGGAATATTTCTGTCGAACTCATGAATCTGGATTTACTAAGCAGCCCTAGTATAGAATTTAATAAAATATGGAAACCATTAATTATAAATAATAGATAAGGTTATAATATATATATATATATATATATATATATATATATATATATATATATATATATATATATATATATACTAGCAAGGCTACCCGGCGTTGCCCGGGGCGATAAAAAAACAAAGTAGTAGAAATTAAAGAGTGTGTGTAACATCTTTATATAAAAACTTCAATCTCTCTTCTTTCTCTAGCCGTCTCTCTTTTCCTGGTCCTCATTATTTCCCTCCCTCCTTCAACCCTCTATTTCCCTTTTTCCATATGATTCTTCTCTTGTTTAAATCTGTTAAAAACTAATAATAATGTAATTCACGTAAATTCTCTTTACTAAATATGTATTTTATGTAACTGTGGATTTTCTCAAAAAAATATGTTATGTAAAGAAACAAACATTTAGGATGAAAGTTATTAATTATTCTAACATTGTATTTTTGATCCCGACATAAAATTATATTTTATTTTTTAAAGACTTTAAAATCGAACTCGAATGCACTGACTTAATCGTTGGCGGCCATGTTGTAATTTCCTATAATTTTCTTTCGTAAAATAGTAGCAATAGTTTGATTAGCGTTTGTCGCTTATTTAAAAAACAATACAAAAAAACTAAAAATTTAGAGGCGCGTCCCTGGCGCTAAGAAACGTTAAATAAAATACTGTTCTTATATAAGATATTAAAAAATGTACATGTACATGTATTTGTGCACGTACAGAGTGGCGGGCAGTGGCGGCTAGTGGCGGACCGTCGCATAGTTTCTTACCCCCTCTATGTAAATAGAATTGACGCTAAGAAACGTTAAATAACATTAGAGGTTATCTCAAAGTATTACGTAATTAAAGCAAAATATGACTAGGCATTTTCTAATTACTATATAATAGAATGAAAAATACATGAAAACGACCCCCTGATAAAATCTACTCCATAGACCCCTAAGGGGTGGGTGTAGAGATTCGGCAATACTCCCATCATCTTACTCTGTTAATTTTACATAAGAATACACTTTTATGTCATGTATATTCTCTAACCTTGTTTTAAAAACCTAAATTATGTTTTTAAACGTGAGTTATCGTTTTTCCTTAGCTATACCAGAACAAATAAATTTCATTAAAAAACATGAATTGTTTTATGTACTTGAGGTATAATTTGCCGGACAACGCCGAATGCTGTTCTAATATTATATATTATAAAATATATATGTGCATGTATTTGTGTACGTACACAGTGGCGGGCAGTGGCGGCTAGTGGCAGACCCTCAATAGTTTCTTACCGCCCTTCATGTAAATAGAATTGACTCTAAGAAACGTTAAATAAAATTAAAAGTTATCTCAAAGTATTACGTAATTAAATTACAATGTGACTCAGCAATTTCAAATTACTATAAAATATAATGAAAAATAACTGAAAAGCCCCCCCCCCCCTGATGAAATATGCCCAATGGACTCCTAAGGGGTGGGTTTATAGATTCGGGAATACTCTCATCATCTTATTCTGTGAATTTTACATAAGAATACACTTTTATATGTTATGTATATTCTCTAACCTTGTTTTAAAAACCTAAATTGTGTTTTAAACGTGAGTTACGTTCTTCCATAGCTATCCTCTAACAAATAAATTTCATTAAAAACCATAAATTGTTTTATCAACTTGAGGTATTATTTGCTGGACAACACTGAATACTTTTCTTATATAAGAGATTATAAAATGTACATGTATTTGTGTACGTACACAGTGGCGGGCAGTGGCGGCTAGTGGCGGACATTGGCGTAGTTTCTTACCCCCTCCATGTAAATAGAATTGACGCTAAGAAACGTTAAATAAAATTAAACGTTATCTTAAAGTATTACGTAATTAAATTACAATGTGACTCAGCAATTTCAAATTACTATAAAATATAATGAAAAATAACTGAAAAGCCCCCCCCTCCCCTGATGAAATATGCCCAATGGACTCCTAAGGGGTGGGTTTATAGATTCAGAAATACTCTCATCATCTTATTCTGTGAATTTTACATAAGAATACACTTTTATATGTTATGTATATTCTCTAACCTTGTTTTAAAAACCTAAATTGTGTTTTAAACGTGAGTTACGTTCTTCCATAGCTATCCTCTAACAAATAAATTTCATTAAAAACCATAAATTGTTTTATCAACTTGAGGTATTACGTAATTAAATTACAATATGACTCAGCAATTTCAAATTACTATAAAATATAATGTAAAATAAATAAAATTTGGCCCGACCCCTAAAAAGTTCGGCCCGACCCCTAAAATTTTCCCGACTCCTCAATCTCTCTAGCCCCCAACTTGTTTTTCACTCCCCCCAACCCTGAGAAATATTTTAAGTTAAAAAAAAAAGAAAAAAATTTGGCCCGACCCCTAAACAGTTTGGCGCGACCCCTAAAATTTTCCCCGACCCCTCAATCTTTCCAGCCATCTCCCTTCCCAACTTTTTTTTCACTCCCCCCAACCCGTAGAAATATTTTAAGTTCAAAAAAAGAAAAAGAAAAAAAATTGGCCCGACCCTTTAAAAGTTCGGCCCGACTCCTAAAATTTTTCCCGACTCCTCAATCTTTCCAGCCCCCCATAACTTGTTTTTCACTCTCCCCCAACCCTGAGTAATATTTTAACTTAAAAAAAAAAGAAAAAATTTGGAATGACCCCTAAAAAGTTCGACCCGACCCTAAAATTTTCCCCGACCCCTCATTTTCTCCAGCCCCCTCCCCCAACTCGTTTTTCTCTCTTCCCCAACCCTGAGAAATATTTTAAGTTCAAAAAAGAAAAAGAAAAAAATTTGGCCCGACCCCTAAAAAGTTCGGCCCGACCCCTAAATTTTTCCCCGACCACTCAATCTCTCCAGCCCCCTCCCGAACTCGTTTTTCATCTCCCCCAACCCTGAGAAATATTGTAAGTTCAAAAAAAAAACTGCTGTTGAAATATTATCCAAACCTATCACTACAGTAGTTCTATCTAGGACATTGAGCACTGTTCTCCCGGACAACGCTGATTATTTATAGAATTAAAAAGGCCTCCTGAGCACTACTGAAATCACTCTTACCTGTTGTCAGGTGCGGACGTGATTGAGAAACCCTTGTTTCACTACACACTCTTAACGTTGCCTTCCTATGATGTTATTGATGCATCCGGACAGAAGTTATGGGATGACCTGATACAACCGGACACAATTTAGGGCAAGACCGGGTACATCCGGCAAGAGATTATGGGACATGTTGAGTGAGTCAGCACTTTTATAATGTTATTACATAAATACATTAGATAATTTCCAAATTAGTACTAATTAACATGGAAAAATAACTGAAAAGGACCCCCTCCCCCGATGAAATCTGCCCCATGGACCCTTAAGGCGTGGGTTTATAGATTCGGGAATACGCCCATCAACTTACTCTGTGAATTTTATATAAGAATACACTTTTATATTGTATCTATATTCTCTAACATTTTTTCTATAGGGCACACACACACACACACAAACATACATACATACATTCAATTTTATATAGAAGATATATATATATATATATATATATATATAGTGGTATGTAGTAATAAAAGTACTAATGTATAGTGATAAGTAGTAAGACTACACATAGAAAAACAAGAATAGGTTTAAGTCGCTCAAAATTCATACTAGAACTGTCCGCAATGACCTGTGGCACAGTACTAAGTTAAATCCAGTTCTGAAAGTTGAAGGTTCAATCCTCGGTGCGGACGATACGAAGAATTGCGAATTAATGATGGAACAAGGGCATGCTACCCCCGTGGATTAAATAAAGGGTGCCATTCGAAATTCCACCCAGATTCCTGACAGAAATATTCTTGAGTTCGAAGAGATACACCAGAGGTTACAGCGGTCGAAACGTTGTGATGATAACATTCAAGATGAGAAATGTAGTCCGAATAGCCAAAATTATACAAAAAAGGCTATGGCATAAATAAATAAAACGAATTAAAAAAGTTATCTTAAATAATTTCATGACGAAATTTAATTCAGCAGAATGTACTTTGGTTTCTTCATAAACAAGACAGCCATTCTCCTCAAAAGTAACAACGTTTGAAGCTTATTGAAGCTTAATTTTTAGGGAAGGAAGACGAGACAACAAATGATGAACTTTATTTCCGAAGCGAGGTTTGAAACTTATTGCGACCACAGGATACATATCATAACATATTGTGTAGATTACAACAAATGACTGATTCTATTCCGTTCAGAGGTGAGGCTAACTAAGGGAGTGTGAAGCTTAGCGTGACCACAGGATACAGACAGACCGTAACATATTTTTAAAGGAAGAAGATGTAACAAATGATAAACTCTATTCTTCTTTAGAGAGAGAGAGAGAGAGAGAGCAGCGTTTTATGCTTATCGCGACCATAGGATACATTTTTTAATGGAATCCGCTCCAGACAAGGCATGAAGCCACTTGATGTAAGGAGCTAAAAAATACTACTTCAAAGTCAAAAACTAGCCAACGATAAGTGTTAAATGGATTCCGACCCAGAAAACAGCAATTCTTCCCCGATTATCAGAAACATCGCTCATGGAATGTGAGGACTAAAGGACAAAATAAGGGAAACGAGTGTTACGAGACTGCTGAAAATAAATCCAAGGTCAACTTTCTCCTTCTCTTTACATACCTTGATATATTGTGTAAAGAATAGGATACGAGGAATGACTAACTTTATTCCCCTGAAAAGAACAGCGTTTGAAGCTTATCGCGACCACAGGATACAGACCTTAACGTTTATGAAATGAAGAGGTTACAACAAGCGATTCTTTTCTCTTCAGGGGTGAGACTAGCAAAGTTGGTTAATACCAAGTGAAAGATGAACAGACCCCCCTCATTTGCCCTTGGTTAAATGGCCTTATGCCTACTGGTATGTCTTTACAATAAATAACACGCATATTGATAATGGTCATGACGACCGGCTTGTCACGAGAATAACATCAGACGTCGTGACGTCACGAAATTTGGTGAGATCTTTATCTCTACCGATTAATTGTCGTGAAGGGAACGATTGAAAGACGTTAGAGAACAAAGAACAAAAATGTCCTCATAGTTAACTGCGTCGATATCATTAGGTTTTGTTGGCTTCGTTAAGGGAGGGGAACAGACGGGATGGGTGACGGAATATGTATGAAAAACATACAAGTCATTTTGTTTCATATCTCTGGACAACGTCTGACATTTTTATAATTGCGTGATGCAACAATATATTAATCCGAAAAGGTGAAGGTCGCCGGGAATAATTAACAGCTGAACGGACTCAAAGATTTGATTCCGCCATTTTCTTTTGTGTGAGTTTTATTTTGTGTGTGTTTTGATTTCTTGAATAAATGCGAATCAAATGATCGGGTTAATAGAGTATTTAATTAGAAGCGGACACACATATTAGTCAAGGGGTGCGGGATTAGCCTAATAGATATCTTTTCAGACTATGGAATCGATTATGCAGAGTAATTACCCGATCAGTTTTATCTTTCTCGTTATGACTAGTCTCGATACATATATATAATCAGTGATTATGACGTTGCAGATGCGGTTGCACGTTAAGTTGACGATATCGTCTTAATATAATGCAGGTGTCTGTAAGCGAAAGATATTATGCCATAAATCTTACTCAAATGTATTACGTTATATCATTAAACATTTGAAAAAAATTGTATTACTTTAATCATTCTGACTACTATTGATTGTTATTTTTACAACGTTTCGGCCGATGTAACATCCGTCCTTCAAGTAAATCTTTTAAAACTCGATAATTCTTACGTTGCACTCGAGAATTTATATGGAATTTTGAACTAAACCGTTTATTTAATCCCCGAGGGTAAATTGTTCTCGTTCTGTCAGCCATGAGCGGGTAAAAACTTTAAGAGGCACATTTAGGTTTCAATTACATATTATGTAAGCAATAGACATGCGAAGATGATAATAGAAATCGAGAGAAAAAAAGGGGAGGAAATGAATGCAACAAAAGCAGAAGTTGTTTATTTATCTGCTTTGTATGTAACAATAATCTCATTTCAATTTTTAATGCAAAAGCCGACATTTCCATTTCTGAATTTTATATAGCAGCGTTCCTTTCATTCAGCCATTCTTCTCCGCGAACAGAGTGAATATTTCGAGTCACTTCATTAAGTATGATGATCTTCGAATGCTTTTCCGTCATTTACACGATCATGCCCCCCCCCCCGCCGCCACTACTTGAATCGTTAAGAACCTACACGCGCCTTCCTGCAATCACACCCTTCAAACTTAGAGATAACCTTCAGTCTTGAATGCCTGACTTATTCACCAAGTTTCAGTCATGAACGTTCAAAAGTCTTTGTTTTATGTCCGTTCTAAAACGTTATACTTAATAAACTACTACATCTCTCCTATCACTACTAATATATAAACAGGTAGCATTCACAGGCTTGCTTATATTACTCCTCTGGACAAAACATCACCGGATATATATATATATATATATATATATATATATATATATATATATATATATATATATATATATATATATATATATATATATATATTTTTATTTTTAAATACAGATTTTAATCAGACATGGACCAGTGGTTTCTGACAAGAAAAGGGTTTTAAATTCCCTATTCCGTCTTCTTCAGCATAGTCTGAAATAGTAAATGATGGAATTTCTTCAAAATACATTTATAACCGTTATAAAACGCTCTGGACAAAGAATTTGAAATGAGAGGCCGGCCAGACGCTAGGTCAGAAAAATAACCGTTAAGTAAGAGATTCTATATTTAGAAGTACCAGAGAGAAAGAAAAGAAGAAAGAAAGAAAGAAAAGAGAGAAAGAAAGAAAGAAAGAAGGAAAGAAGGAAGGGAAAATAAATTAAAATGAAATTAAATTTATAATAATAAAAAAATTTATTAATTAAGAGTAAATAAAAATTTATATTTATATTTAGAGCATAGTATAAGGAACGTAACTCTAATTAATTAAATTATCTAAGCAGGGGAGGTAACTATTTATTGTTATATAAAATATATATATATGTATATATATAAATCACGATGGTTTCAATTAATAAATGTCAAATTAAAGTAAAAATATATAAATATAATTAAAAATAAATAAATATATAAATAAAAAATCAATATATAAATAAATAAAATATAAATAAAAAATAAAAAATCAATATATAATTAAAATATCAATATATAAATACAAAAAAATCAATATATAAATAAATAAAAAAACCCTATATAAATAAAAATTCGATATATAAATAAAATCAATATATAAATAAAAAATCAAAAAATCAATATATAAATAAATAAATATATAAATAAAAAAATAAATAAAAAATCAATATATAATCAATATATAAAAAAATTCAAAGAATAAATATATGCATACGCACACGTATGTGCACACACACACATACATATGCATATATATATATATATATATATATATATACACACATATATATATACATATATATACACACACAAATGTATGCAAGTATAAATAAAAAATCAATATATAAATATAAAATATCAATAATCAATCAAAAATCAATATATAAATAAAAAATCAATATATAATATGAAAATTTGAAAAATAAAATTTTAAAATTTAAAAATTTAAAGAAGAAAGAGGGAAAAAATGGAGAAAAAAGAACTGTGATCAGGTTCGTGGAACGAGAAGTCTGCAGTATAAATATATAAGTGTCTGAAAAATGTATGTAGGGCTCTAAGTAGGCTTAAGTCACTCGATCCATCCAATAAATAAGGAGTGCTTGTTTACGATGTATACAGCCTTTAAAAACCTCATCGCGCACATTTAAACATCTGGTGTTTGGGTTCATGATGGCCTTAAAAATATGAAACTTCTCAGCATTACACAAATGGCAAACATTAGATATAGGTGAATAAATGGGTTTTCTCTCTATGATTTTCCAATTTATAGAAAAGGGAGTTCCTTCTTCTTTTAGTTCCCAAATTCGTTTAGCCAAAGATGTGTTTGCGCGATCTTTGTTTCTAAAGGAATATAGGTGTGAATAATACCTTTGTTTAAAGGAACCTTGTGTCATGCCGTAGTATACATCTGTACTATTATCAGTTTGACTCGTAACCACAGCTTTGTATACAACTGAGTCAACTTTACAATTTCCCTCGAGGGGGCAAGAATTTTTATTTTGGCATGAGCATCCGGTGTCGATTGCCGTGCTTTGTTCTCTGGTGATATAACTCCTTATAGGCCGCATCGTTGAGTAGCTGACCTTGATGGTGTTTTTATTGAAAAACTTATGTAAACGGTGTGTTGGAGGGAAATGTTTGTTTCATAAAGAGAGAAAAATATGACCTACTCTTGATTTTGTTCTGCTGGAGAAGGGCGGCGAAAACCAGATAATCGATCTCCTCCTTTTGCGGCTGTTGTTCTGTGGAATATTCTGGTTTGGGATGTATGAGATTCCTTCATGGAATCCGCTGTCGCGGAGGGCTTTATTATAATATGGAGCGGCCTGTGTGAAAACTTCATAATTGGAGGAGAGGTTTGAAATTCTAAGGCTTATATTTTTAGTAAGGTTTTTGAGGATTGATGGTGGATGGCATGAGTTTTTGTGGATATATTGAAGTGATTCATTCGGTTTATGGTAGGGTTTGTGAGTATTATTTTTGAGGTTAAGAGTAGAATCGAGGAAATCTATTTGGTTTAAATTAGTAGTGATAGTGATTTTAAAGCCTAAACTTTTGAAGGTTTGAATGAGGTCTTTCCTAAATTTATCTAGAATATGTTCGTTTTTATTGTGTGAAAGGCAGACCCCGTCATCTCGGTATAATCCGATGAAGTGGTCGGGAAACTTAATTTTGAGTGTGTGTAAGATATAAAGTCCTACCAGGTCGCATATATCCGCACTATCGTGGGCGCCCATTGCAACGTCAAAAGGGTCCTGAGGATCCGATTTCTTTACCCAGGCCTTTCCCTCGAAGAAAAGAAGGGTTTGTCTGGCATTTAGGATGGTATCTCGTTCTAACTGACTTATATCTGTGTAATCTAGTGCGTAGTTAAGAGCTTTATCGAGGATATCTTTTGTAATTGAGGGGTAATAGTCTACTATATCAAATTGTGTGAATTTACATAAATTTTTATCTTTAATATTCCTAAACCATTTTAATACAGAATTAGTGTTTTCCCACAGACTGAGTGTTGAATTAAGTTTAATTTTACTAACTATGCTTTTAACAATACTTTTACTAACTAGACTAATATCACTTTTTGCTGGGTTTATGAGTCTGCAAGAGGGTCTAATATTAAAACTATCTTTATGGTCCTTAAGAGTAATGAAAGCCTTATTTTTAGTTAAAATATTTGCTCTATATTCAATTCCTAATTTAGTTGTTAAATCTGATGCTTTTTTGTTAATATTTATGTATGTGCTAGTTTTTGCTAATTGGTAATTTGTAGTAATGGCGCTTTTAGTGAGGGATGTCTTTATTTCATTTTTCATTTTATATATGTTTTTAGTTTTGTCCGAAAAAACGAATGAGTAATTTAAAAATAAAAATATTACGCTCTTAATTTAATTTAATTGAGCACTCTGCTGGTATTTCCCTTTTATTCTTTTTTGAGTATACCTTTATACTTTACTATATATATATATATATATATATATATATATATATATATATATATATATATATATATATATATATATATATATATATATATATATAGTGCGCCAGGTTATGTTGAAAAGAAATCAATAAAGTGCTCGATCGCAAAAAAGTGAGAGCCAAATACAAATTATTTATTTAAATAACTTACGTTACATATTTCAGAGGCGTACCGTGGTTTCATCCAGATGGACTGACTTTTTTGATTTTTAAAAGTCATCCATGAGGAATCTTCAGCGACTAGAAATGAAAACAAAAGGGAGGAATGGCGCTTTAATTCACCGTTCAACTGGTTAAGGGGTCAGGGTTATATATTAATATACGGGTCTAAATCGCAATTAAGTTTTATTTAAAATAATTGACCTATTGATGATGGATATTTTCTGTTTTACCGCTTCAAAACTGTGTTTATTATTAGGGATAAATGTGTGACGTAGTTTGTTGGTTGGTAAATGGATTAGGTTCTGGGTCAGATTTATTAAATGTTTTATTTTTAATTTGTTTATTTATTTATAGTTTTGTATTTTTGATGTATATTTATACGGGGGTCTATATTTGAGTGGATTAATTGCTATGTGGTGGCTGGATATTGAAGGAGGTTACATTTTTATCAGTGAAAAGGTTTATCTACAGGATATCAAAATGTGTTAACTATCATTGCAATATGCATTCGTGTCGGATTCTTCTATTTAGATCATTATGTTAGCATTATCTAATAATGTTTACGAGTATATTGTAGTGTCTGTGTGAGACGGAAGGGGTTAAGTCTTAGTCATATATAATTTCTTTAATTTAATGGGGTTTGATAATTATATTTCTAGACGTTTTAATAGTAAGATTCATGTATTTATCATGTTAGATATTTTAAAGAATATGATGGGTAACTAATGATTTATATGAGTGTAAAATATATTGGGGTTGGTAGGTGGTTGTGGTATGTGCAATATATCTGGAGGAGGGCAGGGGGTGTCATGTTGTACATAAACAATGATACATTTTGGGAAGGTCTTGGGTGGATATGTCATATATTTTCTATAATGTGGAGATATTACGTCTCATGGGGTTATTAGTGAGTTATGTATTTTCGTTGCTAGTCGATTGAGCTAGTAGAAATGTTATTTTGTGGGGAACTTTATATATATACATATATGTATATATATTTATATATATATATATATACGCAAACATTTTTAAATATAGCAGAATTATTTTGCTTAATTATACCTTTTTATTGTTTCAATTTTTATAATGACTTTTTTGTGTTAAAATAAAAAAATAATGTATGTTCCATATGTATCACGGGCGTTTTCGATAGTTGATCGAATCATCTTCAGATAACAAAAAAAATGAACAAAAAATCTGTAGAAAAGAAGAGAAATTCAAAAGATAACCGAGAAACGCGCACGTGAAGTCAATTAGATGCTAAAAGAACGGTCTCGCACTGTTCCAGGGAATAAGTTAACAATCTAAATACCGCGACACCAGAATTAGCGTCAAAAGATAAAATTGTATTGCGTGAAACATTTTAAAATGTTGTTACTGGTTTCATACGTAATGTTATTAATTGTTGCTGGGGTTTAATGAAGATAGCTTCCAATATATTTACCTTTTTAAATTTTTCTATTATTAACTAAAATTTGTCTTTAATCAGAGGGGGCAGTAATCGACATCATGAGAGGATTGGAAACAATGGCTGGAAACTCAATAGAACATTAGAGGAGAAAGGGCCAACTATTGCGAACGGATGCTGCTCATTAAAAACCACAGTCCAGCAATCATATGAAAAAAAACCCAACTCAAAGAAACCAAGACGATCAACATTAAAAATCAGCAAACTTATAACTATATAAAACAGCATACCAAATGGGACTGTGGTGGATCATCAGTAATCATCAAAAATAATATCCCACATAACGAAATCAACTTAAATACACATATGCAAACAATTGCCATATCAACTTCTCTTCATAAACTATAACAGTATGCTCATTATATATCCCACCAAACCACGAACTTAAAGAATCAGAATTAAGTGAATTAATCGAATAACTACCAAGAACCTTCATCATGATTGGGAACTTTAACAATCATAACGGAATATGGGGAAGTAATAAACAGAAAAAAAGGGAAAATAATAGAAGCAATATTGAATAAACATCAATTGTGTATATACAACAATAAGAAAGTAAACACATATCAACATCCAGCAACTCAACAATAGACAATAGACAATATGTGATCCTTGGATTATAACTGGAAAGTCTACGGCGACACATGTGGGAGCGACCACTTCCCGTTCTTTTAGAAAACCTCATTACACCTCAAACTGATATACAAACACCACGTTGGAACCTCAAAAAAGCCAATTGAAAAAAATTCAAGCAACTATGCCAATATAAATTAACTCCAGAATCGAACGACCAAAATAAAAACCCCACCACACACTTTACGAATACATAGAAAAGCATACCCAAAACATCTCCTTTTATAAAATGAAATAAACCATAATTTGATGACGAATGTAGGAAAGCTATAAAGAAACGCTGAGCATTTCAAAACAACACAACAAAAGAAAACCTAAAAAACTTTAAGAACTGCAGAACCCAAACTCGACGAACTTTTAAAGAAGCCAAAACAAGAACATGGCAAAGCTCCATAGTAAAGGAAATATCAGGTCAAAACAATACACCCCTGAAATACCTAGTACAAACAAAATGGAAATAGCAAACATCTTGGCAGAAACCTTTGAAAAGAACTCCTCTTCCCAAAATACCAACATCGAATTAAAAAAAAATCCAAGAAAGAGAACAGATCAACTTCCAAACAAAAACTCCCCAAGACTACAATCAGCTCTTCACAATCAATGAACAAAACGATTCTAGAACAAAAGCCCATAATACAGCCATCAGTCCTGACGAAATCTACTGTGAATTTCTGGAAAAATTACCCCCCAAATCAAGAGAATATCTACTGTCCATTTATAACCATATATCCATAAACTATGGAAACAAGCTATAATAATCCCCATAGTCAAAAATCAAAACTCCTTTACAGACCCAACAAAGTACGGACCCATTTCGCTGACAAGTTGTGTCTGCAAAACCATGGAAAGAATAGTAAATACCAGACTGACATAGTATCTGAAAAGCACCCAACAATCTAATTACAATCTTACAATCGGGATACCGGAAAAACATGGGTACCATTGATCAATTAGTGTGCCTTGACACTCTCATACGCCTTCATTATGAACATCTAACAGCTATTTTATCGACCTGGAAAATGCATACGAAACTACCTGGAGATATGGGATTAAAAAAGATCTAAAACTACTCTCGTAATGAAGGTCAACTTACCTGTATTCATAAGTAATTTCTTAACGGAGAGACATTTAAAAACACGAATAGGCAGCACTCTTTCAGAGACTAGGATACAGGAAATAGGCATGCCACAAGGAAGTATATTGTCTGTTATCTTATTCAATAAAATAATTAGTAATATTGTAAAAAGTCTTCAGCCTGGCGTGGAAGGATCATTATATGTAGATGACCTTTTAATTTGCCATTCATTCAAAAACACCCACACGACTGAACGCCAACTACAACAATGCTTGAATAAAATATATCAATGGACAATTGAAAATGGTTTTCAAATATGGGAAAATAAAATCAAATGCATGCACTTCTGTCAATTACGGAAAATGCACTGCGATCCAGATTTTAAACTAGACGGAATAGAAATACCTGTGGTACAACAACATAAATTCGTTGGGATAATCTTTGACTCAAAACTAACGTTTATTCCCCACATAACACATCTAAGAACTAAATACAACAAGGCCATCTAACTGATGAAAATAGTGGTACACACTAACTGGGGTGCAGACAAGTACACATTATTAAAATTATACCGAACACTTGTTCGATACAAACTGGACTACGGTTGCTTTATCTATGGATTAACCCGAAAATCGTACCTAAACACATTAGAAACTGTTCACCACCAAGGACTGAGACTGGCACGGGGAGGCTTCCAAACATCTCCCATTTAAAATTTGTACGTGGAAGTACATGAAGCTCCTGTAACCATAAAAAGACAGAAACTAGCCTTACAATAGTATATAAATCTAAAATAATGCCCACTTAACCCAGCATACAATACCATATTCAAACCAAATTACAAAGAACTGTACCAAAGGAAAAAATGCAATAAAACCTATTGGCCTCCAAATAGAATCAATAATAAAAAAACAACATCCCACTCAAAAAGATACATGATATCATCCAACCAACAATACCACCGTGGGAAATAACACAACCAAAAGTAAACTTGGAAATGAATAAACTCAATAAAACTACCACACATCCTCTCATTTTTCAAAAAAACTTAATAAAATTCTAGATTGTTATCCCAAATATACCGCTATATTTACAGATGGATCTAATGGCAAGAACACAACGGGATGTGCAGCTGTACATGAAAACCAAACTATCCAACAACATCTTCCTAAAGAAGCATCTATTTTCAGTGCAGAATCCAATGTCATAGATTTAGCAATCGATATTATCTCTCAGAGTAAAAAGAAAAACTTACTTATTCTTTCCGATTCCTTATCAGTATTAACAACATTGAAAATAGAAAACTGGATAACCCACTGATGATCAAACTATTATGTAGAATAACATCATTGCTGAACACCAAAGTGATTATATTTTGTTGGATCCAAAGTCACATAGGAATTCGAGGAAATGATAAGGCTGACACAGCAGCCAAAACCGCGGTAAAAGAGCCCCTCAACAAACAATTTTAATTTGCATACACAGACGTCAATACTAACATCCAAGCATATGTCCATAAGAAATGGTAGTCTTGATGGAGCGGTAATACATTCAATAGATTGTGGACAATACGACTTAATCTAGGAGAATGGAGGCAGGGCTGTAGAAAGTCACGAAGAGAGGAAGTCATCCTCTCTCGACTCCGTATTAGCCACACAAAAGCCACACATTCATTCCTGCTTGAGCAGGAGCCACGTTAGTGTGCGACTTATCAAGTACCATACACAATGAAACACTTTGTTAGAATGTGTTGATTTTGCTTCCATGCGACGAAAACATTACAATGTTGGTACTATGAAGGAACTATTTAAAGACATCAGAGTAGAAATCATATGTCCTTTCTGAAAGTGGTGGGTTTATACCCAAAAATCTAATATCTATAAGTTCAATACACCAAACTTCCCTAAGGGGAAAATAATTAATTGCAGACTGTTTACTCAAGAAATATGCACATATAAAAGAAATTCATCAAATTCTTTTAAACGTTAAAAAATATTATAAACCTCAGCATAAAATCCTTTTACAAATATAAATGGAGTCGCTATTAAATAAGCCAGAATGGTTGATATGCCGTAAAAGAAAACAAAACGAAACAAAACTTTAGAGGAATTGATTATCCACGAGGACAGCTAAAAAGTATTTGTTTACATTAGAGTTGAAGACGATATTGCGGTAATCGGTTGGGAAGCATACTCGTCGTATCGTGTTCAATACATGAGATGTTCTAGAAAGCACATTTGTTTTTAGCACAGAGAGGGAGAGAGAGAGAGAGATAGTGAAAGAGATAGAGAGGGAGAGATACAGAGAGAGATACAAAGAGAGAGAGAGAAAGAGGAAAGTTTTTCATTTATTGTAGTTAGACGGGAGGGGGGTAGGAATTGGAGTTCGATCGGACACCTACCATGAGCATAACGATACAGTAGAGAGAGGTTAGCAAGATCTTTTTTCGTGTGTGAAAGAGGCTGTAGGGACGAAAAGAGACCATCTCCCACCAGATTGCGAAGTCTATTCTGTACTCTGTCGAGATAGGGAAGGGTGCTCCGAGCGGCATCTCTCGAGATATGACAGCAGTACTCTAATCTGACTCTTATAAACGCAGAGGATTGCGTCAGGAGTGATGCACTTTCTGGAGCGGTAGCATGGTCCAACATATTTTATGTATGTCCTCTATTTCAAGTCTAGAGTGAAAGTCAGTCCTAGAAGCTTATCAAATAAGAGGTCTAACTCAAGGCGCGAGCCATTCATTTAAACTGAAGAGAAATGAGAATCCGAGTGTTGGTGGTGAAAGAAGAGAAGCTTTGTTTTAGAGGCGTTAAAAGTAACAAACCACTTTCACCTCTTGCACCACATGCTCAAAATCGGAAGAGAGAGAGAGAGAAAGAGTGAGTTAGAAAGATCTTGATCATCAACGCTCTTTGAAGTGCTGCCATAAATAGTTGTGACGTCTGCATAGATGTCAACGAATGATCTCAGAATATTATTTGGAACATCATTTATTAAGATCAGGAAGAGGGCTGGGTCCACAAAGAACTGCGCTGGGATTGATGCTATGTGCTTCGGACTTCTGTCCGTCAACAACTTTTTTTATAGACCTATCCGAGAGAAAGGATTTGATGGTTGAAAGAGCATTTCCAAATATTCCATTGCTAACAAGCGTGTGAAGCAAACGTTTGTACCACACCCTATCAAATGCCATTGTAATACTAAGAGCTGTCGCCTGCGAAATAAAGCCTCCATCGATATATTCACTGATCCTGCGCGATATCACAGTCAGCACGCCAGCTGTTGATCTTGCAGAATGAAATCCATATTGATTGCCACCAAGTTTATTGTTTTACTGACGTGGTTAACAACTACTTGATTTATTACAGATTCAAGCTACTTACTCATGACGCACAGGAGACTGATCGACCTGCTCAGATGCAGGGGCAGATCTCTGGTATTTTAAAACACTCGACAGACCAACGAAGCCTTCCAATGTGATTGAAAATATGTCTCCTTTAAGCAACGAATGAACAGCGTTGTAAAGATAGGAGATATTTCGGGTTGCAGTTTCTTGAGTACTATGACCGGAATGTTGTCGGAACCAGTTGCCTTGTTGGCATCAAGGTTCTTGATAAGTTGGGCAACATCCAGTAGTTCTGGGAGAAGGTGGCCCTGATTGAAAAGGGTGGAATTTGCTGCAAAATTTTTTGCGAAAATTTTTACTTTATCAGATACTGATGAAAATCACCTCTGGTCCATTAAAGATGATTGGGATAGAGGTCTTACATCTGTTAAATTCATGGAAGATAAGCTTCTGATCGACCACTCTAGATTTAATCGATTGGGCATAGGACTCTTTAGCGTTTTCTATATCCCTTTTGCAGTCGTTTCGGGCAGTTTTAATAAAGGCTTTAGTTTGAGAACATCTATTTTGTTAGAAGCAATTGGAATACTGGATTCTGTGGGTAATAGCGGCATCACATTCAGGGGTTCACTATGGCTGGCTCTTTGGTCTCTTTTGGAATATTTTGGAGAGTATAAAGCTCTCAATACCTAATATATATCGGATGCGATGCAACACACAATTTTTACGAAAATGGATTTCAGAGGAATTTCAGATTTGAAGGATATTAGGTTGTCCCAATCAGTCATGAGGGAGTAAATGTGCACTTTTCAGGGCAAGTTATCAGAAAAATATCAAGACATCTTGCAAAATAAGCATCAGCATCCGGGCACACGCGTGACCTTGTCAACAATTTGAGTAAGCTCATATGCAAGGGAAAAGTCGTGACTAAACCTCTCTTGGTCAGTCTTATTTGAGTGGACTAGCCACTCAAAATTGTAACCAGTAAAGTCACCACAGACATAAATGTTAGCAGAAGGGGTAACTGACAGGATCTTGTCAATTTTATCAGAGATTAGATCAATAACAGTAACTCTATCGGTGAGGGGACAATAGAGGGCAAAGATGAAAGCAGTACTGAAGTTGCATTTTCATTCATTTCTCCCTCAACATGGTTTAAGAAATTGAGGTTGATAAGGGCTGAGATCCGGCAAAAGTGACCGTTGAGTTGCCCTCTCATGGGGAGATTTTAAGAGCGGCGCTTAGCACTCGCTGCACAACTCCCCACTTAGGATGCCCTTATAGATATGCCCCTCTTAATTCACAGTATCCCCTTACTGGGACAGCGGCAATATGCCCCCGTGAGTTATCCAGATCTATTCGTCAGGGTTGTCCTCTTTCACCGATGCTCTATATCCGGTCCTACGTGGAATTGCTTTGACAGGTGCCTGAACCACGTTAAAGTACTCTGCCTATGCCGACGATGTAACAGTGCTTGTAACGAGCAGTGTCGAGATTAGTGTCGTTGACAGAGAAATCAGAATGTATGAAACGGTAACAGGGGCCAAAATTAACTGCGACAAGTCGGTAGGCTTGCGCATCGGTGTCTGGAGGGGTGTATCCCTACAGGGACCCTTCAGCTGGACTGACGGGCCGTGCAAGCTACTCGGCGTCTGGTTTGGTCCGGATCTTCAGCTGGAGAAAAATTGGTCGGAAGTACTGAAAGCGATTCGGGCCGCAGCTGGTCTGTGGACCCGTAGAAATCTTTCGTTAAAGGGGAGAGCGGAAATGTGTGTTTCTCACATCTATCCACTCATCCTATATCGTCTATCAGTGCTTCCACTCCCGTCGAATACACTGCTTGAATTGCAGCGGGCCCTGTTCAAGTTTTTATGGCTTGGCCGGTCCCATAAGGTTCGTCGCGAGATCTGTTATCTGCATCCTTCTGAGGGCGGTCTGGGTATGCCTAGCGTTGAGATTCGTCAACATACATTCGGCTATATTACCTGGATCGGATGTGTACACAATGTGAGGGAAACGGTGGCTTCTGGAAGGAAGACACTAAGAAAGCTTTTCCGGCTTTGAAAAGTGTGCACTTGGATGAGGGGGAGCACACAGTTTGCCCCGAGGCGAGTGCTCCTTTTATCGTGAGTGTCGACGTGCCTTGAAGTTCCTTTTACGGGTGAAAGAAAGCCTCTCTGACACCCAGCTGTTGACCCGAAAGGCATTATATCGGGTTATAGTGAGGGGATCTGATCAAGATGATAAGATTGAGGGGCTCGGTTTGACGAAGGGGGAGCTACGCTCAATCTGGCCGTGGGCGTCTGGGTTGAGATGTTTCGATAATGACGAAGCTTCTTTGGCCAGGCTGATGATAAGAAATGCCCTCTGGGTCGGCAAGAGACTTCACGCAGCTGGCTTGACAAACTCGCCTACTTGCGTCCGATGCGGTGACGAAGACTAGACGAGACGAGTCACGCCTTCTTTTATTGCCGCATCGTTGTGCTGCTGATCAAGTTTCTTGGAGGTCTCATGGTTCGCATTCTGAACGTAACGTCTTTCGACCTAGAACCAATTAATGTCTGTAGCAACTTGGCACCGACAACAGATAGGCAGAGACGTTTTGTCTTTTTAAGCTTACTAGCGATTGCGAGACGAGCTATATGGTCTACACGCTTGAAAGTTGTCTACGACGGTGAGATCTTCACCCCTCTCAGCCTTATTCGAATTTTCAAGTATTTTCTGAAGATTCGCATTAGGACTGATAGGGTGAAACTCTCGTCGGCAGAATTTGCTGATAGATGGGAGAGAGATGCGCGTGTTTGTAGAGTGACAGTAGCTGGCATTGAGTGGTATTTAGACTTGCCTTAGGCATAGAATATTGGTTTGCAAAAACGAACGTTGTTGAAGACCCGTTTATAGGTTAATATATGTCCCCTGTAATAGTTATGCCAAGTCCATAACTTAGCTAGTGTATGAATGAGTTTCATTAGGGCCCGTCTTTTTTTTCCTATTTAGGTGACAGATAGCGTGATTTGCCAGAGATGCAGGTCACCCTTCGATATTTTCGAAGGAGGAGTTAGTAATAAAGCGTTGGAGCCTGCATCAACTTTCGTTTCGTTTTTGACTAGTAAATCTGCATATCTGCCACATATTAGTAGTGGGGGGTCTTTTTACTAACTTGGGTTAGTTTTCTTTCTCCTTTTTTTTCCATTCCCATTTTACATATGTGACATTCTTTTTTTGTATATAAATTTTTTACTTCCCCCTCCCCTTGCATATATTGTATATATGGGTTTTAAGTAGGATAGTCATAGTATGAATTCTTTTGGTAATTGGTGAAGAAGGATGTATAGTATAAATGTGGTATTTTGGTGAATGATGGTCGTAAATGAAACTAGCTAGGTTAGTTTGTTTTTTGTTAGTATGAACCGAACCTTTCCGCCCCTTTTGTTGGCCTTGTGCCTCATTTCGTGTAATTTATTTATGTGAATAAATAATTGTTGTTGCTCAGTGAGCAAAGTGAATTGGAGAGAGAAAGACGTGCAGTTGGCAGTTGGTGGAGAATACATAAAATTTATTTTTCAAGAACTTTCCTTTTACGGATAGACCAGAGACAGTGTGGATGTGTGCGCCCTGATCAGAATTTTCATCTTATACTCTCTAGAAACCAAGTTCCCTAAGCAAGAGTTTGACCTCTACCGAGTGACAGACTATGTCTCTCCCACAACGGTGAAGGACTCGAAAGATTTAGAAAACTACTGACAGCATTTCTCAAAGAGCTAGGATTCAATATCACAATTTATACCAATTACTCGAGCGTAGAACCTTTATATGCACCCCTGGACCTAACTAACAATTCCACTCTATCATACCACAAACGCACCAAAACAGCCCAGGTATGTATAAAACAAATCCTGCCATCACCCTTTTGTCTTTAAGAACCTTATACCCAACATAAGCAAAAAAATCTCCAACCTTTCATCCAGCTCCGAGATTTTCCAACACGCTCCTCCATATTACAACAAAGCTCTCGGCAAAAGCGGTTATAGAGAAGACATCTCTTACAAACCAACCCAACCTACAACACAAACACAATAGAAAAAGAAATATTATCTGGTTCACCCCCCTATTCCCTCAGTGTAAAATATTACATAGGTAAACAGTTATTCTTATTAATAGGTAAACACTTTCTATCATCCAATATACTTCATAAACTCTTCAATACAAATACAGTAAATACGAGTTATTCTTGTCCCTCCGTAAGATCCCTTCTAGCCTCTAAACTCACAGCTCCAATCAAATCCTCCAACCCCTGCTAGTAGGGGGTTGCACAATCAAATCCATAGTATACGAAGCCAAAGTCATATCCGGTGTACACTTCAAGAAAGAAGAAATTTACATCGGAATGACTCAAATAACTTTTAAAACCCACACTAACACTTTCAAATATCCCGAAAATAAACATAACACCTTCCTAGCAACCACCATATTGGAGCTCAAGAAGTCAAGTATCCCTTGGATCATCGATCAACAAAGGCCTTATAACCAGGAATTGCCCACTATGCACCACTGAAACATTCAGGATCCTACAAGCATTCAATAACCTTTCAATAATCTGTATGAGCATCAAACTGAGGTGTTCAAACAATGTCTCCCGGGAAAAAAATTTCTAGTAGGGTAAATGAACTAACGACGAAACTACATAACTCACTGATATTCCCTTCCATACATAAGTCTAAAGAACTCCACATATTTCCCGCACCCCACCCAAGACCATTCCAATTATTATCAAATTAATTCCTTTATACAATATAACACCCCCTCCCTCGGATATGTTATACTATATTTATCACCTGCACATCTCCCCTACCAACCCAACCCTACACTCGTACCGTCGTAATCGCTACCTATACAAATAACAGAAATTATTGATACCTCATCATATTAAAAAAATCTTTAAACATTTAAATATATTAAATATATAAAGTTTTACTAGTTAAATACCTAGAAATATATTCATCGAATACACTTAAATAAAAGGAAAAATATATATATGACCAAGATCTAAACCATACCGATTCACACAGACCCTCCGATAGACTCATAAACGTTATTAGATATAAGTTAACAGAGTTAATTAAACACAAGTATCTCACACGAACCAATACAGACATCACGTATGGCGATAGCAAGCTTATATCGACCCATCCACTTATTTTGATATCCCTTAGCAAACTTTTTTTACTGATAACACGCATAGCTGATAAACTAGAATTATAAAATTATAACAATAGTTTTACACTAAAATATAAGAACTGTCCTAAAATTCTAAAAAGTAATATAAATATAACACTTAACCCCCTTTAATAACAGGAATACAACCCCATCAAAATATAACCAACTCACTGACAAATAAACTACAACACATACTATAAACCCTAAATATGAATGCATCATTGACGCAGAGAAACATACAACATGCATTATCTACAATTAATTAATTCTAAATAATACTTAGTTACAATTAAGATCCATAAACATATGGTCCGTCCCTATTGACTCGGTACTTCTTTCAAAAGGGATGCTTAGTGAATTCACCAGAAGACGTTACGATTATCTTTGAACTCCATTCTTTGATTTGTTTTTATTTTGTGAGTCGCTGGTGATTTGAATTGGCCTCTAACGACCTTTTTAAAAAAATAAAAGGTTAGCCTATTTCAATGAAACCATTGTACGCCTTTGAAGTATATATATATATATATATATATATATATATATATATATATACCACGTTGGTTGATCCTCGTAGACGTTTTTTAATATTTATATAATTCTATTTATAAAGGGTGTACTTTTGAAAAATATTGGTTTGAGGTTCATGTTATAATATATTTGAAATTAACTAATCAATAAATCAATGTATATATATATATATATATATATATATATATATATATATATATATATATATATATATATATATACATAAATGAATGAACGTGAAAGTTTTTTCCATCTATCCTAAAGATATTAACATCAAAACACGTTAGGATTATTTAATTCTAATGATATAAGAATATATTGAAATACCCTTGAGATAGGCATCTCCAACTCACCCAAACAAATCTCGATTTTGATCATTTGCATATTTATTTATTTTTAAGTTTTTTAATAAATTAATATTCAGTAATATACCTTTTTACGTTGTATTGTCAAATTGTTTCTACATACGCAATCGTGTTATCGATAGTACTATTATTATAATTATAAATAAAATAAGATAAAGAGATTTTATTTAAAAAATGATAGCGTTTAAAAACTTATTTAGAATTTCATTTTGAAGGGAGATAATTTACTTCCAGTTTTAGTAAAGTGTGAAATATCACTGAGATGTCGAAGAAATACTACACTTTGATCTTAGCCAAAAGGCCACGGAATCATAAAAAATAATTTTTTAATGACTAGGCATTTTTAAATTTAAAAAAAATTGATTAAATTGAAATATTTTTTAATGGGCGGTGTAATGTAGTATCGGTTCTCCTCTGTTTTTAAAGGTGTGTAGGGGGGAATTCCACCAGAATATCTTTTAAGGGTGAGTGTCGTATCGGTTCTATTCTCATAAGACCGTCCACGCAAGAATGACTTCCTTCTTTTTTAGGTGGAAGGAAGTCGTGTTCGTTCATCATGATATTATCGTCTGTCAGGAAGGGAGTCAGTGTAGTATATGTTCGTTCACTATAATACTAGCTAAGGAAGAACGAAAACTCAAGTTATATGTCTTTTTAACTAGAAAATTATGAAAGTTATCGTTCTTCCTTAGCCAGCATATTCATCTTTGTTTATAAAGATGGCGACTATATTTTTCCAGCCAATTTTCATTTAGGCATTTCACGTGAACAATGAAACTTGCCATGTTTTTTAATGTTAGCTGAATAAATAAATGCAAAAGTTTTTTTCCACCTATTCTAACTATATTGACATTAAAACAGTCCATAACTTAGCTAGTGTATGGATGAGTGCTTATTTAATTCTCTGTAGTATATTTTCATTCGTCATGATACATTCTTCCCAGGCTTTACACCCTCTTCGGAAGGAAGGCCATACAGTATACATTCGTTCCTCACGATAACATGTTCTTAGGATTACAAGTTTGTGTGTGTGTGTGGGGGGGAGTTAGTGTGCTATCTATTCTGTTGTCATGATATCATAGCAGGCATTAACCCCTCCTTTGGGGGGGAGTCAGTGTATGCAGTTCGTTCATCATGATATGATCCTCTCAGCCTCTCATTCGCATATTTATTTATTTTTAAGTTTCTAATGAATTAATATTTTCTAATCTTTTGATAATTAAATACATGCGTCTATTATTTTTTTAAATAAATGTGTTGCTGTGGTTGTTGCTGTTGTTGTTGTTGTTCCTATTCCTATTTACTTCCTCCCACGAGAGCAGAGTTAGACACAATGTCAATATTTAACGTGGGGAGAATCTAGCTCCCTCAAAATGGCCACTCTGAATTGGAACAAAAATTTCAATTGCCTCGGTCTAGAAGGATTTCTCCTTCACTGACAGAGAATATAAAAACTAAGTTCAGATTCAGTACAGATACTACATTTTACTCCTAGCCAAAAGCCAAGGAGTTAACAGTTTGGTAGTGATGATGATGAATTGTCATAGAAAAAAACAAACCTCCTAATCTTTCTAAATTACAAAAAAAGAAGTATTTTTCTTTAATATTCTTTACATATTTTTCTTTCTTTTATAATAAAGGTGAAAAGTACAAAGTACCAATTTTGAATTACTCAGTAATATAAAAGTGGAGTATTTGACCAATCGACGTTCCACCCTTATGTTTATTCATTTCATTATATAACCAGTTTTAATGGGGAATTCATTTTATTTGTATGCTGTAACAAAATAAAATTTATCGACGTTGGATACCTTTAAGACGATATCAATTAACCTTTTTGTTGTTTTTTTCCTGAAAAACAAAATTTGACGATGTTCATTCACAGTATATTTCCCCATATTGGAATATATCAAATAACACTACGACAATCATCAGTTTTTAAAATTTCCTCTAAATTACCAAAATGTCAAATGAAAATTACTTCTTTGGTTTCTCCAAAAAGACTATATCGTCAGTAATTGCCGCCCGGATGGCGTGTAGTTTTAGTAGTATGTATATACACACACACAAACACACACACACACACACACACACACACACACACACACACACACACATATATATATATATATATATATATATATATATATTTTCTTTGTAGTACAACACTTTATAATGGCTAAAAAGAGACAATATTTATTAATCATGATGAATTAAGGATTAAAAAGATGAAAGGGCAGCTGACCGGTTTCGTACCTCGCTCAACAGAGCCAAATATTGAGGTATCGTGTAAAAAAATATAATAAAGATGCTATGAGAATTATAGCGAGAGAAAGGGGTAAAAAAAATTCAATCAAATAGAAACAACATTAAGCCCGAGGAGATTTTCTCTTCGCTTGCAAAGAGAAGGTCTCAAGAACTTAATATAGATTGTTTCTAGGATCTTGAGATTTTAGGGAGAGGTCGACTAACTAAGAATGGAGAATAAGTCGACACTGAAATTAGAGGCACAGGTGCGGTTATTTATAAGATGTTCGGCTATTGACGAACCATAAGTATTATGTAAAACGTCAGTTGGTGAATAATTTGTATTGCGAATTTTTGTGGCACGTGTTGTTTGACCCGGATGTCTAATCGATATTTGGCTCTGTTGAGCGAGGTACGAAACCAGTCAGCAGCCCTTTCATCTTTTTAATTCTTAATTCATCATGATTAATAAATATTGTCTCTTTCTAGCCAATATATATATATATATAGTGTTTGTAGGGTTGTTAGTTCATGTGTTAATCCCTAGAGCTATGATGTTTATAAGATAGTGCCCAATAATAAGCAGATTTGTATTCACATTAATCCTGCCCATTTTTGTAGTTAATAATAGAGTGCTCAACAGTGATAGAGCTTTAAGTAGTATTTGTAGGATTGTTAGTTCATGAATATTCTCTGCCGATGGCCTGAAGAAGCTTGATTTTGAAAATTTCGTAGCTGGAACACGTATGCATATCTGTAGCCCAAAATTATTTGTATAAATATAACTGTATAAATATATATACCTAAATGAATAAATGCGAAAGTTTGTTTTTCATTTATCACTCCTATATAACCATCAAACATGCTGTCTTTATCTAAATCAATAATACAACAAAAAAAACTTAAAATACTCCCTATATATTACATATAAATGATCTTAGGACACTTATTAGAATGGCTAATTTGCATATTTATTTTTAAAATTGTTCACAATTAATTAATATTTGATGTTATTAATTATAATTTTATTGTACTATTTTATCTACACATGTGCAATAATTTCTTCGATATTAACAGTTATTTATTAATATGATTTAATAAAAAATAGATAACTAATGAAAACTATATATATAACAATGCCCGCAAGAATTTGACGGTATAAGCGGGGGGAAAAAAAGAAAGGTAGAGGGTGATAAGTTTGCTACTGACTGGCTGTTTATCTCTCTCCGGCTGGCTATGTGTCTGCCGCCTATCCTCTCGCCCCTTCCTCTTTTCAGTTAACGACACCGTATTATATATATTTTTTATTGCTTTTCAATTCCCTTCTGCTGCAGATACTACACTTTAATCTTAGCTAAAAGGCCAACGAAAGGCCAAGGAACTATAAAAAATGATATTTTTATGACTAAGTACTTTTAGATGAATAAAAAACCTGATTTAATCTATGATTGCATTACGTTTTAATGGGCAGTGAAGTATTGGTTCTGTTGTCATGACCGTCTTCTCAGGAATTACCTCCTTTTTTAAGGGATGGGGATAATTCTCCCAGGTAGTATATCCTGTTTTAAAGGAGGGTTAATGTAGTATCTGTTCCGTTGTCATGAAAACATCTTCTCACGTATTACCTTCTCCTTTTTTGGGGAGAGGGGCCTAGTGTAGTATATTTTCTGTTGTTCCTTCTCCTTTTATGGAGCAGATTACCCAGGTTTTATCTCCTCTATTTTGGAGGGGGTATTGTAGTATATGTTCTGTTGTAATTATACAATCCTACCAGGCATTACCTGCTTCTTTGAGGGTCAGTGTATTGTGACACCCCCAGCCTAGCAAAAATATGTGACCGGAGGGAGCATATATTTGCTAGTATTTAATATGTGTAAGTTAACTAAAACGACCAGGTCAAGTTGATCTGAGGCAGAAAATTAATTTGCTGTTTCGCTGATCGGTGATACGCGATTACAATCGATATTTTAATCGATTGATGCTGTGCTGTTTAATACAATATATATATATATATATATATATATATATATATATATGCGTGCATGTGTGTAGGATGCTTTATTTCACAGTACCTGAGGCCCTTATCGATCATCTTTCAACAACGTAGCATCGATCGCTTAAAATATCAATTAGAACCGACTCAGTGATCTGCAAAACAACAAGTTAAACCAAACCGGTTTTTGGTTATTTATGCATCGAATCAACTTGACTCGTTCTCATGTTCATGAACGCTGAAATCAACAGATTAAAAGAATACTTGGGAAGAAGAAAATTAATCTACATTTTTCATAAATATTTGTTTGTGCAATAATAATTAGGTGGCAAAATAATAAGTTTCTTTACTTCTGTATAAGAATAATAAAGTATAATAATACTGCTATACAATAATAATAATAATAATAATAATAATAATAATAATAATAATAATAACAATAATAATAATAATAATAATAATAATAATAACAATAATAATATTACTAATAATAGTAACAAAAACAATATAAATAATAATATTTATATAAATAATAATAATTGCAATAAAAAAAGAAAGTAATAATAATTACAAACAACAAGAACAATAATAATATTAATTATAATAATAATAATAATAATAATAATAATAATAATAATAATAATAATAATAATAATAATAATAATAATTACAATATCAACAAAAATAGTAATAATAATATTAATAATAACTAGCGGGACCGGTATAAATTACACGAAATGATGTTTTCAATACTAATTATCTTGTTCCTAACCTATACATGTTTGAATAAAATATGATCAGATTTAAAAAAATGAACAATACATGAAACAATTTACAAAACTTCTTTATATACAATATTTCTAGTGAAGGTGATATTTCGACGATTAAACCTTACTTTGTAAATTCTTTAAATTTGGCTCCAATTCATGAGTAGCATACAAAGATTCGGAAGGTCGTTGCTTTTCATGTAAGCGTGACACACAAAATCACACACACGCTATCGTATTAATATTATCTTCCCGGTCGTCCCCTCCCTACCTACCCCCCTTCGATGTAGAAAAAAAATCTTAGAGGTTGGTTGGGACCGAACTATAAACCAGTTGGGCCGACGTCAAAAATCGACGTCAAAACCCTACGTCGCTAACAGCTGCGCCAAAGGAAAATACTTGAAAACATTTCGAAAATTAGGTAACTTGAATGCTTTTCCACATCTAAGTGCGGCACGCATGCGCAGATCCTTTAAGGTAAGCGTGACACACGAACACACATGCTATCGTATTAATATATAGATAATAATAACAACAATAATAATAATAATTACAATAACAACAATAATAATGTAATTAATAATAAAAATGACAATAATAAAAATAATAAAAAATAATAATGATCATAATAATAATAATAACAATAATAATAATACTAATAATAATACATGCATACTGGTTAAAAAATACACGAGCCTACATGAAAGACTAACGCAAAAACTGAGATACATATCCGCAAAACAGATGTACCAGAATGGATGGCCAAATGAAGAACTATGTTAATACAGAACGACGCCGAGACGGGAACCACCCCAAGCAACTACAGACCAATAACCTGTTTACCAACTATGTGGAAAATCTTAAAGGCACAACTGAGAGAACTGATCACCGCAGCAGGAGACATCGTCAAAATGAACAATACAGGAGACAGCGAAACCAGAAACAAAAAAACAAGAAAATCAAGGTGGGAAGAGAAACAGCTACATAGACGATTCATAAGAATGACAAGAGAAGAGAATCGCGAAAACACCTGCCTAAGAAAAGGACAATTGAACAGAGAAACGGAATCACTACTGGCAGCTGCACAGAACAATGCGATTAGAACAAACTACATTAAAGCTAAAATAGATAAAACCCAGGAAAACAGTAAGTGTAGACTCTGCTGACAAACCACACAATAAGTGAGGCAGCAAACCAGCCCCAAAAGAATACTGACACGACTGTGTAGGGAAAGAAGTACACTGCTAACTATGCAAAAGACTGCATTCTGAACACGTGGACAAATGGTACAAACACAAACCGGAGACAGTACTGGAAAACTAAAAACCACAAAATTCTTTGGGAAATGGAGTTATAAACAGATAAACTCATCCAAGCAAGGAGACCAGACATCATAATAATTAACAAGAAAGAAAGAAATTTCCAAATCGTAGATTTTGCTGTCTCAGCAGACAACAGAGTGAAGATCAAAGAGACGGAAAAAACGAAGTGACTACAAGGAGCTGAAAGGAATATGGAACATGAAGAAAGTCAATATAATACCAATAATTGTAGAAGCACTAGAAACAGTCAGTAAAAACCTGGGGAAAAGACTAGGAGAAATTGGAATAAAAGGCAATACTGAGAATATATAACAGACCGCAATGATGAAAACAGCTGAAATCTTAAGGAAAATCCTCGAATGCGGAAACTACCCCACATAAACTACAAACATTAACCAGCCACATGGTAACTACAACAGAAGCAAAACAAAAAGATGAAAGGAACACCACATGAACTTAAGGGAACTGAGACTACAACAAATCTTATAAACTGTGCCCCCCCCCCCAAAAAAAAGGCATCAGCCTCAGTTGATACAACACAAAATAGTCGAAGGGTCAAGGAGGATGGAAAGACCGAAGAGGGAGAGCACTAACCAGACCTCCACTGTAAGAGTGCAGAGTGTACTGGGACTTTGCATAGGCTTATTGCCACCCATATCCCAGTGAAGACCAATAATCGCTGCCATAGAAACATCAATGGTAAGTGGCTGTTGCGGTAATGCAAAGTCATTTGCAAAATTTATTGAAAAAAGTCGAGAGTACTGGAAATCTGAGGAAACTTGTTTTCACCCAGACTCCAGGAAACACCATCGTTATTATCAGTGAGTAATCTCTGATGATGACATGTGTGAGAACTCATAGTCAGTAAACTACTACTACTACTACTACTACTACTACTACTACTACTACTACTACTACTACTAATAATAATAATAATAATAATAATAATAATAATAATATGCAAACGTTTGCATTTTTAACATGCAGACAAATGGTACTGCAGAGTTAGAGGTGGTGTAAGTTGAATGTCGTAGACTGGAGACGCTGTGTCTGTATTCATCTGTCTCGACTTTGAGAGCCGGATCATAGGAATATAAGACAACAAGGTAAGTTAGTTCGGCAGGCGTATTATATAAAGAAGTGTTTTAATTGCCCGATGTACTTCACGAGGTTTAACATGCCTGTTTTAGTCAACCGAATTACAAACTAATCATTACGCCTGAGATTGCATGTAACTACAAAAGAAAGTAGATCTCAGTCATGTGACGGCGAAAGTACAGACACAAACCGGAGAAAGTATTGGAAAATGAAAAGCAGCAAATCCTCTGCGACATAAGATACAGACAAACTTATCAAAGCAAAGAAACCGGGCGTTATAATATTCAAGACGAAGAAGAAGGGAAAACCTGCCAAATGGTAGTAGTAACGAAGCAAATACATGGAACTTACCAGAGACTTGAAAGGAATGTGGAACATGAAGACAATCACTATAATACCAATAATTGTAGGAGCACTGGGAACAGTACCCCACCCCCCCAAAAAAACATGGGAAAAAGATGAGAAGTTGGAACCGAAGGAAAGATTTGAGACCATACAAGACACGATAATTATTAAAAGAACAAGATTCTTAAGAAAAGTCCTTGAATGCAGAAAACCGACTAAATAACCAGAAAGTGGAAATAGTAATAGAACAAAAATGTAGCAAATACATCACATGATCCCAAGGGTACTGAAACTGCCAACAGTCTAAAAAAAAACCCTGACCCTTCCCAAAACTACATACAAAAACTGGTACGACAGAAAATGGCCGGTAAGGGTCAAGAAGGATGGAAAAACCGAGGAGGGAAACACCATGCAGACTTCCACTCGCATAGTGCGGAGAGTACTGAAATATTCGGAAAGTTTATTGTCACTGAAATTTCAGAGGAGGTGAACGGGCGTTATCAGCGAGAATTCAAGGGTAAATATCTGTTGCGATAACACAAGATGATTTGTAACAGATATCGAAAGAAGCGAGAGTGTTTGAAATCTGGGGTGGTCTATTGCCATTCAGACCCCAGGGAAAATATCTTGCTATTACCAGTGAGTGTCAAAACTTTATCCTATTTTTTTTATTGGGCTTGGTTAGTTTTGCAGGAGCGTGAAAATAATACCTCTTTCTGTTTTAAGTTGTTTTTGAAAGAAAGTTGTTCCATTAGTTTTTCGTCGTTTTTTTTTGTTCTAGAAGTCTTCTGTTTTTTGTAGCTTTTCGGCGGCTTCTTTTGAAATCTTTCTTCATTTTTTAGTTGTTTTTCTTCAGTTTTTTGCAGCCTTTCGTCGGCTTCTTTTTTGTTCAAGTTGCTGTTGCATTTGGTATTTCACGAGTTATGTTACAGTTGCTTTAAAATCTTCCATGTTTAAAATCTGTCTTAAAAAATACGGCTTTTAGACGTTCTTTCTTTTATATTACGCTGCTAACGTAATCTTAGTTTTAAGAGAGAGAGAGAGAGAGAGAGAAGGAAAGAGAGAGAGAGAATAACACATTTTTTAGACGACAAAAAATCGCTTTTTTCTAAAGTAAATTTTTCACTGTTCGCACAACAGAAAGAAACAAGGTTTTATTTTTTTTCTTTCGGCGGCAGTACTATTATCTTTTGGAGAGAAAGAAGATATCATGCATTCCCTTCTTGTTAAAAAATAACACATTGCCGGAATAGCAATGAAAATAATTGTTGACCTTCGTTCTTTTAGAGAAACTAAGTTGGTCTTTTACGTTTTTTTTGTTCGCCGGTAGAGCCAGTTTTTAGACTGAGGACATTGTTGTGTGAATTTGCCGTGGATCTCACCACGTCTGTTCTTTTTTTAAAGTTCTCAAAAACCCTTAATATACTTCGTCGTTAGTTGTGGCGCCCATTTTAAGATTCTCAAGAATCCCTTAGTATACCTCGTCGCCAGTTGTTGTGACGTTTTTTAAGGTTCTCAAGAATCCCTTGCTGTACCTCGTCGCCAGTTGTTGTGGGCCTGTAAAAGGTCCGGAAAGTAAACTCGGAGTTTAGAGAAACAAGTGCATTGAAAAAAGTATAATACAAAAGAGAACAATAGTGGTTGTATGTCTGTCTTGACTGCCAGTATAGACTGGTGAGGTTCAAGGTATTTACTTTCTTCCCACCGCAGAAATGGCCCAAGTTCTGCCGGACTAATTGTCGAGAACAAATCCTCGACTGGTATTTACCAGTCCGAAGTCTCTACGCAACTAAAGTTACAGAAAGACCGAAGTAAATATACTTCACCCAAAAGAGGGGAGGCAAGGCCTGGGAGGATGGACCTCTTAGAACTACCCAGGACCTATACCTCAGCCCAACAGATATAAGGCCGCCGAAATTGCCCAGTTCCTGCAGAATTCTTGACTGGTATTTCCCCATCCCGAAGTCTCTAAGCCACCAAAGTTACTGAAAGACTGAACAGGTTGTAGGGGACCCAACACTGAGAGGCAGGTGTTCCCAGTATTTATGGTAAGTGGAAGAGTTCAAGTAGTACGTATAGACAAGTTATCATAACAGAAATGAAAGCAATAAAATAGTCTGGAACATGGAAATCCAAACGGATAAAACTATCTGAGAAAAGCCATCCTAGCCCATAACATCGTCTACAACATCAAAAACCCAAAACGAACAAACTTATCCAATCAATGTAATCCTCCCCTAAACGAAAGCCAAGCCCAAACTCTAACTCATAAAATCGTCTGGAACTTAAGAATGCAAACAGAGAAAATTATTCAAGCAGGAAACTGCTAAGCCCAACCTTAACCCTAGCCTAAACCCTAACCCTGGCCTTAATTAACCCTAACTGCAAACCATACAATCGACTAGAACATGTAAATCCAAATGGACACTCCTATCCAAACAAGGCGGTCCTAACACAAACCCAACACTAACAAACTTCCCAAACCATAGCCCTTACCCTAAACGATAAAATTGTCTGGAACATGGTAATCCAAACGGATAACCCTATCAAAGCAAGGCGATCCTAATCCTACCTCTCACCCTCGGCATAATCCTAATACTTACCTTAACCTTAACACTAAACTATAAACTTGTCTAAAACATCGAAATCCCAATGGACCCACTAATCCAAGCAAGGCAATTCTAACCTTAACTCTAATCTTTACTCTACCCCTAGCCCTAATCCTAACACTAACCCTAAGCTTAACCCTAAACCAATCTCTAAACCTAATCCAAAACCTAACCTAGACCAGACCCTTACCCTTACGCTAACCCTAACCCTAAACAATAAAATGTTAGATACATGGAAATCCAAATGGACTAACTTATCCAAGCAAGGCGATTCTAACACAAACTCTAACCCTAATCGTAGCCCAACAACTTACCCTAACTCTAAATAATAAAATCGTCTAGAACATTGAAAATCCAAACAGAAAAACCTATTGAGGAAAGGCGACTAAAACCTAACCCCTAACCGTAACTATTACCTAATCCCTAATCTGATCCTAACCCTAGCCCTAGTCTTTGCCCTCGCGCTCGACGCTAACACTATATAAAACCATACCTTTAAACTATAAAATCGTCTGGAACATGGAAATCCAAACAGTAAAAAACATTTCCAAGCAAGGCAATCCTGACTCTCACCCTAATCCTAACCACTAACCCTTACCCTATCGCTAACCCAGGCTAAACCCTAAACATAACTCTAATACTAACACTAGCCTTATTTCGATATCTAATACTAAACATGAAAGTCGTCTGTAACATGGAAATCCAAACTGAAAAACCTATCTAATGAAAAGCGACACTTACCCTATCCCAAACCTAGTTTAACCTAACCCTGCTCCAAATCGTAACCATAACCCTAACTCTAGCCCTAACCCTAACACTGACCCGAGAGCATAAAATCGTTTCTAACATGGAAATCCAAACGAATAAACCTATCCTAGCGAAGCGATATATACCATAAGAATTACCTTACCCTAAAATTAGCGTTAGCCTTAACCCTAGCTCTAACCCTAACCCTAATACTAACCCTTATTTTAATGATAAACTGTAAAATCGTCTGGAACATTGAAATCAATACGGACACACCTATCTAAGCAAGGCAATCCTAACTCTAACCCTAAGCCTAAACCTAGCCATAAGGCTAACACTAACCCTAAACCTAGCCATAAGGCTAACACTAACCCTAACATAGTCTGGAATATGGAAATTCAAACAGACAAACGTATGCAAGGTGGTCTTAACCCTAAATGTAACGCAAGCTCTTACTCTAACCTGACCCTAAACGATAAACAATCTCTGAAACATGGAAATTCAAACGGAGAAACCTGTCCAAGCAAGCCGAGGGTTAGGATCGCCCTAACTTATATCCTAAAGTTAGTCTGAGACTTAACCCTAACAATAGCCTTAAACCATAAAATCGTTTAGAACATGGAAATACCAATCAGCAAACCTATCCAAGCAAGGCGATCCCAACCCTAACCTTAACTCTAAAATTAGCTCTTGTTTAAAACCTAATACTTGCCCTCACCCTAACATTAAGACTACCCAAACACCTAACCCTACACCTAACCATCACAAAAACCCTAAACCATAAAATTGTCTGGAACATGGAAATCAAAACAGACAAACATTTATAACATAGGTGATTGTAGCCCTTACCCACAACCTGATCCGAGCTTTAACCCTAACTCTAACCCTTACTCTAACCATAACACTCAACCTAAACCTAATTATATCCCTTATTCTTACAGTAAATGTAGCCCTAACTCCAACCCTTATCTAAGCCCTAACTCTAGAACCATTAAAATCGCCTGAAACATGGAAATCAAAATGGACAAACTTTTCTAGCCATGATGCTAATTGAACCTTTACCGTAGCCCTCAACCTAAACCACCCGTACCTTTATCTTAACCCTAACCCTAATCATAACCCTAAACCTAACCTTAGCCTTAACCGTAGATCTTACATTAACCATAAAATCGTATTAAACATAGCATGCAAACGGGCAAAGCTACCCAAACCACTTACCCTAGAACTAACCCTAACACCTACTCTAACACTAACACTGACCCTTACCTTAATACGAACACCAGCCCTTATCCTAACTCTAATGCTAAACCGTAAAATCGTCTGGAACATGGAAATCTAAACCGACAAATTATCTAAGCAAGACGACTCTAACAGTAAAGCAAACATAACCTAACCCTTACCCAAACCTAACCCTAACCCAAACCTAACCCTAACCCAAACCCTTATCCTAAACCCTGGAATCGTCTTGAGCAGGCTATCTTAACCCTCAGCCTAACTCTCAGCTCTAACCCTAACCCTTATACTAACCCTATCCCTAATCCTAACCCTAATGCTAAACCGTAAAATCGTCTGGAACATGGAAATCAAAACCGACAAACATATCGAAGCAAGGCAATTTAACCTTCACCCTAAACCTAAACCTAACCCAAACACTTACTCTAACACTTGATATAACTTTAACCTTAACCCTAAACCTAGCACTAGCTCTAACCCTTATTCTAACTGTTACACCGGCCGTTCTAACAGAATAGAAACTACACCGGTTCTCACTATAAATAGTGCGAGTAGACAATCACCAGAAGGAAAAGGACAGTATTAAGCCACCCTTTTCAGCCTTGCGTCACGTTTGTACTTTTTCTAAAATCTTATTGTTGCCAGTTATCGCTGTTAGTTGTTACCGTTGTTATTGCCTTCTTGTTAATTTTTATTGTTGAACTGTATTCTTTTTGACGTCGGATTTTTTTTCTGCCACGTTTTGTTTTTTAAAACTTTTTTTCCTGTTTTTTTATGCCTCTAGTTGTTAACTAGATGGCGACCAACAATTCCGAAACTATGATCACTACCGACAATTTAGAATGGTGTAAACCACAAAAGTTATCCATTGATGTAAAAGAATTCGTGGAGGAGGCGAAAAAATGTGAACACATGGTCACGGAAAATGGAATAAGTGTGGATTTACCTAAATTTGAAGAGATTAAAAAAAGAACGGTAACAATGTTTGTGGCGGACAAAAGGATTAAAAAATCTATCAGGACCTCTCCTGATTTAATAGGTAAATTACTGGCAACCGCAGGCTTTAAACCTCAAAGGTTTCAATACCTGGAATGCACTATTTCCAAACGAAGACATTTGTACAAATCTTTCTCTAACTCAAATAATTACTCAAGAGTACGTTCTACGAACTGAATACATGGGAAGAAGACGATCATCTATTTCCATTTTTAATGTGCCTTTTTATGTTAAAGGTGAGCCCGTTGGCGCCTTTTTACTAAAATATGGAGAAATTACGGACGTTAATTTTCACGAGTTCCCAGGCACCTGGAATTTTGAGCTCTTTGTGGATAAAAAAGCATACGACAGCATCCCTTACTATCTACAAGTAAGGGAAGAAAAACTCCCGATAATATTAGCAGGCCGAAGACCGGTTTGTTGGTTCTGCGAACAACTGGAACACTTAACACTGGATTGCCCGCAGAAGAAATCCATCCCGAAGACGACCACCCCGATTACCAAAACATCGATCCTCCAGCTACAATTGGTCAGCTAATTCAATCAGCTTCCGACGTCTCTGACGACGAGTTTCTGGCTCTTTCTACTTCAAAAATCCCTAATGAATGGATTATAGTACCTGGTAAGAAAATCCCGGGTCTGGTATCTCTGGACGAAATGAGAGAAGAAGCAATGTTAAAAAAACGACCCGGGGAAAGACAGTTTTAAAAAAGACAAGGAGCTTAAAGCTAAACTAGAAAAAAATAATTCGCCTAAATCCACTCCAAATAAGACCACTACCCCCAAACCAAGTCCCCAGCCGGCCGCCAAACCGATACTCCCTAGGAACTCTCATTCTCCCAAATCAATGCCCTCCCCCCAATCACTGGTTCAATATTAGATAAACCCTATGAACTAATCCCACTAAGTCCTATCAAATCGACCAAACAAGTCAATGCTGGATTTTTTTTATGTTGAACTGAACGACGTTTTTTTATATACAGTTGAGAGAGACGCCCCCCCCCCCCATTTGGACTTGATCTTGGCGACATCTCTGTTTAAATATTATTTCGTTATTTTTTTCTACAATTCTCCCAAACCTTCTCCCTTTGTTTCCCCATTAAATACCCCCAAAAATACTTCACCTGCGTCCCCCACAAAGCAGCCCTCCCCTTCGCCTTCTCCAGCATCTCCTATAGGGCCTAGCTCCCCTTCTCCCTCCCCAATGGACGACATGCCTCCCCCTCCACCTATTGCACAGAAGAGACAGAGGAGCCCTTCTTTAGAAAGAAAAAGTAAAAAATCCGCCTTCCTCTCTGGGGATGATATTTGCAAAGCAACCAATGTGCAAGAGGAAACTGTTAAATATTATCACCTCACTAATCTTGGTGAGCTATTTAAATTTAAAGAAGTTGGGGGTATAACCATCGAAGACCCTTTCAAATTTCCCCAACGCCCCTAGACTCATAACTGTAGTAAGGAGGAAATCTGAAGCGAAGGCTCTATGGCAGATGCTGGAAGAGGCGAACAGCACATTTAAATTCACCCTTCCAATGGCCACCTTTACAGATGAGGGTTTATCTGTGTTAAGAAAGGATTGTGTTGGGAGGGCCCTCATAAGGCTACACCCCGTCCTGTACAAGATAGCTAAACTAACTTATCCTTTGGATGTTGGCGGCATCTCCTACGATGGTCAAATTAATGATCAGATGGCCAAACAATCTTTTGGGAGAGCCGTTGGCATCCTGACCACTTCTATGTTCGTTTCTGGAACCCAACTCTAAGGGATACTTATGGCTCTCTTTCTAGCGAGTTTGAATGTCCGGGGCATGAGGGCCGACGCTCGTAAATTTCGAGTCGCTACAGACCTTCAGCGCCTCGGAGTGGATATATGTTGCGTTCAGGAAACCCACTTGATTTCAGGTAACTATTTGGGTGCGCTGGCTAAGGGTGTTCACGTTTATTCAGCGTACTTTAATTCTTCCGCTAAGGGGGTTTCCTGGCTGGTAAGCAAATCTTTAGATGCGTTGTGTGACCCTTGCTACATGGATCCGGAAGGGAGACTGTGCGTTTTGGATATTACCATAAAGGAGAAAGAATTTCGGCTCGTCGGGGTTTATGCGCCCAATAGTCATTCTGAGATCGGTTCTTTCTTTCGGCGAATCGAACAGTTCTTGAATTCTACTACTCGGACGATCATTCTAGCGGGAGACTGGAACGCGGTCCTGGATCCCGATTTAGATCGTAATCGGCCTAGGGATACTAACACTGATCGGGATGCTAGGTTATTTCGGGACTTCCTCGATAAGTTTGACCGTATCGATAAGTACCGGAATGAAAAGCTCCGAGATAGGGTATGGACTTGGACAGCTAGACGCTGCTCCGATTCGGTACAACTTTCGAGTTATATCGATCGGTTCTTAATTAGGAGAGTTGAATGCCCAAGTTTTCATAACGTAGTTTACTCGGATCATAGACTTGTTCGGGTCCGTGTAAACTTAGATAGACCTAAGCCTAGATTAGCTGGGTACTGTGAAGGGCTAACAGGAACAGCTATTACTAACATTACAGCGGGAATTGACGGGGGCTGTAATTGGGAATAGGAAGTGGGTTCATTTTAAGAAGGTTATGTTGTGTATTTGAATGACAAACGTACGACTTACCTCGTGGGGATCCGGGCACAAAGAGGGAAAAGAAAGAGAGGGGGTAATGCATTTTATGGGAAGGAAGTACTTCCGGCGAAAACGGAAGTACTTCCGGCAGAAACGGAAGTGCTTCCGGGGGAGAGGCATTGTGGGAAGGAGGCTGCATGATAAGAGGAGTCAATGTTTGGGAAGTCGGCAGTGTGCCAGAGCGACAGGTTGTCCAAAGTGATAGAAGGAAGCAGAGAGGAGTTTATTTTTTTAATTTTTGCCTGAAACTTAACAACAAGCTACATCCCCAGAAAGAGAAGCGGAAAAATGACAGACGCGGGTGTAACCACGATGGTGAAGTCGTTCGACGGAAGTACCGACGTTTGTCAGTGGATAAGGAAGGTTGAGCTGGTCGCGAAACTGAAAAACGTTACAGACCTAGCATCTTTTTTGCCGTTATTTTTGGAAGGAGACGCCCTTGCCCTATATCTCGAGCTTAGCGAAGACGAACAACAGAATGTGGAAATTATAAAAATCCGTTTGAAAAGAGCGTTCGCAGAAAGCCCATGTGAAGCGACAGAGATGCTGAAGAATCTACGGTGGGCAGGTGGGTCCGTCGATGTTTACGCCAATAAGGTGAAGCGATTGGCCGGACTGGCAGGATATGTGGGGCGAGGATTTGAGACAACGGTCAAGCTATTCTTCACCACTGGATTCCCAGAAGATGTTGCAAAGGAATTGCAACAGGTGCCCGGATTTGATAATGCCGATGTCCACGCATTAATCCCCAGGGCAAAGGTGCTGACGTGCAGGCGATCCTCGCGGGTGAAGGACGAATCAGCAGTTGCACAGAGCGGTGCACGAGGCCAAGTGAAGGTGGCAATCAAATGTTTTGAATGTGGTGGGCCGCACCTCCGGAAAGACTGTCAGAAGTATCTGACGCGGATCATATGCTACCGGTGCCAGCAGAGTGGCCACCTAGCCAAGGACTGTCCGGGAAACGCTTAATGGGGTATCATCACGCCGGCCGATACCCCGGAGCAAAGACGGCAGGGATAGCCCCACGGATCGTGGTCGCAGTGGAGGGGAGAGAGATCGAGGCACTGGTTGACACTGGCTGCTCAACTACCATGGTTCGAAAGGGCCTGGTGAACAGATGGAGTGGGGGTAGCAGCATCAAGGCATTCGACGGCACGGAGGTGAAATGTCGCGGGACCAGCACTGTTCGCATCGACATAAGAGGACGACGACTGACTATAGAAGTATTGGTAGTCGATCGTCTGGTGCCTGGGGTAGAGGCAATCCTCGGCATGGACGTACTCTGCCGGATGGGGGGCGTCACTGTTGACACAAATGGACAATGGGGCGGCTTTCCAATCAGGAACAGTCAGAGAGATGCTGGAGAGATGGAACATCAGACCATACTTCAGAGCCGCGTATAGGCCGGAAGGAAACGGCATAGTGGAAAGGAACCACAGGACCATCAAAGCGTTGGCTGAGAGAGGGGGAACCGCACCAGAAGAGGCCCTGTTCTGGTACAACATGACTCCCAGATCAGGGCAGGTGAGGGAGACGGTGCCACAAGAACAGATATATCGATATGTCTGGCGGCATCCAAGCGTTCCGCCACCGGAACAGAATCAAGCAACCAGGAGCACAGTGCGACTAGAAGATGAAGTGTGGGTAAAGCCGCCTGGTGCGCGATGTACGACACAATGGGCGCGAGGAACAGTTACAGCCAAGAATTCGGACAGTAATGTGTCTGTCGATGGCATGCCGAGACACGTTCTGGACCTAAGACCTGTGGAGAGGCATGAGACGGAGTTGCGAGAGAGGCCAACAGCGACCGATCTGAATGGAGGTGTGCGTGAAGGGTCACCACGGAGATCACAGCGAAGCCGGCGACCTCCAGTGTGGTCTTCTGATTATGAAATGTGATTAGAGATCAGGGGGTGATGTTGTGTATTTGAATGACAAACGTACGACTTACCTCGTGGGGATCCGGGCACAAAGAGGGAAAAGAAAGAGAGGGAGTAATGCATTTTATGGGAAGGAAGTACTTCCGGCGAAAACGGAAGTACTTCCGGCAGAAACGGAAGTGCTTCCGGGGGAGAGGCATTGTGGGAAGGAGGCTGCATGATAAGAGGAGTCAATGTTTGGGAAGTCGGCAGTGTGCCAGAGCGACAGGTTGTCCAAAGTGATAGAAGGAAGCAGAGAGGAGTTTATTTTTTTAATTTTTGCCTGAAACTTAACAACAGGTTATTAGGTTCTTTACTGCCGATTTTAGCAGACGACTCAACCTATCAACTAGGGCAGCTAAAGTGGCACTAGAGTCTAGATTAGATCGGGCGGTGGGGGTGGGGGATAGCTCTAGTATTTAAGGCCAAGCTGGATTCTTTGGCTATCCAAGCACACCAGGCTTTAGTGATTAGGACTAGGTTAAAAAGAGTGCCTAAGGAGGCGGCAAATATGGCCGCTGAACTGCGTGCAGAGGAGTGTCGACATGCATTTGATCGACATATCGCTCGTGTCTCATTGCCGGATGGGAGGCTCGTGACCACAAACGAAGGTATTCTGGAGGCTTTTCGTTCTCATTTCCAGGATCTTTTTACTCGGGAACCCGGTTTGTCTTTAGCACAATTCAACCCCTATTTAGCCGACTTTTCTCGTCTTGAGGCGACCGAAGAGGCTAGGTGTGAAGGTTGCATAACAGAGGATGAAGTCCTGGAAGCCTTAAAGCGGGTCAGCCTTAACAGGTCTCCGGGGATTGATGGTTTGCCCTACGAGGTGTATTTGAGGATGTCGCACATTTTTGTTCCCCTGCTGACAGTTTTGTTTAACTCGTGGTTTAGGAACGGGACTATTCCCCAGTACTTGACCATGGGTTTAGTGAAATTGTTACGCAAAAGCAAAAATGGTGGGGATGGGTTAGATAATTTTCGGCCCCTAACAATGCTTAATGCGGAGTTAAAGATTTTGGCCAAGATCTTAGCCAATCGTCTGCAACTTGTTTTGCCTGGCCTAATTAGTCCTGAATAGACTTGTTCTGTAAAGGGTCGGACCATTCATCGTTAACTTGCACTCGATACGCTTGATCTTAGATAAAGTCGACACTGAAGCCGCACTGATCAATTTAGATCAGTCCAAAGTATTCGATAGGGTGGACCATCGGTATTTGGAGGCTGTTTTGTCTGCGGCCAGTTTTAGCCCGCAATTCCGCTCTTGGATTCGCCTCTTGTATGCGAACCCCGGTGTTAGGGTGTAAGTGAATGGTATGAGGTCTGGGGCCTTCAGATTGTCCAGATCTCTTCGTCAGGGGTGCCCTCTTTCACCGATGCTTTATGTGCTTGTTTTGGAACCTTTCCTTAACAGGCTAAAGGTGAATCCGGTCCTGCGTGGAATTACATTGGCAGGTGCTTGCCCCACGTTGAAGTACTCCACCTATGCCGACGACTTGACTGTGCTTGTAACGAGCAATGCCGAGATTAGTGTCGTCGACAGAGAAATTAGAATGTATGAAACGGTGACAGGAGCCACAATCAACTGCGGGAAGTCTGTTGGCTTGCGCATTGGTCCCTGGAAGGATGTTTCCTTGCAGGGACCCTTTGGCTAGACAGATGGGCCTTGCAAGCTACTCGGCGTCTGGTTTGGTCCTGATCTTCAGCAGCTGTTCTGTGGTCCCGCAGAAATCTTTCGTTACAGGGGAGAGCGGAGGTGTGTGCTTCTCACATTTATCCGATCATCCTATATCGTCTTTCAGTGCTCCCACTCGAGTCGGATACACTGCTGGAGATGCAGCGGGCTCTGTTAAAGTTGTTGTGGCTTGGAAAGCACCCTATGGTCTGTCGCGAGATTTGTTACCTTCATCCTTCTGAGGGCGGTCTGGGTATGCCGAGCATCGAAATTCGATGCCACACAATTCGGCTGCTTTATCTAGACGGAATGAGTACACAATCTGAGGGAAACGGTGTCTTTTGGAAGGAAGACACTAAGAAAGCCTTTCCGGCTTTGAGAAGTATACACTTGGATTAGGGGGGGGGGCACAGAGGATGCTCCGAAACGAGTGCTCCTTCTATCGCGAATGTAGCATGCGTTGACGTTCCTTTCAAGGGTGACAAAAAGCCTCTCTGACACTCTGCTGTTGTCCAGAAAGGCATTATATCGAGTAATGGTGAGGGGGACTGTCCGAGATGATAGCCTGAAGGGCTCGCTTTGACGAGAGGGGAACTCCGCTCAATCTGGCCTTGGACGCCTGGGTTAAGGTGCTTTGACAATGACGAGGCATCGCTGACCTGGCTGACGATTAGAAATGCACTCTGGGTCGGTAAGAGGCTTCATTCAGCACGCTTGAGTAATTCTCCGACTTGTGTCAGATGCGGCGACGAAGACGAGACCGTAAGTTACATCTTCGTTTTTTGCCGCATCGTCGTGCCGCTGATTAAGCTTGTTGCAGGCTACATGGTTCGTATTCTTAATGTATCGTATTTTGACCTGGAACCCATTAATGTATGCAGCAACTGGGCTCCGACAACTGATAGGCAAACACGATTTTAAGCTTACTTGCAATTATGAGAGTTACGATTTGGACGACTAGGTGCAAGACAGTCTACGGAGCTAAAACCTTCACTCCTCTCGACCTTATTGCGATTTAAAAATATTACCTGAAGGCTCGCATTAGGGCTGAGAGGGTGAAACTCTCTTCGGCAGATTTGGGTGAAAGGTGGCTGACTGGAGCGCGACTGTGTAGAGTGGCTGGCGTTAGATTAGAGTGATATCTGGAGTGCCTTAGGCAGAGAATATTGGGTTCAGGAAACGAACAATGTTTTAATTTTAAGTTAGATTAAGACTTATTTTAAGTTATTTTCTGTTTAATTTTCTGTTGAATTTTAAGTTCAACAATTTAGCTAGTGTATGATTGATTCCATTACATTCCCCCTTTTATTTCGTCTTCATCCCACTCCCCTTTTTATTTTTCTGCCCCATGTTAAACCCCCCTTCCCAATTAGGTGACTGAGCGCTAGATTTGTCGGAGATGCAGGTCACCCTTCGATATTTTCGAAGGAGGTGTACAGAAATAAAACGTTGGTGTCTGCATCAAACCCTTTTTTTCGAATTTTTGATTTCGACCGGCAAATCGGCACCTCTGCCACATTTAAATAACGGGGGGGGGGGGGGGCTTTTTACTAACCTAATTTTTTCTCTTTTTTATCATATTTTGTATATATAAGTTTCTAGTCCCACCCCCGTTGCATATTTCTCATATGGGTTTTAAGTATAATTTCATGGTATGAATTCTTACGGTGAGTAGCGATGGATGTATAGTATGAATGCGGTATTTTGGTGAATGATGGTCATGATTGAAACTAGCTAAGTTGAGTTTTTTAAGTTAGAGATGACCGATCCTTCCCCCTTTTTTTGGCCTTGTGTCACATTTTGTGTATTTATTTATACAAATAAATATTGAAAAGGACAGTATTGTAACTGTCTAGCCGAGTGCCAGTCAGTTTCCTTACCTTTGTACCTTTTATGTTAATACACTTGTTATCCTAACCCAACCTCGACTTGACTTCTTCTTTTTACTGTTGGACTACTTCACAACAGATTGGCGACGAGAAATCGAAACGATATCACTGCAGAAAATCACCCAAAGTGATTGATATACAAGGATTCGCAAGATCTTCACGGAAAACATCTTCGTCTTTTCAAACAGATATTTGGATTCGCAAGGATTAACAGCAAATGAACCAGTAAAATAGTAGTTAAGCGACGAAAAAAAAAACAAAAAAAAACAACAAAAAAACACAAACTCAAAACTTGCTACCAAAAATCGACAACTAGAGAAAGACATTTTCAATTATTAAAATAATTGAATACACTGACACCTTTAGTGTTCAAAAAAAGGGAAAAGAAAGGTTTGACTGCCTTCTTTTTTTTCTCTTCAAGAAATCGTTTTTCACGATAAAACTTTTTTTCTCTTCAAGTTCACTGACTCGTTAAGATAAATGTTATCTGCGTCAACTATTACATATATTGTGTAAGTTTGTCGTTATTATAAGGACAACATCTGATATTTGAGCAAGATCCGGATTGACTATTTATTAAAACGGTCTACCACAGAATTGTCGAGGACAAAGAAGGACGGACAGTGAAAAATATATATTCGCGTAAGTCATTTGTGCTTCTAACAAAGAACTGTTAAATAAGCAAGTCGCATTTTTGCAAAATGCAAAGGGGTTAAAAAGATTTTCCATAAAGCTAGTCTTATTAGGCTTATAGCGACGGACTTGGTTTTGTAAAACTACGTACACACACATACATATATATATATATATATATATATATATATATATATATATATATATATAAAAATCCTTTATATATATATATATATATATATATATATATATATATATATATATATAAAGGATTTTTTTTATGTTTTGTTTTTCAAACAACAGAACTGGGATTGAATTTTTTTTGCTAAGAAATAATATATTTCTTCCTTTGTGTGTTGGTTTAGCAAACTAATTATATTAAGCACGTTGTGGGGAAAACTGATTTTTTTACAAGTGTAAATTGTGTGGTGCATAATTAGTTAAATTCCAAACGGAACAAAATGTTACATTACAAAAACAGCAAGTTGAACAACAAATGGAACTTCAAAGAAAAAAAGTTGAAATTGAGGAGAAATTTAAAAGAGACTTGTTGGAACAGCAAAAAGCCCAAAGAAAAATGCATGCTGAACAAAAAGAACTGGCGACCACACTGGAAGAAAGATTCCAAGAAAGACTGCTACAACAGCAGAAGCACTTTGAAGAGCTCTTGATAAAAACACAGGAGGAACAGAGAAAATTTCTGGAGGCAAAACAGTTAACGAAAGCAAACGAGAATCATAATGCATTCTCCCAGACGGTTGTGTGGAGCGCTATCGAAATTTTCAATTATAATCCAGAAGACGATGTCACTTTTGCTCACTTCTATAGAAGATATGAGGATATTTTTGTATCGGACTGCAGTACATGGACAAACTCTAAAAAAGTTAGAATTTTGCTAAGAAAATTAGGAGCTGCCGAGCATACAAAGTTCGTGAATTTTATCCTTCCAAAAAAGACCAGTGAGTTGAACTTCCAGGAGGCAGTTACTTTACTAACAGGACTGTTTTCTACAAAAACTTCTCTTTTCCACAGGAGATATAAGTGTATGAATGTCACTAGAAGAGAGGAAGATGACTACACTACTTATGCAAGTATAGTAAATAAACATTGCGACGATTTTAAACTAGAGGAATTATCATCGGATACTTTTAAATGTTTAATATTCATGTAAGGTCTGGTCTTAAATAAAGACTCCGAAATCAGACGTCGAGTTTTAAATAAACTCGAAAGTGAGCCATTTCTAACAATACAAAACTTAGCGGAAGACTGTGAACGTTTTGTCGCGTTGAAACAAGACAGTCGTGACATGGAGGAAAACGGAGTGTCGCACATTAAAAAGATCCATCAGAAGAAAAAATTGACTTCACTGAATAACCAGAGAAAAAAACATGGAAAAGATCCACCTGGACCGTGTTGGAGGTGTAGAGATAACCATTGGTACAACGAGTGTCCCTACATATTCAAACAATGTGACAACTGCCACCAGAAAGGACATAAGGCATCATGGTGTAGGAACATATCTGGTAGAAAGACAGCCATTAAACATACAAAAATTGAACATGAGGAACAAAATATCCGGAAATATGTATAGGTCAAAATTCTTTAAAAAAAAGTAAGACTACAGCTTGATAGTGGGTCTGACATTTCCATCATTAATGTACAGACATGGAAGAAGCGTGAGAGACCCACTATGATCAAATCACAAAAAACGTCGAGAAGCGTCAGTGGTGAAAAAATAACCTTCGAAGAGGAATTATTGACGAATATTTCTTTCTAGAATAAGACCGAAAAAGCTAAAATTTTTGTCATGCGAAAATCGAATAACCTCTTTGGAACTGATCTGATTGAAAAGTTTAGACTATGGGATCTGCCTTTAAGCTCCTTTTGCTAAAAGGTTGAGGATTCGAATGTGGAGGCAGAAAACTCAAGAGGGAATTAAAAGAAAATTTTCCAGACGTATTTTCAGGCGGTCTTGGAAGGTGTACGAAAGCGGTAGCAAAGTTTGAAGTCAAAGCAAATGAACTGCCTGTGTTCAGAAAGAAAAGAAATGTTCCATACGCCGCTATAGAGCAAATAGACGGTGAATTAGAAAGACTCGAAAACATGGGTGTCATTTTCAAAAATTGATCAGAGCGAGTGGGCTTCACCTACAGTTTATGTTAAGAAAAAGAGCAAGGAGATTCGGGTTTGTACCGACTTCTCCACAGGTTTGAACAAGGCATATAAAAAATCACCATTACCCTCTTCCGAGCTCTGAACAAACATTTGCGAAACTGAGTGGGTGAAAATATTTTTCTAAAATCGAGCTCAGCGACGCTTATGTTCAAATCCCTGTCGATGAGGAGTGTTCAAAACTGCTATGCATCAATACCCATAAGGGATTATACAAATTTAACCGACTTCCTTTTGAGGTCAAGGTCGCCCCTGCGATTTTTCAACAAATTATGGACATGATGTTAAATGGGATGGATTTCGCAGTAGGGTACCTGGACGATGTGGTTATGAACAGCGCTAGCAAAGAACAACACAAAACTCATGTAAACCAAGTATTCAAAAAATCCAGGATTATGGGTTTAAACTCAAAGATGAGAAATGTACTTTTTTCATGGAAAAAAATACTTAGGGCAAATCATCGATGAACAAGGAAGAAGGCCAGCCACAGATAGGGCAATGGCGATAAGAAACATGCCTGCTCCAGAAAATATTGCGTCTCTACAAAGCTTCTTAGGGTTGGCGAATTACTACAATGTGTTCGTACCAAACATGCATGAACTAAGATCACCCTTAAATGAACTGTTAAGGAAGAACCCAAAATGGGTCTGGACACAAGAGTGCGAAGAAGCGTTTTAGAAAATTAAAGATATCTTAACGTCTGACTTGTTTCTGGCACATTATAATCCCAAGCGTGATATTGTAGTTGCAAGCGATGCCAGCAACTATGGCATAGGCGCAAAATGGATGATGGAAAAAATTAAAACCCATGGCCCATGCATCCCGGACACTTCTACCAGCCGAAGAAAAATAGTCTCAAATTGAGAAAGAGGCTCTAAGCATTATATTCGCGGTAAAGAAATTTCATCGTTTCCTGCACGGTAGACAATTTCTGTTACAAACAGACCACAAACCCTTATTAACGATTTTCGGATCGAAAAAGGGACTACCACAACATACTGCGAATAGACTCCAAAGATGGGGTACCATTCCTCTGAACTACAATTTTCAAATGGAGTATGTACCATCTAAAAAATTTGGTAATGCAGACGGATTATCATAGTTAATACCTAAGCAGACAGAACCATTGGAGGATATGGTGATAGCAGCCATTCAAGCGGAAGCTGAAGTAAAAAATACGTTATGTGACACAATAAGAGAACTTCCAGTAACGGCTGATGAGATTAAGGCAGAGGTGGACTAATTTATCATAAGCACGAAAGAAAAAATCAACAATAACCAACTAGTTGAGGGAATTTATTCAATTTGCGACAACGTCCTGTTATATAGCAACAGGGTTGTAATTCCTATGACATTACAGAAAAGAATGCTCAAGGAATTCCATGTAGGACATCCAGGCATATCGAGAATGAAACGCCTTATGCGCTCTTTCGTTTACTGGACAAACATGGATAAGCATATCGAAGAAAAAGTCAGAGAGTGTAGAGGATGCGCCTTAGCTATGAAAGCTCCTCCGACTCAATTCGGATCGTGGACTAAACCGGACCGACCTTGGTCTAGAATTCACTTAGACTTTGCGGGACTACTGGATGGGTTATACTATCTCATTGTTGTAGACAGCCTAGCTAAGTGGCCGGAAGTACTAAAATGCAAGAACCCCACATCCGAGGCAGCTATCAACTTCCTATACGAACTATTCGCTAGGTTTGGAGTAGTAGACTGCATTGTCACTGACAATGGTGCTCAATTCACGTCTACTGAATTTAAACACCTTTGCGAGGATCATCTCATCGAGCATATAAAAATCCCTCCATACCATCCAAGAAGCAATGGACAGGCGGAGAAATTCGTTGACACATTCAAGAGAGCTCTGAAAAAAGCTAGTGGGTCACCGACGGATAAGTCAATCCAATAGTTTCTGCAAGTTTACAGAGTCACTCCGAATGCAAACATCGAAACGTCGAAGACACCTGCTGAGGTCATGTTCGGACGCAAGGTTAGATCGATTTTCCACAAGTTGTTACCAAGCCAGAATAAGGCAAACCTAAAAAAAACACGATAACGAAAAAACGGTATAAAGTTGGCGAAAAAGTTTTTTAATAAGATTTACAGAAACAATAGGACTTTCTGGGAGTCCGGCACTGTGGAAAAACAAATAGGCAACATGGTCTATATGATTAAGGGACCAGATTTCGTGCACAAACGTCACACTAACCAAATCCGGAAAAGATACTCGAACAGTGAGGTGACCAGATCGCCCGAGGAGGACATCATGGACACAGTGTTTGATACTTTTCAGGTGCCCATACCAGAGACTGCTCCTGAGATTAGGAGATCCAAAAGAAAACGGAAATCGACTGAGTTGATGATGGTGGTCCCAAACAAAAACGTTATTAATCCCCAGACGAGATATTTTCAAAGGGGGGGGGTGTTACACTGGCCGTTCTAACAGAAGAGAAACTACACCGGTTCTCACTATAAATAGTGCGAATAGACAATCACCAGAAGGAAAAGGACAGTATTGTAACTCTCTAGCCGAGTGCCAGTCAGTTTCCGTACCTTTTATGTTAATACACTTTTTATCTTAACCCAACCTCGACTTGACTTCTTCTTTTTACTGTTGGACTACTTCACAACACTAACCAAAAACCATAAAATAGTACGGGACATGAACATCCAAAAGGAAAAACATATCGAAGCAGGGCGATCCTAACCATAACCTAACTCAAACCCTAACCTTGACCCCTAGCACTAAACCTTAGACTAACACTAATTCTAAACGGACAATCCTATCCAAGCAAGGCGATCCTAACTGTAATCATATCCCTTACATCTCCTTGCAAACTTTATTTAACCCTAATCCTTAATCTAGTCCTAACCGTAACCCTAACCTTAAAGCATAAAATCTTCTGGCACCTGGAAATCCAAAAACACAATCCTATCCTAGCAAGGCGATTATAACCCCCAACCCTTAACCTAACCCTTAACTCATACCATAAAACATAAAATCGTGTGGAACATAGAAATCATAGCAAAAAAAAAACTATCCAAGCAAGGCGATCCTAACTCAAACCGAAACCTTACCCCTAACACTGACCCCTAACACTGACCCCTAACACTGACCCCTAACTGTATATCTAAACCCTGAAATTGTCTGGAACATACACATGAAAACGGAAAAACAATCCAGCTAGGCAATCCTAAACCTAACCCTGCCTAGCCCTAACCCTAACTTTCCCTCTTGACATAGCACTTACCCTAACCCTAAACTATAAAATCGTCTTGAACATGGAAATCCAACCATACAAGCAGCTATCATAATCCCAGCCTTAACCCTTCATCCGAACGCTAGCCCTAACCATAACCCTAACCCTTACCCTTACCCTAACCCTAGCACTTACCATAACCCTCACTCCGATTCTCAACAGTAAAATCGTCTGAGACAAGGAAATCCAATCGAACACACTTATACAAGCAAGATGATCCTAATCCTAGGTTTAACACTAACCATTACACTAACCCTACAAAACCTTAGCCCTAACCCTAACTTTTAACCATCAATTCTTCTGAACATGGAAATCCAAGCGTACACACCTATCCAAGCAAACAATCATGCACTAACTTTAACCCTTACCATAAAAGTAAACTTAACCCTAACCTTAGTACTACCCCTAAGCATAGTCATTATCCTAACCCTAGTACTAACACTAACCCTCACCCCAACTCTAAACCGTAAAATCGTCCGAAACATGGAAATCCAAATGGACAAACATATCCAAGCAAGGCGAATCTAAGCCTACCCCTACCCCGAACACTAACCCTAACCCTAACCCTAACTCCTAACACTAACCCTAACCCTAACACTAACCCGGACCCGGATTTTTTTTACTATTTTCATTCATTTTTTTCATTGATTTTTTTTCATTGTTTTTAAAATTCATATTTTTGTTGATTTTGGCATTATTTATTTTTCATTCAATTTTTAAAATTCATTTTTCATTCCTTTTTTATTCATTTTTTATAGAGATGTAGGGAAATAAAAGTTTTAAATAGAAATATGTTACATTTTTTAACCTCATTTATTTTATATTTATGGTCCTGGCCAACGCTGGGTAGACCTGCTAGTCTACAATATAAAGGGCAATTGTATGTATGTATGTATGTATGTATGTATGTATGTATGTATTATGTATGTATGTATGTATGTATGTATGTATGTATGTATGTATGTATGTATGTATGTATGTCCAGGCAAAACTAAAAATCTACAAAGCAAACATCCAAAAAGTTGGTATTTTCTTGATCGACGTACCCCGGAAGATTAATATTTAAAATTGAAAACAAATTATTCATTCTTTGAGGGTTAACTGGGCAAAGTTTCGTTTAACCATTTTCAATGTTATTATGTAATTTTCCACAAGTTGTTACCAAGCCAGGATAGGGCAAATCTAAAAAAAAGAACGATAACGAAAATATGGTATAAAGTTGGCGAAAAAGTTTTTTATAAGATTTACAGAAACAATATGACTTTCTGGAAGTCCGGCACTGTGGGAAAACAAAATATGTGTGGTCATCAGCGTATAGGATAACGCCCTCCATTGACTTTGAATAATCACAACTTTTTTTTATTTCAAACAAATATTTAGTTTTTTATATCCCAAATGTAGCAAACAGCACAAGGAATCTAAAAATATAGATATCTCGAAAGGAGTTTAAGATATGGAAGGGTTGAGCAACTGGTTTATGCAAAAATGCATATTGAGAACGCTCCTCATGCCCTTTAACTCGACATAATTTTTAAATTATAAATATAATTTAATGATGGAAAAATAGAAAGATAGAACTCGATGAGCTGATTCTACATATCTTAGTATTAAGAAGATTGTTATCATACAAACCGAGCTGTGAGACTTTTAGTAGAACAATAAAAAAAAAGGATAATTGACTTTTGATAATTGACTTTATTTCAGGAAAAAAGCCACAAAAGGCCAAACTAAAAACTGAAGCCACACTTTTAGATGAAAGAAAGACAAAAAGAAATGAACAATTGAAAATTCTCTCTATTAATGAAGAAAATGAAAAAAAATGGCTATATTGAAGATATTAACTCTTAGGTATGTTGAAGATGTTAACCACAGGCACGTAGCCAGACTTCTAACTTAGGGGGGGGGGGGGCAAGGCATTTTTAGGGGGGCAAGGCATTTTTAGGAGGGGCAAAACTAATATTGATATTCTAATATGAGTGACGTTTTGGTTCAGTGTGTGTGTGTACTGATATATAAATATAAATAAGTAGATACAAAATTTATATTTCTTTTATATAATCTAAATATATTGTTGTGTATTTCGGTAGGTACATGTAAATAACAACATCAGCATAGTAAAGCACATAAAGCATAATAAACACAGTAATAATAACATAAAGTTCGTAAAATAAGGACTGGTGATACCAGATCAGGCTGCCCTGTGGCACCCTGAGACGAAATTCACCTACATTGACGTTTTTTTTTTTTTTTTTTTTTTTTTGTAAAACTTAATTATGTTCTACAAAACCAAAACCAAAAACAACAGCCCCTCTCCCTTTCTCCCTCCCCTTTTTAATTTTATTTTTAGAACTTGAAGCATAAATCTTTTACTATAATGACCGGATTCGGCATTGAATAGCCCAAAAAGGGTTGATATGCCGTAAAACAAAACTACCAAACCAAAAACGATGATTAAACATTTGAAGATATAAAGAACTTGAAGCATAAAAACTGTTACTATAATGACCAGATTCGGCATTAAATAACCCAAAAAGGGTTGATATGCCGTAAAACAAAACTACCAAACCAAAAACGATGATTAAACATTTGAAGATATAAAGAACTTGAAGCATAAAAACTTTTACTATAATGACCAGATTCGGCATTAAATAACCCAAAAAGGGTTGATATGCCGTAAAACAAAACTACCAAACCAAAAACGATGATTAAACATTTGAAGATATAAAGAACTTGAAGCATAAAAACTTTTACTATAATGACCAGATTCGGCATTAAATAACCCAAAAAGGGTTGATATGCCGTAAAACAAAACTACCAAACCAAAAACGATGATTAAACATTTGAAGATATAAAGAACTTGAAGCATAAAAACTTTTACTATAATGACCAGATTCGGCATTAAATAACCCAAAAAGGGTTGATATGCCGTAAAACAAAACTACCAAACCGTAAAATAAGGTAGCTACTTGCTAGCTCTACAGAATTCTATTATAATCTTCTATTTGTACGTGGAGTTTATACCCTACCAATGCTGTTTTTTCTTTCAACTTCATCTCGGGTGAAATCTGGGATTTTTTTCTATGTTAATTTAAAAAATGTTGAATGTAACATTCACAATTTTTAAAATTAATAGTTGCAACTGACAACAAAAAAAAAAAACGTATTTGAGATTCGTGATAAAATACAAAAATAATTTTTTAAACTAATTCCCACTTTCATTTGAAAATAATTTAGGTTGCTAGTATTCATTTCTATCTTTTGAATGAAGACAGCACTTTTATAAATTAAAAAAATATCTTTAAAAGAAGCTGGCAGAACAACAACGTGAATTCATTTTGTGTTTATATAATATCATTTGAATTATTATTATGAAATTGATAATTTATGATATTAAATAGTGTGAATTAACAATATTTAAAAGTATATATTTGGTAAGTTGACAAAAAAAGACAGATACACTGACAATCTCTTTCACTAAGCAGGAAACAGGTGAAAAGCATCGGGGCTTTGTTTCCCTCACCACTTGATCTGAAACTAGCGAAGTTATATTTGAGTTTGAGAACACGTACATTTTAATTTTTTTTCTTTTTACAAGGTAACATAAATTTAAATCATATTTAGATGTTATTATGGTCAATAGATTTATTTTAACTGGTAGTTTAAAATCCGTAAATATTTATTATGGTATCATTAGTACCAGGAATGGAAAATTAAGTTTTAAACAAAATAAAATCCAAAGAAGCGTTTTTGAAATCGGAAATTATGTTAAAAATTGGTGGGAGGTCCCCTCTTGGTGGATGGCCCAGGGCCCCAGCCCCTTGGCCCCTTAATCCGGCCCTGTTGTAAAATATATTACATAAAAGTAAATACTGGTTCATAATGAAGAAGTATAGTTGACTAGGAAATATAAGAGTATTTATATTTATAATATTTTTTGGATCACAAATTTCAGGGGGTGCACATGTAATTGTAGGCCCCCCCCCCCTGGCACCCCCTGGCTACGTGGGGGGTTAACCCTAAAATATTTCTATTAGTTTCGTATTGTTTTTTTAGCAGTGAAAGCAAAAACGTCCCCATGAATTTGAAACACCGGAAACAATCGCGAATTGTCTTGGCTTTACAAGCGCCTCTCTGTCGCCATTATTCGTGGAAACGACTTGAGTCTGCTCTCGGCCTGTCAAGCCAGCCGAACATTCGAAGAAAACTATGGACTGTGATACAATTATATATAAGGAATCAGGATTTCTCGATATTGTGTTTTTACAATTAACCGAGATTTATTTTTTTCAAAGCTTACAAATGGTACTCAAACTTGCAGCTGAAAGACTTTTGCCCGACCAACTAAAAAATTAAGTGATTAATTTATTTTGCCCAAATTTTGTAATAAAAAAAAAAAATGAAACTGTAAGCTTTTTATATATGCTTTTTGTGGAAAATTAAAAGAAATATTTATATAATTATTGCGCTAAATAAATAATACTTTCTACAGTAACATATTATTTTTTTATATCGTACTGGAAGACTTTAAAGAATATTTGAACATGTTATATTTAAAAAATTGTTGATAAATTTGTAGATAGATACCCTCAGCCCCCTTCCCCTAAAAATAAGATTATCCTTTTTTTAGGCGATTACGTGTTGGGAAAGAAAACCAATTATTTCAGAATTTAGACTTTTGCATATTAATTTAACGTTAAATTATCACCCATTTCTGGACAATCGCTATTGGGATAGCGTTTTAAGAGCATATAACCATATTTTTTTTGTAAAAGCATATAAATTGTGTTTTTTGGGGGGGATAAAAATATCCATAAATCCTACCACTAACCCTAAGTCTATGTGGAAGCAGTCACCCCCAATCACTTTAACCTTAAGTCCAGGTGGCAACCAAAAAAATTTAACTAGAATGGTAACATGCTTTCTTGGAGCAAAATGTAGTATCAATTTTTGATTAATTTTGTATTTTTTGTGCAAATAAATATTGCAAAGTATAGTATCGGTTCTGATATTACACGTAATCTTTTCTGTTAGTGAAGGAGAAATCCTTCTAGACTAAGGCACTTTTCAGAGTTCCCTTTTTTAGAGATCTGGATTTTCAACACATTAAAAACCGACTTTGTGTTTACCTGGGTGTAACAGAAAATTTGGCAAAGAAAAATTCGGCAACGGAAAATTCGGCAACGGAAAATTCGGCAATTTTGTCAAAGTAGGAAAATTCGGTAATTATGAAATAAATATCGATTGAAAATATATCTTAGAATCGTTCTTGCGGGGGATATAGTTGTAAATACAGGGCTACCCCCCTCAACCAAAAAGAACACTTCTTGTATTATCTATTTCGTACTTGTGCAGTTTACGGACCAGGTTATTTTTTTAGATGAGATTTTTAAGTTAAATTACATTTTTACGATACTTTTTGTTTATTAAATTGTTAGGTGAAAGTACAGAATCGTTAGCTAAGCCCCCTCCCTACGTTAAGAATGGCTTTCTAAATAATGTTATTACTTCAACCCGGTCCGTAAACTACAAAAGTACATATTTTCTAATTATTATATTAATAAAAAACGTAGTGAATTATAATCCTATTACGATTAATATTATAATGCATTTCGTTTTTTCTTGTAAACAAGTCAGCCATTTTAATATTTTGTTAATAGTGGAAATAATACATACATTACTTCGTGTTCGACATTTGAAAGAAATTTAGAAGTATTTAAACTGTCAAATAGAAAGTCATTTAAACTTGCTTTAAACTTCTTAGCAGATTCCGTATTAAACGTATTTAACGATAATATTTAGAAATAAATGTTTTAGGGGGATATAGTTGCATAAACCCCATACCCCCCCAATTTTTCTTTTAAATAAATATTTAAAAATATTTATGGTTCCTTAATATTAGAGCGGCACTCACGTGCTACACGATGTCGTTAAACATTTAAGTTGAAAACATTTTTTTTAATAAGTTCAAAATGATAATAGATTTGTTGTTGACACATGAATGTGCACTCAGTAGTGTAAGAAATTCAGTTTTTTACATCTTGAAAAAAAAACATATTTAGAAAAGTTAGAAAACAGGAACATTCCGAAAAAAATATTTACAAAAGTGGTCTAAATTTTACTAACAATTAATTTCAAATGTATGGTAAGGCAAAAGTATAATAAACAATTAAACACACGTGATGTTCACAGCCAAACACTAATACGTTAATCTCAAAATTACAATTCTGAAATTTTTTTTAATTTTGAAAATCTTAATTTAAATTGGAATATGGAATTAGTATTTTAAAAAAGAAAACCCCTTAAATTATTAAATTATATATAAATGCGACGTAATCGAAGTTGTATTTACAGACAATCTCTCAGTTTCAAGTTTCACTTTGGAAAAATAAAATGTAATTTTCACAATTAAAGTTTATATTTATTTAATTTAAGCAAAATAGAAAAGTTAAAACTAAAATGTATTTGTCGATATTTAAAAAAATAATATCATATTTAAATCAGATCGAGAAATTAAAATCACATAGGGAAATTAAAACTGTAAAAGTAACTTTTTAATAAAAATAGATTAACTGTTTATATTTATTCTAATAAAACTATAAATAAATTAGGGAAAATTATTAGAACACCATCTGACAGATGGTTTTCTAATAATATTCTATTACAAATCCATAACTTCCATATAAAATTAAAAATACTAGATGAAATTAATAAAATAAAATATTACAGCGATTATAATACTCCATACTAGTTTTCTGTCAGTAAACTAATTGTTGCTATTCTAATCGCTCGAACATTTTTTGATCGCACGGATATTTTTTGGATAATTATTTAATTTTTAGTAAAATGTACATATTTTTTAAAAATTCAGTGTCTTGAGATCTTTGAAATAGTTCCAGAAAAGTGATATTTATATTTAAAAAAAATTAACAAAAAAAAATTTCTTGAATTTCTGTGTATTTTAGTCATAGTGAGACCTCTTTTTATTCATAAAGTTTTTTGACATGTAGAAATAGTTTTTTTTATATTAACTTTAGGCTTTTACTTTTCGAATATAATCACATTTTATCTCAAACAATTACATAGACATAATGAAAATGAGTTTAAAATGAATTGAATTATTATATTGTATTTCATTTTGAAATAATTATAAATTATTTGAACTTATTTGAAACTCAGAAATTGAAATTTATTTTATTCTTATTATTCTGAAACTTATTCTGAAAATCAGTTTTTTCTGAATTTATTAATATTTAAATTTACAATATTCAACATATTTTTATCTTATTTTACGTTAATCTAAAAATTTAAATTCTAAAAATCTTGAACATTTTGAAAATCTTAATTTAAATTTCAATATTGAATTAGTATTTTAAAAAAGACTAAACCTGAAATTATTAAAATATATATGAAATTGTATTTAATTATTTAAAAAAATATGATGTTTAATTAGAACAAACTATTATTATTTTTGATAATTTTTAACTTATTAATAATTGAATCTCTAATAATTGAAAAGAAAAAAAAATACATTTTATTTAAAAGACGAACAAAAGAACCACAAAAAGAAGAATCAGATAATATAAAAAATTTGGAGGGATTTTATAGGGTTAAAAGTGGGGGTATACGTTCTAAGCAACCCCATTATCTATTTTGCTTGTTAACTTATTTTAAATGACTTCACTCATTTAATTAAAGCTCTAAATTACTTAATAGAATGTTATAATTTATGACTTTGTCTCTGTGGGCAGTACTGAATCATCTAGTAGGGTTGTACAGAAAAGACTAATGTCTTTCTTGATAATATTCTAAAAACATTTTTTAATAAATTACATCAGTAAAAATATATTTATTGTTTTCAATTTATTATTTCCAAATAACTTCATTTTGAAACTTAATCTCTAAATTTATTACTATAGTGGTTTTGTCGCTATGGTCAGTACTGAATTATGTACAGAAAAGGGGCATTTTTAATTGAATGTATTCTAATTACGTACTTTTACTTTTTATAAACTAAAAAAGTGAAGTTATTCTTAATTGCAAGCTTCATTAAAAATTTATAATAACTTAATTTGTAAAATTTAAATTTTTAATGATTGGGGTATAGTCATTTGTGCTTTATCGTGATTGGCAGTACTAAACTATATATTAAGTCTGTCCATAAAAGACACATTTTTTATTTCAAAATATACACGTGAAGTTATTATTGTTGCCCACTTCACATTTAAAGTTGAATTCAAATTTATTACAATATAATTTGTTGTGACTTCGTCTCTATGGACAGTACTGAATAATGTAGTAGGGCTGTCCCCAAAAGGTGAATGTTTTAAATATACATACAAAATATACTCATTTTCTTCTAAATTATGATAATGAAGGTAGTTATAATTTCTTATTATTGCTTTTATGCAACTTACGAAAGAAAGTTTGAAACAATTAATTTTTTCAGCGGATAAAAGTAATAAATCCAAGGCTAGTTCACTAATGAATTAGATGCTATCATTATTGTGATGTCATAATTATTATTGATTCAACTCAATTAGAAATTGTTACTAATATTTCCACCAACTCAAATTATAGGTGCATCAAGGTGAACCTGGTCACTGATGCTTTGGGGTCTTGTTATTTTTTACTTTTTAAAATTATAATAAAAATACATTGTACATTCTCAAACTGCTATGCCAAAAAAGTGGACTGGACTGAAAAATGCGGACGCATGTGTATTAATATTCTTAAATATAAAATTGGAAAAGTACAGAACAAGTGGAATTAATTCTTAAAATATTGAAGCTAGAATTGAGATTTAAAGAATTAAATGTAGAGTAAAATTAGCAATGTAAAAAGAATAATAAACAATAATGAATTAGGTGATTCATTAAATAAAAATTAATTTGCTTAAAACATCATTCAAAATGTAAAGAATCCATGAGCGATTGCTCTTTACCACATTACCTCGAGTCGAGTGTATTCTGTGGCTGACTTTTCTCAGCTATGGAATCTGTCTGTATTTAACAATGCATCCATACTGCACAGGTCAGGAAATTTTGATTTTTTTGTGGTACATGCAAAGCACATTTTTTTTATTTTAATTTTCAAAAATTAAACAAAACTTTGATATAATTGACTGACATTCAATTATTCCTAATAGTTAACTCTCTCTAATTGTTAGCACCATTTTGTTCCAACTTCTATTTTCAAAACAAATTTCCAACTTTATTTTAAACTAACAATTAAAAATTTAGTTATAAAGTGATCAAGTGATAAAAGTTTAGTGATTATGTCACTTAATCTTTGAGTCACTAAATCAAGTCACAAATCAGTAAGCCTAAATTGTTAATTTGCCAAAGTCATCACTTTTTCTGTGTAATTGAGGTGACTATTTAGACAAAATCTACTGTATAACTAAAGAAAAATATTTGGGTGTTTTATGTCATTATTGTGTTACTCAAAAAACCAATATCCAAGAAAAAGTTAAAAACCATTGCATATGTCTGCCATTTTAGCAACCTTGTGATTAAGTGTGATTTTAGTATTGTACATTTAATTCTTCAAATATCAATTCCAGCTTCAATATTTAAAAAGTTAATTCCACTTGTTCTCTACTTTTCCAAGTTTATATTTAAGAATATTTCATTACGAAATTAAATCAACTAGAATGCATTTCAATTTCTTTATAAACAAGTCAGCTTTATTTTATCTTTTATTAATAGTTGACAAAAATGAATTACATTGTGACTCTGAGGGAATAAATATGTAATAAAATTCCAGACAAAACAGAAAAATTAGCTTATAGAAATGTGGATAAGCAAGTAGACATGCTAGTAGAAATAAGAACACACACGCATGATGGAAAGATATTTCGACCATATTCGTTTTTAATTGATGTGTTTGCGTTCTTTTTTCTACTAGTATGTTGCCTTCTTTATCCACAGTTACATAAACTAATTTTCCATTGTGACTCATCGAAATTTAAAAAATAATTTTAGGCATTGACATTGTCGAATAGAAAGTCATTTCTGGCTTTAAAATGCTTCGCACATTCTCATTATTCCAGATTGAATATTTATTCAAATTAATAGATAAAAAAATAATTAGTTATAAATAGCAAATATATGCTTCATTAGGTTGCATATTTTGACGGACGAACATATATTACACTGCCCACTAAGGAAGATGGTATCATTCCGAACAAACGTATACTACAATCCCCCCATCCCCCCAAAGAAAAGAGGAGATAATCCTTGGTAGAATTGTCTCATAACAACAGATCAGATACTACACTAACGCCACCGTTCAAAAAAAGAAGGAGGTAATGCCTGTAAGGATTGTATAATGACCACATAACAGATAATACACTACCTCCAAGGAAAATGAAGAAATAATGCATAGGAGGATAGAATCTTGACCAAGGAACATATATTACACTAGCCCACAACTTAGGAGATTAGGCTTGGGAGGATGGTCCATGACTACGGAACAGGTACTACACTACTCGCTCCTTACACACAAATAAAAGGGGGATCTAATTCCCGAAATAATACAATCATTAGCAACGGACATATACTACGCTTACCCACAAAAGAGGAGGTAATGTCTGTGAGGATAATCTCATGCCAACCGTACAGATACTACACTACCCCTTCGAATTGAGCATTGAAAAATACTCCAATAGTACAGTAATCTGAAATAGTATCATCATAGCTTCAGACAGACATGAATGAAATCTCTATTTGCAATAAATATTATAACAATTTTGTTCAGAGAGACATATATCAAATCTCTATTTGTAATAGATTTTATAACAATTCGGTTCAGACAGACATATATCAAATCTCTATTTGTAATAGATTTTATAACAATTTGGTTCAGAGAGACATATATCAAATCTCTATTTGTAATAGATTTTATAACAATTTGGTTCAGACAGACATATATCAAATCTCTATTTGTAATAGATTTTATAACAATTTGGTTCAGAGAGACATATATCAAATCTCTATTTGTAATAGATTTTATAACAATTTGGTTCAGAGAGACATATATCAAATCTCTATTTGTAATAGATTTTATAACAATTTGGTTCAGACAAACATATATCAAATCTCTATTTGTAATAGATTTTATAACAATTTGGTTCAGAGAGACATATATCAAATCTCTATTTGTAATAGATTTTATAACCATTCGGTTCAGAGAGACAGATATTAAATCTCTATTTGTAATAGATTTTATAACAATTTGGTTCAGAAGGGCATATATCAAATCTCTATTTCTCATAGATTTTATAACAATTCGGTTCAGAGAGACATATATCAAATCTCTATTCGTAATAGACTTTATAACAATTCGGTTCAGAGAGACATATATCAAATCTCTATTTGTAATAGATTTTATAACAATTTGGTTCAGAGAGACATATATCAAATCTCTATTTGTAATAGATTTTATAACCATTCGGTTCAGAGAGACAGATATTAAATCTCTATTTGTAATAGATTTTATAACAATTTGGTCTAGAAGGGCATATATCAAATCTCTATTTCTCATAGATTTTATAACAATTCGGTTCAGAGAGACATATATCAAATCTCTATTCGTAATAGACTTTATAACAAATCGGTTCAGAGAGACAAATATCAAATCTCTATTTGTAATAGATTTTATAACAATTTGGTTCAGAGAGACAGATATTAAATCTCTATTTGTAATAGGTTTTATAACAATTCGGTTCAGACAGACATATATTAAATCTCTATTTGTAACAGATTTTATAACAATTCGGTTCAGATTGACAAATATTAAATCTCTTTTTGTAATAGATTTTATAACAATTCGGTTCAGACAGACATATATTTAATCTCTATTTGTAAAAGATTTTATAACAATTCGGTTCAGACAGACATATATCAAATCTCTATTTGTAATAGATTTTATAACAATTTGGTTCAGACAAACATATATCAAATCTCTATTTGTAATAGATTTTATAACAATTTGGTTCAGAGAGACATATATCAAATCTCTATTTGTAATAGATTTTATAACCATTCGGTTCAGAGAGACAGATATTAAATCTCTATTTGTAATAGATTTTATAACAATTTGGTTCAGAAGGGCATATATCAAATCTCTATTTCTCATAGATTTTATAACAATTCGGTTCAGAGAGACATATATCAAATCTCTATTCGTAATAGACTTTATAACAATTCGGTTCAGAGAGACATATATCAAATCTCTATTTGTAATAGATTTTATAACAATTTGGTTCAGAGAGACATATATCAAATCTCTATTTGTAATAGATTTTATAACCATTCGGTTCAGAGAGACAGATATTAAATCTCTATTTGTAATAGATTTTATAACAATTTGGTTCAGAAGGGCATATATCAAATCTCTATTTCTCATAGATTTTATAACAATTCGGTTCAGAGAGACATATATCAAATCTCTATTCGTAATAGACTTTATAACAATTCGGTTCAGAGAGACATATATCAAATCTCTATTTGTAATAGATTTTATAACAATTTGGTTCAGAGAGACAGATATTAAATCTCTATTTGTAATAGGTTTTATAACAATTCGGTTCAGACAGACATATATTAAATCTCTATTTGTAACAGATTTTATAACAATTCGGTTCAGATTGACAAATATTAAATCTCTTTTTGTAATAGATTTTATAACAATTCGGTTCAGACAGACATATATTTAATCTCTATTTGTAAAAGATTTTATAACAATTCGGTTCAGACAGACATATTCTAAATCACTTTTTGTAAAAGATTTTATAACAATTTGGTTCAGACAGACATATATTAAATCTCTTTTTGTAAAAGATTTTATAACAATTCGGTTCAGACAGACATATACTAAATCTCTTTTTGTAAAAGATTTTATAACAATTTGGTTCAGACAGACATATATTAAATCTCTTTTTGTAAAAGATTTCATAACAATTCGGTTCAGACAGACATATACTAAATCTCTTTTTGTAAAAGATTTTATAACAATTCGGTTCAGACAGACATATATTAAATCTCTATTCGTAACAGATTTTATAACAATTCGGTTCAGAGAGACAGATATTAAATCCCTATTTTTAATAGATTTTATAACAATTCGGTTCAGACAGACATATATTAAATCTCTATTCGTAACAGATTTTATAACAATTCGGTTCAGAGAGACAGATATTAAATCCCTATTTGTAATAGATTTTATAACAATTCGGTTCAGACAGACATATATTAAATCTCTATTCGTAACAGATTTTATAACAACTCGGTTCAGAGAGACATATATCAAATCCCTATTTGTAATAGATTTTATAACAATTCGGTTCAAACAGACATATATTAAATCTCTATTTGTAATAGGTTTTATAACAATTTGGTTCAGACAGTCATATATCAAATCTCTCTTTGTAATAGATTTTATAACAATTTGGTTCAGACCGACATATATTAAATCTCTATTTGTAATAGGTTTATAACAATTCGGTTCAGACGAACATATATCAAATCTCTATTTGTAAAAGATTTTATAACAATTCGGTTCAGACAGACAGATATTAAATCTCTATTTGTAATAGGTTTTATAACAATTTGGTTCAGACAGACATATATTAAATCTATATTTGTAAAAGATTTTATAACAATTCGGTTCAGACAGACATATATCAAATCACTATTTGTAATAGGTTTTATAACAATTTGGTACAGACAGACATATATCAAATCTCTATTTGTAATAGATTTTATAACAATTTGGTTCATACGAACATATGTCAAATCTCTATTTGTAAAAGATTTTATAACAATTTGGTTCAGACAGACATATATTAAATCTCTATTTGTAATAGGTTTTATAACAATTTGGTACAGACAGACATATATCAAATCTCTATTTGTAATAGATTTTATAACAATTTGGTTCATACGAACATATGTCAAATCTCTATTTGTAAAAGATTTTATAACAATTTGGTTCAGACAGACATATATTAAATCTCTATTTGTAATAGGTTTTATAACAATTTGGTTCAGACAGACATATATCAAATCTCTATTTGTAATAGGTTTTATAACAATTTGGTTCAGACGAACATATATCAAATCTCTATTTGTAAAAGATTTTATAACAATTCGGTTCAGACAGACAGATATTAAATCTCTATTTGTAATAGGTTTTATAACAATTTGGTTCAGACAGTCATATATCAAATCTCTCTTTGTAATAGGTTTTATAACAATTTGGTTCAGACAGACATATATCAAATCTCTATTTGTAATAGGTTTTATAACAATTTGGTTCAGACGAACATATATCAAATCTCTATTTGTAAAAGATTTTATAACAATTCGGTTCAGACAGACAGATATTAAATCTCTATTTGTAATAGGTTTTATAACAATTTGGTTCAGACAGACATATATTAAATCTATATTTGTAAAAGATTTTATAACAATTCGGTTCAGACAGACATATATCAAATCACTATTTGTAATAGGTTTTATAACAATTTGGTACAGACAGACATATATCAAATCTCTATTTGTAATAGATTTTATAACAATTTGGTTCATACGAACATATGTCAAATCTCTATTTGTAAAAGATTTTATAACAATTTGGTTCAGACAGACAGATATTAAATCTCTATTTGTAATAGGTTTTATAACAATTCGGTTCGGACAGACATATATTAAATCTATATTTGTAACAGATTTTTATAACAATTCGGTTCAGAGTGACATATATCAAATCCCTATTTGTAATAGATTTTATAACAATTCGGTTCAGAGAGACATATATCAAATCTCTATTTGTAATAGATTTTATAACAATTTGGTTCAGACAGACAAATATTAAATCTGTATTTGTAACAGATTTTATAACAATTCGGTTCAGAGAGACATATATCAAATCCCTATTTGTAATAGATTTTATAACAATTCGGTTCAGACAGACATATATTAAATCTCTATTTGTAATAGGTTTTATAACAATTCGGTTCAGACAGACATATATCAAATCTCTATTTGTAAAAGATTTTATAACAATTTGGTTCAGACAGACAGATATCAAATCTTTATTTGTAATAGATTTTATAACAATTCGGTTCAGACAGACATATATTAAATCTCTATTTGTAATAGGTTTTATAACAATTCGGTTCAGGGAGACATATATCAAATCTCTATTTGTTATAGATTCTGTAACAATTTGGTTCAATTAATTATTTAAGGAGCAAAAGATACTTAGAACCTTTAATTATTCATGATTTTTATAAACGACCTTCCTGATGCAATTGCATCCGTGATGGGTATATTTTTTGAAGATACCACGTTCCGTTCTTGACATGTTGTCAACACGAATGCGCACATATCTAAGGTTATGACTAAAATATTTAGAAAATAACGTTCGGTCTGTAGTGGAATGGGACAAAAAATGGATAGTTCCATTTAATTCTACGAAGACAAAGCTCCTCTCTTTTACCAATTATAAGAAACATTTTCAACCACAGATTGCCATGGCTAAAAGCACCCTACCTGAGAGTAACATTCAAACTCCTCGACCTAACATTCACGGGAAATATGGATTGGGACAAATACATGGAAGATACTGCCAAGTCGGCTGCAAAAGTGGGCTACCTCTACCGGGTTAGAAAACTTCTCTCGTCGGCAAGTATTTTATATCTCTACACAGCCACCATTCGCCAATGCATGGGGCATTCCTTCACCATCCGGGCTGGTGCTCTAACCACTAGCCCCCCTCTCTCTTAAACAGGGGAAAAAGCTTCTAATCTAATAGGTTCTACACTGTCGATCAAGTTACAGCCCGTTTCCCATCGCCGCAATCTTGCGTTTCTGTACTTGTTTTATAAGTACTTCAATTGAATGTACCCTAACAAACTGGCTATACTTGTGCCCCCAACGTAAATAACCCGACAACCAGTAAAATCCCACCACTTCACTGTTGATGTCCACCCAGATGCCAGAAGGCTTTCTGCTCTTATAACTTTTTTCCTCGAATTGCTTGTCTTAAGAATTCCCTCACTGCTCCTTGTTTCCTTGACTGTACCAACACACAGAAATTTAAATATAAAATGAACAATCATCTAGCGACATAACTCTCCACTTAGGATGCTCCTTTAAATCTTGCCCCTTGCTTGTTTGGGATGAATATAAGTTTAAAAAAATAAAGCTTAATTAAAAAAAAAAGCATATTTAGATATTGTCAAAAGAATATTCCCGGGCAACGACGGGTCGGGAAAACTAGTACATATATATATATATATATATATATATATATATATATATATATATATATAGAAAGAGAGAGAGAGAGAGAGAAACTACCAAAAAACAAGCAATAATATAGCTAAGCGTTTGTGATATGTTATCATCAATATCGAATTAGTCCAATTAGTTAACTTAGATATCCTGAAACACAACTATATATAAGAGTTCATATATATAAGGATAGACCACACACAAATTATTACGTGTATCGTAGTGCAGACGGCACAAACAAACATGTTATATATATATATATATATATATATATATATATATATAATTACACACACACACACATATGTATATATACACCCATATATAATATATATATATATATATATATATATATATATATATATATATATATATATATATCTTCCCTCCACCCCCACAAGGATTCCGAATGATCTTAGATATTTGAAAAAGATAGGGACCGTCTGCATTCCCTTTCGGCGAAAAGGGTGTAAACAAGGGTACGCGGGCGGTGCTGATCGGGGTGAGGTATGAGCCCCTTCCCCTCGTTGACTACGTCAAGACAAGTCCCACGGGGTGACGGGTCGCCGGAGGGTGGGGCAAAGATGACGCTTCTAGAGAAACAGATGGCCCCTGTTTGTGTACAATTATTTGAAGCCCTAAATTTTGTACAAGTGAAAAACAAACGCGAACACGTACGGCCGTTTGGCTGAGGGGTTGGTAAACAGGATACACGTTTAGGGACAGGAAAGGTGCTGGGAGTAGTGGGGAGAGTAATACAGACATATATATATATATATATATATATATATATATAGATATATATATATATATATATATATATATAGGGAGAGAGAGAGAGAGAGAGAGAGAGAGAGTAAAAATTACAGAGAAAGAGAGAGAAAGAGAGAAAGAGAGAGTACAGAAACAGAGAGTCATATATATATATATATATATATATATATACATATATATATATATATATATAGAGAGAGAGAGAGAGAGAGAGAGAGAGAGGGGGGGGGGAGAGAAAGAGAGAGAGTAGAGGCAGAAGGTCAAATACAGAGAGGGGGAGAGATAAAGAGAGGGAGAAATGTATATAGAGAAAGTAACGAGTGAAATATCCACAAAGTGAGTTAGTTAGAGAAAGAGACATATATAGATAGATAGATAGATAGATAGATAGAGAGAGAGAGAGAGAGAGAGTAGAGGCAAAGGGTCTAATACAGAGAAAAAGAGAGAGAGCGAGTACAGAGACAGATAATCAAATACACAAAGAGAGAGAGAGAGAGAGAAAGACGGAGAGAAAGAGAGAGAGAAGGAGAGAGAGAAAGAGGGGGAGTTCAGAGAGAGAGAGAGAGTGAGGGAGAGAGAGAAAGTGAGATAGATAGAGAGAGTACCTGGACAGAGAATCAAATAAACACAGTGTGTATATTTGTGTGAGAGAGAGAGAGAGAGAGATAGAGAGAGTAAGAGTGAGTGAGTGAGTGGGTGAGTGAGTGAGTGAGTGAGTACAGAGACAAAGAATGAAATACAGAGAGATAGAGAGAAAGTGGGAGAGAAGGAGAGAGAGAGAAGGTACCAGGACAGGGAGTCAAATACAGAAAGAACGAGAGAGATAGAGATAGATATAGAGATAGATAGAGAGGGGGGGGGAGAGACATAATACATACAAATAGACAGACAGACAGACAGACTAAACGTGTTTGATAAATCGTTGCTTTTCATAAACACGCACGGTCTTCAACTCTAATTCTTTCCCCTCTCCCTCTCCCTTCTCTCCTTCCACATCTCAATATATGTAAGACAAAAATCTGTGTGTATGTAAGTAACGCTAAGACTTTTAAAATACTCAACACACACCCCCGAATTAGGTATTATTTTAACCTCGGGAAAATAATATCCAAAAGTTTTTAAAAAGATTCATTTTTAATAGCCATTTTTTCGTTTAATGTGATCACAATTTTTAAATTAATTGGACTTTTCAAGAATATTTAATTTCGAACTATTTCCATACAAAGAAAATATAAAACCCCCTCCCCCAATAATCATTCCACCAATACGAATCTATCCTACAACTGGTGTCGGTATTAAATGATCGAGTAATGTTGATATGCCGTAAACTAGACCAAGTAAACCAAATGATAAAAAAATCTAAATAAGGAAAGATAATGGTCAGAGAAAAATATCGAAAAACGATTAAGAGTAAAAGGCCAATGATAAGTGGGGGAATTTATTTCTGCCAGTCTTCTAGAAAGCGTCAAACGTACTTTTACATCATCATCATCATCATCATCATCATCATCATCATCATCATCATCATCATCATCATCATCATCATCATCATCATCATCATGGACAGCCCTGATTTCGTAAAGCGTCAGCGGCGATAGACCTCCACATTGTCTTATTATCCATTGAACGAAATAGTCCCACTGCATTCCGATTTGTCCACGTACACATATTGTCTATGAACATATATCTTGGTTTGCCCAGTCACTTACAGCCAGACACTCTACCAGTAAGAACTAAATGTTCGAGTCTTTTGTGTTAATATATATGGCCGATAAAAGTAATCTGTCTTTTCATGAAAGTTTGGATTAATTAGCCAGGTTTGTATCCAGATCGCCTCCGCACCTCGTCATTGGTTACATGCGGCTTCCAGTCAGCATCTGGTGAATAAACCATGTCTCCACAAAAAAGTTTAGTTTCTAATTTAGGACATATAGCCCAAGTCTCGCATCCATAAAATCGAATGGACTAAAGGTACACTCAATCTGGTCTCCAGCGAGATGGTACGACATTGAAGAACAGAAGACAGATTCATAAACGCACTCTTTGACTGGACAAGTCTAGATTTTAAGTTTGCCCTACACTTTCCATCTGGTGTTATTACTGATCCAAGGTAGTTAAATGATTGTACTTACGACACTACATTGTCTCCTATATTGATTTCACAGGTGGACAATGGAGGTTTTCTAGAAATCGTTATGCAAAAGGTATATTTGGCATCCAGTTGTAATCCGTATATTCTTTCTTGAACCACTACGTAGAGAAGGTTTTGCAAGTTTTCAGTAGATTATGCCATTAGTACGGTGTCATCAACGTATCAGATATTGTTCAGCTGGCGTCCTCCAATCGAAACACTCTAAAACTATCCAGATGCCTCAAGGTATTTTAACTATATAAAGCAAATAGATCCGGAGACAATACACAGCTCTGTCTTACTCCACATTATTGTTCCGGTCTATGGACTCATTTCATATATCTGCTTTAAATTAAAGAGCGCGCATGCGGATAGGTAAATGAGGAGGGGGGGGGGAGACGAGAGAGAAAAAGAGTTAGAAGGGGACGTTACTACACGAAGATAGAAAGAACATAGAGACAAAGTGAGAGCGTAGAAAAGAAATCAGAGAGGAAGAGAACGAGAAAGGAAGATCGGAAAAAGTGAGTTTAAGAAAAAAGAGAAAAGGAAAGGTAAATAGAAAGAAACAATTAAATAAACAAAGAAACCAAAAATAAATTAAAGATAGACATCTCATATATATATATATATATATATATATATATATAAAGTATTCAATGAATTAGAACATTACAATTGTTCCAAGAATTAGAACATCAAGTCTAGTATGGCGTACGGTTGTTTCCAAAACATTCTGGAAATACTTTATTTTATTTTTTAAATTAACAAAGCTACTCCAAAACGTCTCTTCATCAGCGCCTTTAGCACCACGTCTTACAGAAATTCAAAGAAAAAATAACAAGATCGTCGTAGAGGAACATCTATTGACAGACGGAGCCACAGAGACAAATATTAGAAAAAGGAATAAGTTACAAATATAAAATAAAAATAGAAAGATAAAATGTGAGATATATTTTTGACGATCCGTTTCCTTTGTATTGTGCCAAACAACCTTTTTATGTCAATATCGTCTCTACAACATTACAAAATCATCAGAAAAATTCACAAAGAGTAAAAAGTTCTTGGATTAAAGTGTCTTGAAAAAAACCTACACTATACTGTGGTTCATTTTTGGGTGAAGCTAAAGAAAAAACAAAGAAATGAGCAAACTCACATGGGGGAATCCACTAATACGCCATATTGAATTTTTCGTCCAGAGCTAGTACATCCTAAAAGTTGTGTGGACATTTACAAATTTTAATTCAGTAATATTTCTTAAAATAGTTAATAAGTTCTATAATTTATTTATAAAAATTCTAATTAAGTTGAGTGTAATTTTTTATTTTCTAAAGTTACATAAATTAGCTTTCAGATGTCTAGTTAGGTCATTTGGATACGAAGCTAACAACGGAGCTGGTCTCTTTTAAGTTCAACAGTTTAGACCCAGTTTCATACACTCAGCCATCCATTCAAGCAACTATTCAGATTGTTATACTTCGGTGTTTTTGGGGAAAATGTTTAGTATTTATTTATAAATCGTTTAAATCAATACGTAGATAAGATTAATTACCCAGAATTCTTCATTTAAGTAGTAAGTTTCTATTAAATGCGAAACTAAGGGAGGGAGAATTTGTCCCTTAGAACGAAAATAGTTTATAGTTACCTAAACGTGAATCAAAATACCGAAAGGAGCTATTAAATTTTTTTTTATTAAATGATGTAATTAACATCATTTAATAAAAAAAAAATTTAATAGCTCCTTTCGGTATTTTGATTCACGTTTAGGTAACTATAAACTATTTTCGTTCTAAGGGACAAATTCTCCCTCCCTTAATAATTAACATTATAAAGTGTTATGAAGATTCAAAAGTACTTCTAAGGACATTTAATTGTGATTAAGTTTTATATTTAACTCGTATTATGAAGTGAATACCGAGAAGCATCAATGTCAATATAAGGTCCCACTTTAATTGTATGCCTATATTTAATATTAGGTTGTGTGCATTCCTTTATTTATTAATATGTTTATTAATATACATATACGAAGAGTTCGAACGCAAAACGCGATGAACGCCATTTTCAAAATCACGAAACTGCCCTACAAAAAGGGTTGGATTTCAACACTCGACGACCCCCCAAAACTATGTGTTACATATATATATATATATATATATATATATATATATATATATATATATATTTATAACCGCGACTCCTACACTGATGAGTGTAAGAGAGTCTGAAACGACGTCGTGAAAAACACTTTAATATTTAAAACAATATTTATAGTTCAAATCCCCTTTAAAAATGTAATAGTCTTTTTTTTTAATTGAAAAGTTTGTCGTCATTTCTACGATAAGCAAGTTCCGCTCGAGCGTTGACCACTGTAGACGACAAGACACTTCAGCCGCCACCCGGGTAAGTATATCTTAATTTCAATTACTGTCTGTGTTGATTGCTTGCGGCCGTGTGGTCCTCGTTATTCTAGACTAAATCTACGAACTGCGACTGATGAGGGTAAGAGAGCCCGAAACGATGTCGTCGTTAGGTAAAAACACTTTAATATATATATATACAAACGCAGGCTGTTCATGCCAAGACAAAAACAACTGCCCCCTGGAGGGAAATTGCAAAATCAATTCAATCATTTATGAAGCAACCGTCACAGACCAGAATACCAGTAATGCAGAAAAATATATTGGGATGACGAAGGGAAATTTCAAACAAAGGCTATATGCACACAGAAACTCCTTCAGATACAAAAACAAGGCTAATACGGCACTCGCGACCCGAATATGGCAGCTTAAAGAAGAAAACACACCCTTCACCATCAAATGGAAAATAATTGAGAGAAAACCATCCTTCTCTCCAGCCATAAACAGATGTCCTCTATGTGACGCTGAAAAATACCACATTTCAAAAGCCATCATCGATCCGAATACAGCCTGTTTAAATGTCCGCGATGAAATATTCAAGGGATGTGTACACAAGAGGCAAGCATTGCTTATAAACTGGTCTGACCGATTCACATAATGTCTAACTATCCCCCCCCCCTCTACTAATATAAACACAATAAAAACGAACAAACACCTCATCAACCTATATCCACTTAAACTTCAAGAGCAAAAACTCCGACCTTCACAAAAATACAAAAATATTTAATTTAATTATCAATCACTAGATTACTCAAAAAACTATATCCACATAAATTCCAAGAGCAAAAACTTCGACTTTCACCAAAATGCAAAAATATTTAATTTTTTATTTTTTTATCTTTTATCAACCACCAGATTCTACAAACCCATTTTAACAAACTCAAATATTTCATATTTCCATCTTAGTTACCTCCCTTAGTTCCCAAATTTCTTCATTAAAAATCACTCCAATTTGGAGAAAAGATTCTCACACATCAACGGTTTTTAGAACGCATACCTTCAAAAATATAACGGCTAATGATACAAATTCATAATTTGGCTCACGGGAATTTCAGAGAAACCCTTTCTTTATTTTTATTATTTTTGTTTTTAATCTTTAATTTTTAATTTTTAATTTTTAATTTTTAATTTTTAATTTTTAATTTTTAATTTTATTTTTTATTATTATTATTTTTATTTATATATTTTATTTATATATTTTTATTCTTTTTATTTTTATTCTTTCTTTCTCTCTCGCTCTTTTTTATTCTCTATATATATATATATTTTTTAACCCCCTTTTTTTCTTCTTTTTATACCTTTTTATACTCTTTTTCTCTTTTTCTTCTTTTTTCTTCTTTTTTCTTCTTTTTTTTTCTTCTTTTTTTCTTCTTTTTTTATTTTTTTATATTTTTTTATTCTTTTTTTATCTCTCTTTTTTTATCTTTTTTTTATTTTTTTATTTTTTTATTCCTTTATTCTTAGTATTAAAATGTTTTTATATATATATATGTGTTTTTTTATATTTATTTATATAAATATATATATATTTTTTCATATATATATTTTTTTATTTTTTACCCCCCTTTTTTATTCCCCTTTTTATTCCCTTTAATCTTGAATTCTCTTTCTTCTCCCGTGTTTTAAATCTCAACGGTCTTATGACACTAAATTCAAATTTAAACAAACACACACAACACACTGAGCAAATAACGCGTCCCAACAAGAGTGTCATGTGACCTCACATTTCCAAAACAGATGACAACAGAAGCTGAAGAGAGCCGGATGGGTAAGACCTTCCGTGCTTGAAACCGACGGTACGAATGTTGTACTAATTTTTCTGTACCAGAATAAATAAATATATATATATATATATATATATATATATATATATATATATATATATATATATATATATATATATATAAGTCAATGTCTGTGTGTGTGATGTTTGTGTTTTCCCTATAGAAAGTAAGGTTAGAAAATCTACATAAAATATAAAAGTGTATTCTTATGTAAAATTTACCGGGGAAGAAAATGTAAGTGTTCACGAATCTTCAAGTGTACCTGTAAGGGAGCTATGAAGGCATAACCCCTTAAAACTTCAAATCTATTCTATGGAAGTAGTCTCGAATAGATATGTTATCATCTATCTGTCCACACCTCGAAGTGAACCATGGGGACATAACTCCCTTAAAATTTCAAATACGTATCTGATTTTAATAAAATTTAAACCATATGTATAAGACACTAATTCAGAGATTTTTTTTTAACATTTCAGTTTCTTCTGACGATATTAATGGGCGAAACGGGACTAGGGGGCCAGTAAAAGCAAAGAAAGTAATATGGTGTTATGAGCATAGTGAAAAAGTATATAGTAATGGTCATCATTCAATCCCGAGCAACGTCGGGTCTTTCTGCTAGTATGCATATTATTATTATTATTATTATTATTATTATTATTATTATTATTATTATTATTATTATTATTATTGTTGTTGTTTTGTTGTTGTTGTTGTTGTTTTTGTTGTTGTTTTTGTTGGTAATGATGTTATTGTTGTTGTTAAGCTAGTTAGACTTCTGCATATAGATCACGAAGATCGTGCCTCAGGATTGCCTGGTCTGCATGAAGTCTTCATCGTTGGTCACAGCTATTTATTAACCTGCAATATTTTAGGTTTTAATCCTCCGCATCGACAACAGCAAGGCTCAGAGGCAGCATACGAAGTCAGGGAATGCTGTAACCATAACACACAAATGAATGGTACAGGAGCAACGTTGTCACTTTCATTGCTTTGGTGTTCCACACCAGACACGCGTTTACTTGCCATATGCAGAGGAATAGATGACCAGAGTATGACGAACCCTGATGCTGACTCCTCCTGGATTTTCAGCAGAGCTCTGCCACGTTGCCACCACCTCTACTACGATGGGGAAAAGTTGGAATTTAAGGAGGTTGCCCCATGCGTTTCGCAATAAAAATCATGCAATTCACTTCAATTACTTTTTAAAAAAAAGATATTTAACTTCAAACAAGGCAAGACGCCACTGTAGACGTAAGGGGCTACTGAGAATTAAGGAGTAGGTTGGGAGCTATGCAGCGAGATGTCTGTTTACATTAGTTTTAAACCTCTGCATCTCAGTAACGTCGGGGAAACAAGGAGCAGGGAAGCCGGCAGCACGAGGAAAGAAGCTGCTAGAGTAGAAGGCTCTCCGACATCTGGTGACCTCTACAGTGAATGGATGAGACCTAGCTGATTGTCGGGTTGTTTTAGTGTATTTGTGTCGAGGAGGCACTAGAGCAGCTTGTTCATTGGAGTATTTGTAAAACAAGCACAAGGATGCAACATTACGGCGATGGGACAGGGGCTGGAGATTTGTGGATAGTGAGGGACCTATTAAGACTCTTTTTGGGACATTGTCTAGGAGGGACAGACTAGTGTATGACGCACCAGTCCAGATGTGACAACAATACTCCATACATGGGCGGATGGTGACTTTGTAGAGATACAGGATAAATGTCAGGTGTGAGGAGTTTACAAGCACGGTAAAGGGAGCCCACCTTTTCTGCAGCAGCCTTGGCAATGACTTCAGTGTATTTGTTCCAATTCATGTTACCTGTGAATGTTAGGCCAAGTAGTTTGAATGTTGATCTCTCAGGTAGGGTGTTATTTGCGATGGCAATAGGTGGTTGGAGAGGTTTCTTGTAGTTATTGAAGGAAAGGAGCTTTATCTTTGCGGCATTAAAAGTTACTAAGTATTTATGACCCCAATCCACTACAGCCTGGAGGTCAATTTCTAAGGATTCAGTCATTGCCTCGGATATGTACGCGTCCGCTTTGCCCACATGACGAGAGTACAGCGTGGTGTCGTCAGCAAATATACCTATCTCAGGGTTGATATCATCAGGGAGGTCGTTTATGAAAATCGGAAAGAACAAAGGTCCAAGGATGGATCCCTGGGGTGCACCTGTATTTATGTCATGTTGCTTAGATGAACGGCCATCGAGGACAACCTGGATCTTTCTTTTGGTTAGGAAGGATCTAATTATATTAAATATTCGTTCAGTAATACCATATGAGTGAATTTTTAGGAGGAGCCCCTTATGCCATACCTTGTCAAAGGCCTTGGATATATAAAGCGCCACTGCCCTAGCTTCGCCTGCCTATGCGTTCAGAGATGACCGTAAAGATGTCCGCAGTAAACCGTGCTTGTCTAAATCCATACTGGCGGTCAGAAAAAAAGTTTAGTATTAACTGGGTGCCGGACTATTGCTAGATTGATTAAGGATTCACAGATTTTAGCAAAGGTCGGGAGTAGGCTGATTGGGAGATAGTTCTGAGGATCTGTTCTATTCCCAGAATTCTTGAAGACTGGTACCACAGAGTCAATTTTTCAGCTTTCAGGGAAACAAGATTCAACAAGGCATTTGTTGTAGAGTTTGGAGAGGACAGGGGCTAGTTCAGCAGAGCATTTATTTATTACTATTACCGGTATAAGATCAGGCCCACATGCTGTGGAGGTGTCGAGGTTTTTTATGATGCCCCTGACCTTAAATGGGATGATGACCAGGTTTTCAAGTGTGACTTCAGTCTGCAATGATAATTTAGGGAGATGGTGGCTTGCCAAGTCCAAAGTGGAGTTTATGGCAGACCGCTGAGCAAGTAGTTCAGCCTTATCAGCTGCTGTGCAAACGACATCATTGTGGTTTGGTAGCGAGGGAATCGGTAATTGACCATTGTTCACCACACTATTATAGATTTTCCAAAAATTAGTTATTCCGGCCCGGAGGGTTGGTCCTACGGAGATATTTTACTATAACCATATATATACATATATATATATATATATATATATATATATATATATATATATATATATATATATATATATATATATATATATATATATATATACTATTATAGTTCAGATATAAACAAATTCATGACAGACTCATTTACATACGTTCCAAGAAATCAACATAAACAATTTCGTGTACGATCGTTTCTGAAACGGTATGGATTTTTATTTATATCAAGTATTTTCATCAGCACAAGGTATAGACATTAAACATGGCATTAAGACTAGAGTATAGTTCAATCTAAGTTATTCATTAATTCGAGAAGATGAGGGGGTTGGGATATGATAATTACAATCACTTATAAGAGCATACAAAGCAATGAAATCGATCAATAAGAGCACAATAAGGGGAAAAAGAATGTAAAAAGGAGAGGTATAGCAATAGAAACATTTTTTTACAATTAAAAAGATTTTCTTCAAAAAGAAATATCCAAAAATATGAGAATTTATAGTGAACAAGGAATTAATAGATAAATTCGCAATTAATAAAATTGAAGAGATAATCTTTTAAAATAACAATTTCAAGAAACATTATCTTAAATCATATCTTAATAGAAAATTAAAAAATTGAAAACAAAAACAGTAATCTCATTTGCAGTTTTATAATTACACTAATTAAAAGTAAGTTTAATGCTAATTATAAAAGAATAAATAATAATAATAATAATAATAATAATAATAATAATAATAATAATAATAATAATAATAATAATAATATGTTGTTGTCCAATATCTTTTGCAATAAAAAAAAACCCAAACTACTTCTCTTCGATTACTTTTATAAATTACTTATTCCGGCGCATTGGTATTACATACACATTTTTACTATAATCACTCACAAAACAATAGAAGCTTACATCACCATTGATAAAACCTCCGACATTCCTCTAATATACATTAATGTCTATAAATTGGCTTCTCATTTTCGACTGCAATAAATTCTTAACTGCATTTTTCACGCTGACACAATGAAAAAAAAAACGTGCCCATCGTCTGGCGATTATAGGCAAACTAAGGAATCCTCAGGTAAATACAATAAAAACATAATTAAATGTATTTTTCATTCATCTTAACAACCATGTGCATTGTGGTGAAAAAATTACATTCCACTCTAAAATAAATACTTTTTTTTAATTAAGAAAATAACTCCTAGCGAGGCGCGCACGTGTTAAGTTATTAGGAGACTGCACCAATATAATTTATGGACATCTTTGTAACGTAAACATAAATTTATTAACTGCGTTCGTTAGAAATAAGGAGACGCGAATTTTAAAAGAGAAATAGACAGAGAGAGAAAGAGAGGGGAAAAACATGTTATTTTGATGTAGCCATCTTGCTTTTTTGCCAGACATGTTTACAACAAAGGGAAGACCTGCCAGTATCCCATATCTCTGCGGAATATTGTTGCCACATCAAAGTGGGTGCGCCAACAAATAGCCGCTCCCTCTTGGGCAGGGTGCAAAAAAGAGTTTCTAAGCTAATAGGCCCCACACTGTCTGTTACATCGCAGCAATGTTGCATCCCTGGCTTGACTACTACAACTTTGTCGAGGAGATTAACAATGCATTTATCCCTGCACGCATCTTGCTAATAAGCAATTTCGAAAACTCTTAGTAGAAAACACAACAATATTAGAACATACCAATAAACAAACACTCCATATATTAGAAGCGTTATATACCAAAACAAAAAAAAACAACATTAATTTTAACATTAGTGATAACATTCTAAAATGTTTATAGTTCTAACTTTAGTTCTGTATTAATAATATAATTCTCGCCCAAACCACCTATTAATATTAGCATTAACACCAGGAGTTTTACCTGATTTCCCTAAATATGGACCCGGATGGGTCTGAAAGTACTTGGGACACATACAGTTATAGCAGATTCATCAGACAATTCCCCGAAAAAACAAAGATCCTGATTCTGCAAATGGAAAGGATCCACACAAGGATATCCAGACATAAGTTGTCTGTCATCTTCAACAACACTTACATATATATATATATATATATATATATATATATATATATATATATATATATATATATATATATATATATACCGCATTTCTTAATTGGGAGAGTTTCCCAGCAGAGTGCTCAATTATTAATGCAAAAGTAAAATTAACTAGATAATTAATAAGAGCATGATATTTATTAATATTAAATAAAGTGTTACAAGAACATCCGGATCTGAAACCTTGGTCCGGATGTTGTTGTAACACTTTATTTAATATATATATATATATATATATATATTAATTATGACAATCTATGTATTAGCATATACTATCAGTGCCTTTTAATTAGCAGTCTCGTTAAAAGATTCAGCTCGATGATTGTCAATAAATAACAACAGAGCATATACAAGTCAGGTTCATTTTATATTCCAATAAACATTTTTTTTTCACGTTTCGCAAAAACATAACATTTCTGTGAGATGTATTTTTTACGGTTCGTTTCTTTTGCCGTGAGCCAAACAACATTTTTGTTTCAATATCGTCTCGTCAACACTACAAAATCATCAGAAAAATCCAAAAAGAATAAAAAGTTCTTGGGTTAAAATGTTTTGAAAAAAACCTACACTATACAGTGGGTCACTTTTTAGCGAAAACAAATAAAAAACAAAGAAAAGAAATAACGCACATGTGGGGGAAAACTAGCTCTTTGAACCGTCCGTTTTTTGATGAATTTAATAATTCATCCATGCTTCATATGTGTTGGGATGTTTTGAAGTGATATTTCTAGGATAACATTTTCCATATTTATTTTTTTATTTGGTGAAATAAATTCTTATGAGAGTGCTCAACTACTTGAGGAGCAAAGTATTATTATTTGATCTATTCACATTTTTATGTTGTGAGGAGATATGATATATTATGTGTCGATTTTCAGTATTTACTTAAACAGTGCGTGAGTATTAAACATACGTGAGTATGGCTAGGTAGTAAGTTAACGGGTTATTATTATTATTATTATTATTATTATTATTATTATTATTATTATTATTATTATTATTATTGTTGTTGTTGTTTTTGTTGTTGTTCCTGTGGTCGAGGTTTCAAATCCTGCCATAGTCACTTACCTTGATAAGTCGCAGTAACGTACACACACGTGTCCTGGGGTTATATATATATATATATATATATATATATATATATATATATATATATATATATATATATATATGTGTGTGTGTGTGTGTGTGTGTGTGTGTGTGTGTGTAAAAGAGTAAGGCTACCAACATTTAAAACAAGGCCAACCCTCCAAAGCCAAGATCACACACACCTAAAAGAAAACATAAGAAAAAACTTTATATTTAAATTCTAATCCAGCATTGAACAGATCGTAACTAAAACTACACATAGGGACCGCATCTCTATCAACCTTTTCTACCTTGAATTTAAATATAAAGTTTTTTTCTTGTGTTGGTAGGTGTGTGTGATCGTTGTTTTAAATTTTCCTCAGCTGCATTATAAAATAACAAAATAACAAAATAATAAATAAATGTTGAAAAAAAAACTTTTTACAAATGTTGATAGCCTTACTCCTTTACATATATATTTTTGACTCGTTGGAACTGCACTAATACTGTACTACCCTCTTGTATATATATATATATATATATATATATATATATATATATATATATATATATATATATATATATATATATATATATATATGGTGGGGCTAAGACGTTGGAATTTAAGTTTGAAATATAAATCGCGTTCCAGGGTTCAAGTCCGACAACCGCTGTGAATAATTCTTCTCTACACTGACGATTCCCGTAATAATGAAACGTATACGTATGTAAGAAAAAAATATAATTAATTAATTATATACATATATATATATATATATATATATATATATATATATATATTTATATATATATATATTTATATATATATATATATTTATATATTTATATATAACAATTAGTATAGAAATATCCGTATGGCTAGTAAGCTACACAGAAACGTTTGCAATTCGCTTGATGATTCACTCGTGAATGAAACACAAACGTTTTTGTGTAGCTTACAGTACATAAGTATTCTTTACCTCTAGTATTGAGTACTGTTCAAGAAAATGCTGAAAACATATATGCGCAACATATTATTTTATAATATATAAGTGCATATGCATGAAATAGTAATAAATCATATATATATATATATATATATATATATATATAATTTTTGTTGTGTCTGAGTTGACTCCAGCATATGAGTGAGAGAGTGCACTTTATGCCTGTGTGTTCAAAAAATGTTTGCTTTTGTTTTAGTTTGTTTTGTGGGTAAGTATTTTTTGTCAGGTGGGTGGGGGTTACTATTTTTGTTTTTATTCAAACTATTTTCTTTTTTTCTCTCGCTCTCTTTCTCTTTTCTCCCTTATCTGAGCCCCTCACTTGTTTATTTCGTCTGTTTCCGGTAGAGCGTTTTAAATGATCGCGTGCGACTTCCAACTCCTCGGCCGCCGCTCGCTAAAGTACACACGCCTGACAGTCGCCATATTTGTTTTCCTGTGTCGCTCTCTCTTTCGGTCCGGTGGCCACGGTAGGCATTTCTTGCGCCATTTTTATCTCTGCCTTTATACACACAACAACGCCCCAAACCCCTCGACTCCCGAATAGCCAGACATTTCAACCAAAGGGAACATACGCTAGATAACATCAAATGCATTTTAATAGACCCCGAATTCTCGTCCACATCTGCACACAAAAAATAAAAAAACAAAATTGATATCAAAACTAAACACAAATCACATCTGAACTCCGATGTCGGTGTTTTAGTATGTAAAAGTTTTCAACTAAAAGTTTCTTGTTTGGAGGAATTATTTTATTTGAACGGCAATTATAGAAAGATGAAGGCGCGTACGTTGATATGAACAAAAAAGAGAAATTATTTTTGCTGTTCAAATGTACAGTTTCATGAGGCGTCGAAATACGTCCTAAGACAATTGAGTCTTATTTATTTACAATGAAAGTTCTACAAATTTGAAAATATCCAGTTTTTCGTATTCAATCATTTTGTTTTATAAAATAAAAGTTTTTGGCAAATGGAAGAGAACCTTGCGAAATATTACAATAAAAAAATTATGACACTTATAATTTACATTCTTTTTATTTTTGATAAAGCGAGTTTTTTTATGAAATGTGAGTTTTTTTATTTGTGAAATATGTGTAATGTGAGTTTTTTATTTGTGTAATTGTGTGAAATGTAAGTTTTTTTATTAGTGAAATGTGTGAAATGTGAGTTTTTTTTATTTGTGAAATGTGTAAAATGTGAGTTTTTTATTTGTGAAATGTATGCAATGTGATTTTTTTTATTTGTGTAATTGTGTGAAATGTGAGGTTTTTATTTGTGAAATGTGTAGAAATGTGAGTTTTTTTATTTGTGTAATTGTGTGAAATGTGAGTTTTTTATTCGTGAAATGTGTAGAAATTTGAGTTTTTTTATTTGTGAAATTTGAGTTTTTTAATTTGTAAAATATGTGAAATGTGAGTTTTTTTTTATTTGTGTGATTGTTTGAAATGTGAGGTTTTTTATTTGTGAAATGTATGAAATGTGAGGTTTTTTATTTGTGAAATGTGAAGAAATTCATCACACAAACACACAAACACACAAACATACACATACACACACACACTATATATATATATATATATATATATATATATAGTAAAATATGGAAATATATTTATGGCAATTAAGCTACACAGAGGCTTCCGCGTTTCATCCCCGTAGGGAATTGTCAGGCTAAATTGCATGGAGTTCGTGTTACCAGGTGATTTTATATATACACGTCGGGTTGACTCTAGCTAGGTAACCAATCAGATTTATTGTTATTCCCTCCCCTGGATTTATGTTTTCATTAGTCAATGACAGGGCTTCTTTCAAACAAAGGTTCGGCTAACTTTTACTTCCTCTTCTTTTGTTCGTTTTTGTATAGGTGTGGCGTACCCTTTTGTGAATGTGTCTGATTAATAGGTGACCTTATTGTAATACGTGCGTGATTGAAAAAGTTTTTCTATTTCAGGCGCTAGTCCGGTTCAGTTTTCTATTTAATTATTTAATTTTATTTTTCATATCATAAAGTAAAGTTTATTCTGTGTATATAGTTGTTTGCCATTTCACCGTTACAGTTTAATAGGTATTGGGGTTCTTTAAAGTTTAGAATTTTGAATTTATCATTCAGGCATAATCTACACGGGTCGTCTAAATTTCTACATGTACTGGCCTGTCGTACTATTTTCCATTCGATTATTGGCAAGCGTCCGCTTTCTTTGAGCTCATAGTAAGGAGTCACTAGTGCTACTTTTATTCGGTTGTTTTGGACCAAGACAACAATAGGGACCCCAGATCATTAACACAAGACGCGGGACATATTTTGAAAGTCACCGGTTGACCTCGCAATACACGTGGTCTCTATTTACAAAACACTTGTAAATAGATCTTTTATTTATGTTAATAAATGCAGTATATTTCGGAATTTTTTTTTTCTTTTAACATGTTAATATTTATTTTAAGGCAGAGAGTCCATAAATAAAACAAATAAAATATTAACATGTTTTCTTGTGTCACTATTTACTTGCCTCCCCACGAGGGCAGAAATGGGGGGGGGTATGAAATATTTATCACTGTACTTAAATAATCTTTCGTTTTGTAGGGAAAAAATCAAGCTTCCCAAAAAGGGGCACTCTGGATCTTACCTCAGTTTAGAAGGATTTTTCCATACTACACTTTGCTCCTAGCCCGAGGAGGCAAAACGGAAGATTACGCAAGTTATTTTAATAAATAAACGAAATATATACGCTTTTTTAAAAATCGGCTGACTTGGATTCTTTCGTTTTGCCTCCCCACGAGGGCGGAGTTAGACTTCAAAAATCAGTTTCTAAACGGAAGCAATTTAAAGTTTATGAAGTTTTTGTCCTTTTTTTCTGTAAGGAACAAATGAAATAAGATTTAACAAATACATAATTTTATTTACAAATCGTTTTATAACTTATTTGTTATTAAAAAACAAAACTTCGCTATTTACTCGCCTCCCTACAAGGGCAAAGGTAGACACAAGGTAGGTTAAAATTACCTCGGAATGAAAATTAAAGTTACCTCAGTTTAGAAGGATTTCTCTATCACTGACTGCAGATAGGAATGATGAAGTGTAGTATCAAAAAAATAGATACTACACTTTTGCTTCCCCATAATGGCGGAGTTAGACTTCAAAAATCAGTTTATGAAGTTTTTTCCTTTTTTTCTGTAAGCAACAATTATAAACAAATAAATAAAACTTCGTATTTGTTAAATCTTATTTCATTTGTTGCTTAGAGAAAAAAAAGGACAAAAACTTCATAAACTTTAAATTGCTTCCGTTTAGAAACTGATTTTTGAAGTCTAACTCCGCCCTCGTGGGGAGGCAAAACGAAAGATTACAAGTCAGCCGATTTTTTAAAAAGCGTATATATTTCGTTTATTTATTAAAATAACTTGCGTAATCATCCGTTTTGCCTCCTCAGGCTAGGAGCAATGTGTAGTATGGAAAAATCCTTCTAAACTGAGGTAAGATCCAGAGTGCCCCTTTTTGGGAAGCTTGATTTTTCCCTACAAAACGAAAGATTACTTAAGTACGGTGATAAATATTTCATACCCCCCCCCCCATTTCTGCCCTCGTGGGGAGGCAAGTAAATAGGGACACAAAAACATGTTTTAAAAGAAAACATGTTAATATTTTATTTGTTTTATTTATGGACTCTCTGCCTTAAAATAAATATTAACATGTTAAAAGAAAAAAAAATTCCGAAATATACTGCATTTATTCAAATAAATAAAAGATTTATTTACAAGTGTTTTGTAAATAGAGACCACGTGTATTGCGAGGTCAACCGGTGACTTCCAAAATATGTCCCGCGTCTTGTGTTAATGATCTGGGGTCCCTATTGTTGTCTTGCTCCGTTTTTTTGTTATTAAATGTGTTTTCATGGTCGTAATATCTGGTTTCAAATCTAGGGAGGTCATACCCACGCAGTACTTCTTGTTATTCGAACTTTCTTTGGCAAATATTGTGGCTTGATAAACAACACTTTTGGTTCGGCATTTATTTTGTGGTGGACAAAGTGCATGAATTCTACAGTTACAGTTTTTCTCTTCATTATTGACTTTCTTATTTCGATTTGGGTGATTTTTATTAGGGTTTGGGTTATTACTATTTCTAGTGGTTATAATTTTGTTCTTCTTAGTGTCATATTTATTGTTGCTATATTGATCGCTTTTTTATTATTTTTCTCTACTGCTCTCATTTACTATTTTGTTATTGTGTGCTCTAATTATCATTATTAAGTTTTCGCAGCAACTGTAGGATAGTTTCAGGTTATTATTGTTTTTATCTATTGGTCATTATTATTGATAACACTGATCTTCTATACTTTTTAATGATGTTGATTTCAACCTTGATATATCGATATATATCCGGAAAACTCTTGGGCGATATTGAAGAGTTCTACGGATATGAATGGATAGAAATCCACGATGTCAAATCTACACAGTAAGAAATTAAAGAAATTAACAAAAACATCTCTTCATGTCTCAGAAGAATCTCAAATAATCTGAAGAGTTCGAAAAATATCTATCTCTGTGGATATTGCCAGACACAATAATAAGTGCATAATACTTCTGAAGACAATAAAGGTTGATACTTGATCCCAAATCAACTAATGTCAGTCAGATTCATTTATCTGCAAGTCAAAGCTAACAGAAATAACTCAAATGGAGCCAATTACTCCACATTGCAGAAAAATAAATCCGTCCTTACACAAAAACTTTTACAATTCCAAAAAACAGATAGGCTTAGCGGCTTAATAGAAAAATTTAGGAAATATTAATTAAAAAAATATATAAGGCCAAGGGGTTTGGACGAGACCTTTCATGTATAAATTATTATTTTATTAAAGAATAGTTAACCATAAATAAATCAAATCTTAATTTGTCATGTTATGTTTAAGTCTATATAATACGATAAGAACAGTGTCAAAAAGGGTATAATTTAGATGTGTAGGACCGATTAGTCAAGTAACCCCATGTGAATCAAATAAATATATCGGTTCCAAATTCGATGTCGCGATCGTAAAATCAAGATTATTAGCCAATAGGATCGATTACAATTAATAACATTATGCATGAAACCAGTAATAACATTTTATAATACAATCTTATCCTGTGACGTTAATTCTGGCGCCGCGCAATTTAAATTGTCAACATTTTGCTGGAACTATGCGATACCGTTCTTTTGGCGTCTAACTGACTTCATGTGCGCGTTTCTCGGCTATCTTTTGAAATTCTCTTTCTTTAACTATGTATGAGTGTTAAAAACAATTTCATATTTTATATGTACTGAATTTTTTAAACTTTAACTATGTATTAGTGTTAAAATAAATTTCATATTTTATATGTACTAAATTTTTTAAACTTTTACTATTTATTAATGTTAAAACAATTTCATATTTATATGTACTAATTGTTTTTTACTTTAACTATGTATTAGTGTTAAAAACAATTTCATATTTTATATGTACTAATTGTTTTTTACTTTAACTATGTATTAGTGTAAAAACCAATTTCATATTTTATATGTACTAATTGTGTTTTACTTTAACTATGTATTAGAGTTAAAATCATTTCATATTTTATATGTACTAATTGTTTTTTACTTTAACTATGTATTAGTGTAAAAACCAATTTCATATTTTATATGTACTAATTGTATTTACTTTAACTATGTATTAGTGTTAAAACAATTTCATATTTTATATGTACTAATTGTTTTTTACTTTAACTATGTATTAGTGTTAAAATCATTTCATATTTTATATGTACTAATTGTTTTTTACTTTAACTATGTATTAGTGTAAAAACCAATTTCATATTTTATATGTACTAATTGTGTTTTACTTTAACTATGTATTAGAGTTAAAATTATTTCATATTTTATGTGTACTAATTGTTTTTTACTTAAACTATGTATTAGTGTTAAAAACTATTTCATATTTTATATGTACTAAATTTTTTAAACTTTAACTATGTATTAACGTTAAAAACAATTTCATATTTTATATGTACTAAATTTTTTTACTTTAACTATGTATTAGTGTTTATACAATTTCATATTCTATATGTAATAATTTTTTTACCTTAACTATGTATTAGTGTTAAAAACAGTTTCATATTTTATATGTACTATTTTTTTTTTTACTTTAACTATGTATTATTGTTAAAAACAATTTCCTATTTTATATGTACTAATTTTTTTTTACTTTAACTATGTATTAATGTTAAAATAAATATCATATTTTATATGTACTAATTTATTCTTACTTTAACTATGTATTAATGTTAAAATAAATTTCATATTTTATATGTACTAATACTTTTTACTTTAACTATGTATTATTGTTAAAAACAATTTCATATTTTATATGTACTAATATTTTTTACTTTAACTATGTATTAATGTTAAAATAAATTTCATATTTTATATGTACTAATTTATTTTTACTTTAAGAATGTATTAATGTTAAAATAAATTTCATATTTTATATGTACTAATTTTTTTACTTTAACTATGTATTAATGTTAAAATAAATTTCATATTTTATATGTACTTATTTTTTTAACTTTTACTATGTATTAATGTTTAAATAAATTTCATATTTTATATGTACTAATTTTTTTTTACTTTAATGTTAAAATAAATTTCATATTTTATATGTACTAATTTTTTTTTACTTTTACTATATATTAATGTTAAAATAAATTTCATATTTTATATGTACTAAATTATTTTTTTACTTTAACTATGTATTAGTGTTAAAGACAATTTCATATTTTATATGTACTAAATGTTTTACTATTACTATGTATTAGTGTAAAAACAATTTCATATTTTATATGTAATATTTTTTTTACCGTAACTATGTATTAGTGTTAAAAACAGTTTCATATTTTATATGTACTAATTTTTTTAACCTTAACTATTTATTATTGTTAAAAACAATTTCCTATTTTATATGTACTAATTTTTTTTACTTTAACTTTGCATTAATGTTAAAATAAATTTCATATTTTATATGTACTTATTTTTTTTTACTTAAACTATGTATTAATGTTATAATAAATTTCATATTTTATATGTACTCATTTTTTTTACTTTAACTATGTATTAATGTTAAAATAAATTTCATATTTTATATGTACTAATTTTTTTACTTTAACTATGTATTAGCGTTAAAAACAATTTCATATTTTATATCTAGTAAAATTTTGGCCCGTATATAAAATAATGAATGCGGAAGTTCGTGTCATTTCTTGCACTAACGGTACAGTTTAAACGTCGTCTTTTAAGTTAATTCATGTATAAATGCGCAGAAAGTCTTTGTAATATTCAATATCAAAATCTATATAATACTAAAAGTCTATTGATCTTGTATGTTTGCAATCAGCTTTCAGCTTTCCGGTTTTCAACATCCGGTTGCGCATGCGTAAATAGCATCGTCTTCAATCTGTTATTCCAATTCCGTTATTCTCTATTATGATTAACGAACGCATGAAATTTTTCATTCTGGAAATTTTTATATCGCTTTTAATATAAACAATTTCATTTAATTTCATCAAATAGTTTTTTTGTTTTCTTCACGGCTAAAAACATTCAACGGGAGGACTTCGTAAAGTCTGTCGCAGTTTCAAAAAAACTCCTCCCTTTTCAAAAACAAAAACAAACAAACAAAAAAACAACACTCATTATTAATATCAGCCATACTAGCGGTCGGTGAACGAAACCACTTCCCACTTTCCCTCTCATAGATTTCACCACTCCTACTCCCTCTGTTTTCGTTACGTACGCGAGAAAGCCTGCTGTACCCCCTTCCTTTCTCAAATCGCCCTGGCCACCGCTACAGTTTGAAGGAGAAATCGTTTTAATTCCAAGATTGAAAATGGTTTTATCTGACGGTGACAATATTCCGTTTGCCAGAGTCCAGTTTCCTATACAATTAGCATTTGCTATGACTATTCATAAGTCTCAAGGACAGACCTTACATAAAGTTTTAGTTTATCTAGACAAACCTGTTCTTCAACATGGTCAACTATATGTTGCACTCAGTAGAGTTAAGCGAAAGGAAAACATAAATGTTTTTTTAAAACACTCAAATTGTACAAAAAATGTTGTAAATAGAAAAGTATTGTCTTAGTTTTAGTGACCTTATTATTAGCATATAAATACAATATTTATTTGCTGTACAATAAGTGCTTAAGCACCCGTGCTTTTCAGCGATACATATTCAATAAAATAAATGGATTAATATAAATAATCTGGATATAAGAGAGTTAGAACCTGATAAGAAGTCTCAATTAAGCGAAAGGATAACAAAAGTTTTCTTTAAAAAACTTTAATTGTACAAAAAATGTAAATAGAAAAGAATTGTCTTAATTTTATTGACCTTATTATTAACATACAAATTAAATATTTTACACAATGGGTACTGAATGTTTGCTTAAATTAAATGAAAAAAGTTACATTTTATTTTCATTTTCTATTTAAAAAGCCATTATTAACATGTGGAGAGTGTTTTTTTATTATTCTGTACTTTCAACTAACAATTTCATTTAAAAGATGATATATCAAAATTTGAATTTAACTATAATAAGTATTATGGTACCTGTTCAGTGCATATTTACCTATAAGTATGGCCAACCACTTATAATTCAGTAACTGTAATTTAAAAAAAAAACAATTATAATAAACAGAACGACTCATAGAAATCTATCTATATTCTTTTTTCATTTTAATATACTTTCATAGAAATGCTTCTGTTATGTAAAAAAAACCTATTTTCTTTATGCCACAAGTGTCACGCTCATACATGAATTCCATAGCTAATATAACAAACTGACTCAACGGGTCACGGGTGGTCTAGTACATTATAAGGTGTTAAAGTATCATCCATTAGAATAATATAAAAATCCAAACCATTGGTTCGTGCCCCCCCCCCCCACAAAGAATGCGAGAAAAATGTGTATAGGCGTTAAGAATGGTATTATTTTTGTTAAATATTATTAACTGAGGAATCATTTCGAGTTAAAATCCAGTTAGTATTATGCATATAAATGTGCAAAAAACACCGTTCAAATCTGGGAACTATCGAAGAAATTTGTGAATAAGCCCCATATAATCCAAAATAGCCGACAAATGTGACGGGATGTAAGGTTTATCTAAAAACGGAACGGGTTGAACGAAAGACGAACCCTTCGCAATATATTTATAATTATACAAGGCTTTACTTCGTTTTATTTCTCTTGGTTAACAATTTTGTTTTTCTATTGCATCGCCCGACATTGTTTTTTGTTGTTGTTTGTGAAGACGATAAATCTTTTAACACATCTGTGATTCAAGATACTGCAATAATTTGCATATGTGGTGGGTTAAACAATATAAAAACCGTGCTTTTTTGACTGAAGAGTTGAGTTTGGAAGAGAAGAGAGTGAAGATTGGAGAGAGAACTTTTAATATTGGAGATTGCAATTGTCGGTGAAGGTGAAGATAATCCAATTTTATTTTTTATTTAATTTTGGATTACAAGCTATTTCGGCGTGAAGAGGAGAATATGGAGTCCGGAAAAATAAGTTTGAGCAAGGATGTGATATCGCCTTTTAGTGGAGAAGGTGGATGAAAAAAGTCGGGTGGATGAAAAAAGTAAAATTGGTGGCGAAACTACAGAGAGTACAAGACCTGGCTTGTTTCATTCCACTTTTTCTGCATGGGGGTGCGCTTGCTCTCTACCTCGAGATGAGTGATACAGACCAATTAGATGCGGAAATGATAGAGATGAGATTGGTGACAGCATTCACTGAAGGTCCTTTCGAAGCCTATGACAAACTGAAACGATTCAGGTGGACTGGAGAATCGGTGGATGTTTATGCCAACAATATAAAAAGATTGGCTGGATTAGCTGGATACCTAGGGATAGGTCTGGATCAGACAGCAAAACTCGCGTTCAGCACAGGATTTGCAGATGACGTATCTGTGGCACTGCAACAATTGCATCACTTGGAGAGACTGGATGTTAGTCGACTGATACCGACTGCACGGCTATTGGTTAGCAAGTGGATGCGGAATACTGGGACGGTGGCAGCGAGTGCACAAAACACTACACTGAAAAATGAAATTCAAAGAGAATCTTCAAGCATTCGGTGCTTTAGGTGTCGAGAACCACATCTTATTAAAGATTGCACGGAGCCAGCTAGAGTCAGAGTAAGGTCATGGCCACCGAGAGTTACTACAGGACTGTTGGCTCGAAAATAACGTCACTGCATTGGCCGTCGTAATAATAATAAGAAAGCATTTCGACTTCTCCATTCACTAAATAATCCATCAAAATTCAGGAAATCAACCAATTTTAATGAAATTTTCAGTATTTATTAATTAATGATCACGGAATATAATAAATCCATTACTTCATTAGAAAGCTTGGTACAAATGTATTATTTCATGTAAACATAAAACACCTTTACTAAAGTTATCCAAAATATCAAAACATGTTGACCATACGATATTGTAAATATTTAAAACTAAGCATTAGAAAACTTTAAAAATTGCATGTAAAAAAAGAAAAGAAAGGAACACGATTCGATTTATCCTGAAACTGATCTTTATTCAATATAAATTTATAGACCATATTTAGTAGAATGTTTCTAATTTTCTTTTTCTGTTTAGCTTTTTCTTACTGATGTGATCATTTTTCATATCATAAAAATTGTTCAGTATAGAATTGGAGGAACTCCAGATAATCATTCTTTCTATTTTTTCAATATTCTGACCTTCATCACAAGATTCAACATGAAAAACAAGATTAGCATTTTTTTAATGAAAATAAATGTCTGTATATGTTTAAAATAAAAAAAATAATTTTTTCGTATATATTACGAAAAATGCCCCTAAATAAAAATCATACCCTAAAGAAAAATTAATGTTGTTAATTAACGCTATTATAATTGAATAAAGAATTGTTTAATCAATATTTTCACAAAAAATATAAGTTCATGATATATTTCATGTGATTTACTATTTATAACATTGTTCCAAATTGTTCGAACTGCCATAAATTAAACTATTTTAAAAAAAATCTTAGTGAAAATGTATTATTTTTTAAAAACAAAATACGCCATTACTAAAGGTATATTTTTATATATAAAAAAATCCATGAATTTATTTAAAACATATACAGATCTTTATTTTCATTAAAATAAAGATCTGTATATGTTTTAAATAAAAAAAATTAAAACTATTTCGTATATATTACGAAAAATGCCCCTAAACTCCGTGTTAATAAAACCAGTATAACTCGAAGAAATATTAATTTTGTTAATTAACAATATTATCATTGAATAAAGCATTGTTTAATCAATATTTTTTTGTGTGAAAATATTGATTAAATATACCGTTATTATTTCATTTATTTAATCTACAAAAGTACAGAGAAAAGATAAAATATACTACACTTAATAAGACATCGAAAAAAGTAATAAAAAAAATATGGGAACAATAATTATTGGCTATACACTACTTTTTTTTATCAAATAATGAATAAGTAATTCAGACTTTTGATTTTTTATATAATTAAAAAAAAATTCAAACTTATTTGCGTGTATCCATATTTGCCGTAATTCTTTCTCTTTTGGAAATCCAAACACATGCAGTATGGATTTTAACTTTGTGAATTATGAAATTTAAAAAGGCGCGAAATTAAGTTAACCAACCACAATGACGTCAGAGAGGGGCAAGAAGTTAGTTGCTTGGCCTTGTTAACTCTCGGTGGCCATGGTAAGGTGCTATGAGTGTGGAAGAATTGGGCACATTGCGAGATATTTTTCTCTGGCTCAGGGAAACGAGCAAAGGGGAGCTTCTGCGCCAATAGCTACCCCAGAAACAGAATGAAGGCGCAGTACGGAACTCTACCCATGATAGAAGTGGCAGTAAATGATGCTGTAATGACGGCACTTGTTGACACTGGATGCACCACCACTCTACTTAACTCCAAACTTGTGAGTGGGTGTGGTAGAAGTGGCACGATAAAAACAGTTGACGGTCGGGACGTAAAATGTAAGGGAGCCCGGCAAGTGGAAATGAAAGTATGTGGGGTACGAGTGAAGGTGGAAGTGATTCTGATGGATCACATGATTGACGGAATTGATGTCATAATTGGAATGGGCGTGATCAATGAGATGGGAGGTGTGAGTATCAACAAAACTGAGGTCAAGTTTGGAGATGTACATTGTGCCGTAGCTGCCCATCAGCCGAACGTTTGCAAAATTGAGGATAAAGATTTCGAGGCGGATTTTGATGGAGAGAGATGGACAGTGAAATGGAAATGGATGGGAGAGCATCCAGTGTTGCAGAACAAAGTAAAATATTATAAGAATTCCCTGGACAGTGAGAAAAATTCAGAGTTCGAGTAGGAAGTGGAAATATGGATAGCAGATGGTATTCTCTTACCATGGAGGGGTGAAGAAAAAGGTGTGTTACCGTTAATGGCAGTGGTCCAGGCCACAAAAGGTAAAGTGAGGCCAGTGATAGATTTTCGGGAATTGAACCGTTTTGTAGCATGTCATACAGGGAGCGACCTAGTAGATGTGTGTGATGAAAAGATGAGAAAATGGAGTCGGTTGGCGATTGTCGACCTTAAGTCTGCCTACTTGCAACTATACGTGGCAAAGGAGCTATAGCAGTACCAGCTAGTCTGCTATAAAGAAAGAACCTACTGTCTGACACGGTTAGGATTTGGGCTTAATGTTGCACCAAAAATTATGGTAGCCGTTCTAAAAACTGCGTTAATGAAAAGAAATAAGACAAAGGAAGCCACTGATTCGTACATTGATGACATAATCGTAGATGTGACAAAAGTATAATTTGCATATGTGGTGGGTTAAACAATATAAAAACCGTACTTTTTTGACTGAAGAGTTGAGTTTGGAAGAGAAGAGAGTGAAGATTGGAGAGAGAACTTTTAATATCGGAGATTGCAATTGTCGGTGAAGGTGAAGAAAATCCAATTTTATTTTTATTTAAGTTTGGATTACAACGTCTTCTTTTCTTTTTTACTAATTAATACTGCATTGGTTTTACTCCAAAACGTTTTTATTATCATAATATGAAACAAAAATTATATATATATATATATATATATATATATGCACACACTTATTTTACTAAAATCTTTGAATATTCCGTGTGGGAGCACGTACCAATGGTTTGCCTATAAAGGATATTAGATTCTAGAAAAATATGTAAAAACATTTTGTTTCCTTCAGAACTCATGAACGATTGTAAAAAAATCAAATTAATACTGTTAACCAATGTTTAATAACTCATTGTTTTTTTCTTTCTCATGATAGGATTTATTTCTGTGAAAATCCATGATTTAAAGGACTTTCTTGTTGACGTAATAGTGTCCAACCTCAGCTCTGTCTTAACTAGACGGCATCATTGTCGAGCCAAAGTAGACGAAGGTATACTGACTCTACAAATCGAGCGTGATGGATCATCTATCCGCTGGTGGATCAAGTGATGCTATAACTTTAGATTTGGCTGCGTTTATGCGCAAGCCCACCGTGGTCGTAGCGGAATGGATCCTCTCGAGTGCAGATGGAACCTCGTCAGCTGTTGAACACAGAATAACAATTTCATCCGCCTAAACCAGGTCCGTTACCCGCACCCCCCCCCCTTCCATAGAAAACTATCTGGTGTCCCCGTAAAGCCGTGCTAAGAACGTAGTCAATGACGTAGTTAAACAGGGTCGACGAAAGTGCGTATCCCCGCTTAACTAAGCAATAACAAAGCACCAGGCGATGGTGGCATCCCTGCTGAGCTGTGCAGGGTTGAATCTGAATTATTTTCTGGGTGGCTTCATCGCGTTTGGGTAACGGAAACATTCCATACGATTCTGGTGAAGAACACATGCTACCGTTCTTCAAGTAAACTCACAGAAAGCTGTGTTACAAACTACATGGGCAAAGCAAAAAAAAAAGAAGCAGCGCTGAAAATCTAAACAAATTACCATCGTGATTATTCTTGTTTATTTTATTTTTATAATTAATTTATTTTAATATAACATTATTTATTTTAAGAAGTACACAAATTACAACAGTAATTATTAAAACGATGTTTTAAATAATTAAGTCTATTTTAATAGAAAATGCAATAGATTTAATTATGTTTTTCCATTATATAAAAAAATGTTGTTATTAAATAGATGGTACTAATATCGAATATGTATAAGTTTCTGGGAACTTTGCGTCTGTAGTGTTCGGGCATGTTACGTAAACACCCGAGAGATGCCGAGGCGATTAGCTAATCAGCTGTCAGCTGGCAGACGACATGGAAGGATCACCGAACACGCAGATCAATTGGAATACATTTTTGAGGGAGGTTTGCAAATACCATTTGTTACGAAATCCTCATCAGATCGGGGTCCCGGGGCATACGGTTGAGATAGACGAGTTTCTGTTTAATCTTAACCCTAATCCTAACCCGACTGATTTTAAAAAAACAATGTCAAAAAAGATCCCCCAAACACACAAAAATATTCTTTTTAAGTTTTAAAAACACAAAAAAAACGACTTTTAAACCAGTTGACTGAATACAAAAAAAAATGTAAACACAATGTTTAGCATTGTTTTGTTAAAGAATAAAAATAAAAATAAAAGTAATTAACCGTGATTTCGCTATGTTTTGTTCGTTTCTTGAAACCCTGCAAAAATACGATTCAGCAACGTATCGCAGTTATCGTCTGTCAACATTCGCCTCGGTATCTCTCGGGTGTTTACGTAACATGCCCGAACGCTGCCGACAAAAAAGTTCTCGGAAACTAGTACATATTCGATATCAGCACCAAATAGACAAATAGGTAAGGAAGATTAATTCATTACGGTAATTACTCTGATACAATTTGACCGCATTTGTAAGTCATCATTGAAAATTAAAAAAAAAAAAAAAATTAATAAAATATTTTGAAGTATTTCATTTTTTTTATTCATTTTTATTCGATTAATTGAGAACAGCATAGATATTTCACTTTAAACTATCTATTATTAAATTTATTTACTATATTTATTTTCTCCAATACCCGGTCTTAATTTTACCAACTTATGTTTAGGGGAAACACCGGCTTTCGTGTGGTGATGCATTTATAGCAATTTGTAACTTTCGAAATTGTTACGATTCCCCAAATCGGAGGGATTTACGGTTTTGTTGGTGAGGAGATGCCAGGCAGCTCGTGATGTTCACATGCCTTCTTTTTAGAGAGACTTTCGTTCGGGCAGAGGCTCTATTCCCGCCCAGATAGGCATGCAAACAAACAGATTTAAAATCTATGCACACATCTGGTCTGAAGTAGTTATTTTTAGCATATATAAGTTTTTAAAAGTGAGAAAAAATCTTGCTTTGGTAAAATTACTTGTAAATGTAAAGGCCGCGTTCTAATGAAACATCTTTAGTGACATATTAAAGGTCAGAGGTGACTCCAGACGGAAGTCGCGAAACAAAGCTGGGACTACTAGTACTGTTAGGTGTGCATAAAATACTTAGAGAGTAGCAACGACAAGGAGCTAATGTATCGTACTAATAATCACTCCGCGAGTGAGAACATACAAGTACATTCACTGCTAATGCAGAGATTTGTGCGCAAAAATTCAGAGAGCAGTAACGACAAGGAACTGATGTATCTCTTCAGGATCTTGAAAATGCCTACTTGCAAATGAGGTTAGAGAGTCCATAATACGAAGGATAAATGCCCTGGTTGTAGAAAACGTAGAAGAGTTTATAACAGGAGAATATTTTTAGGAGAAATTCCGTACGTATGTAGATATTAGTTAAAGGCAGACCGAGTTCATATGTGGTTTGTATATTTTTCTACCTCCTTTTCAGGAGGTTAGACACATGAATATCTCTCACTTTCCATAGACGCAAATATATATTATTTTGTTCTTGATATATTTGTAACTAAAAAAAGAATTAATCTACGGGCACACATATGCTTTTCGTTTTTATAGATTAAGTAAAGATGGAGAATTAGTTTATTTCGTTAAGTAAAAGTTACTCGTATTTTTTTCTTAGTCCAGACTTCTGCACTTATTCTATTACTAACACCTTAATGTTGACGAAGATGGTCAATAGTGTTAGAATAAGACTTTGTCTTATATTGTATATAAGTATATAAGTACAAACACTTAAATAGTAACGATGACCAGGAACCGATGTATCTGAAAAATGCCCACCCGCAAACAAGATGGCGATTTTAAAGGTTAAAACAGTTTTGCCGTAAGCATGAAATTAGTAATCGATGCGATAGCATCCCACGATCAGGAAATAAAGTGTTCCATGTTAGCATACATATATATATATATATATATATATATATATATATATATATATATATATATGTATATATATATATATATATATGTATATATATATATATATATATATATATATATATATATATATATATATATATATATATATATATATGTATGTACGTTAAAAGAAACATACCAAAATAATTTTATAAAATAATCGATAATGATTTTAAAGAACATAAAATATTAAGTAAATTGCTGAAAAAAGTACAATTAAACAATGATAAATATAGGAAATGCCATAATTTCATCCAATTAATCCAAACTTAATACACAACATGATATTATAAATAACTCTCGAAACTTAGGTTTAGCAAAAAAATCAACTGCACGGGAAATGTAAAATGTCCATTAAATGGTGAATGTTTGACACAAAGTATATCATATAAATGTAACATCATTGAAATAAATAAATTGTCTCCATATATAGGTTTGACGGGGCGTTTAAATATAGATACAATAACGATGTGGCAACTATCAGAACAGCTTGTAGAGTAGGGTTGATCAATTTACTACTTCTCTAGCGGCTTATATAAAGGAAATAAAAGGGTAAAATATTAAGTACATCCTGGAATAGACAATTATAGTTGAAACAAGTAGATATTTGCCGAATAAACGCAACAGATGCAATTTATGCCTTACAGAATCCGATAGCCACCTTTTTTTGTCTTTCTCCCCATTTCACACACTTTTTAATACTTTTTCTAATCATCACCATAAAGTAAAGTACATTCGTGTGAATCAACATGACCGGCTTGGTTCCGATGTTGGCATTCTTGCAGGAGGGACAACTTAATAGTTGCCCACATCCCTAAGTGAAAATGATGTTATGGAACCGATTGGATTCGAACTTGGTCACCCAGGTCGTCAGTCTGTGTCGTTAGCCACTTGACCAACGTCACCATTAAATTCACCTGATATAATTTTCATTTCATCAGATCATAACGGCCTACCACACCATCACCACGAAAAATAGTAGGCCTAAAAACTGCTTAATTCTTAAACAGACTTAATTTTATTTCCTAAACTTTATCCTTAACTCTAAAAAACTCTTCCCCCAATTTTCGACCTCCACAAAAAATAAAGTGGTATTAAAAGTGTTTGTTCCAATATTAAAAACTTATAATTCCTGATACCGGATAATAGAATAGAAAGCCTTGTCGCAGCTCTAAACAAGAGTCAGTCATTTCGAGCAAAAATATATAATTTTATTTTTTATTCAACTTTAATTATAATATGATAACCTTTAATTAGACTTTAGGTTATATTCATCAGTTATAAAATCATAATTATAAACTACAATTACCTTAACTAAAATTAACTTTTTTACAGAATAGCTTCAAATTAGACTTACCTATTGAACATTAGATTATTTCACCAACTCCCCAAAATATATACACTCCTGATCAAAAGTTTAAGACCACTTGAACATCTTTTAAAAGACACCTTTTTAAGGATATATTTTAAACTCCTCCCACTTAAGGTTACCAATACTACAATATAAAAGGTTATGGAAACAAAAAGCTACATTCCAAACATTTTATTCAGAAATTTACATTTTTATAAAATGAGGCATTTTACACTTGATCAAAATTATAAGACCAAGGACAAAAATTCTACGAAATTGTACGAAAAGTGTATGAAAACATTCAACAACCAAATTTAATAATGAGTTCTACCTCCACTGGTTTTGATGACTTCATAAATTATTTGGGGCATGCTAGAGTAAAATACTTATACAGAGTTAAGGGGTGGAAGCATGAGTTTCTTGGGTATTTCAACTTTCTCGGGCAATTCCTGTGCACAAATGTCGTTAGTAATAATTAAAAATATCGATTTGAGTCGCTACAAGCGATTGGAACTGTAGATTTCTTTTTACTCTATTTTTTAATTAGCTATAAATGTTAATTGTATTTATGTTTCGACCTTTTTTAGATGAGGATTGATAATTTGGATTATCATTTTTAACTAGCAGGGAGATCCGACGTTGCTCGGGATTAAATTAGTATCACTACTATGTCCTTTTTCATTATGCTTATAACACCATATTACTTTCATTGTTTTTACTGACCTCGTCTCCCGTTTCGCTCCCTGGAAGAAGCCTAAATGTTGGAAAACACTCAGAATTAGTGTCTTATACTTATATTTTAAATTTAATTAAAATCGGATATACGTATTTGTAAGTTTTAAGGGAGTTCTGTCCACATGGATCACTTTGTGGTGTAGACACTTAGATATTCGGCACATAAAAGGTAATGTAGAGCACTGAAATATAGCACTTCCATTGTCTTCCCTGAGGAAATTTATACATATGATATAAATTTCATCAAAATAGGATACATTTAAAGTGTTAAATGAGGTTCGCTTCCATAGCTCCCTTAGGTTAAGAGGGTTTAGCGTTAGGCTTAGGGTTAGGGTTAGGTTTAGGATTAAGGTGAGGGTTAGGGTGAGGAGGGCACTTAAATATTCTGGACCACTTCAATTGTCTGTATTAGAAGATTTTAATCATATTATTTTCATAAAAATAACATATATTTGAAGTTTTAACTAGGTTATGCTCTCATAGACTCTTTAGGAATGCAATTAGAAATTCGGGGACACTTCCATTGTTTTCCCCGGTAAATTATACATAAGAATACGCTTTTAAATTTTATGTAGATTCTCTACCCTTTCTTTCTATAAAGAACACACAAACATCGCACACACATACACACAACTACGAAAGAGCATCCTCCCAACAACATATTTACGTAGATGTAAAGGATGGTAAGTAATTGTTTCTATACACACACTGGAAGGAAAGTAATATTTGATATGAATAGAAACAAACAACAACATTCTCCTTTGGTTTGGTTTACGGTATATCAACCATCCATTGCTTATTTAATGCCGAATAAAGTTGACAAATATAATTCTATAAGTACGATAATTATTTAATATTCCTAGAATACATAGTTCTTAGAATACATTGCTCTTAGAATGCATTCTCTTAGAATACGTTGCTCTCACAATACATTGAATTACTCTTAGAAATAATGTCCCCCAGGAAATTTTACAGAGAGTGCCATTATTACTCTCATAAAACATTACCCCTAGAAAACATTGCTCATAAATAACATTAATCCTAGAAAACATTACTCCTAGAAAATATTGCTCCTAGAAAACATTACTCCTAGAAAACATTACTCCAATAATACATTTCCCTTAGAATACATTACTCTCACTTTTGTTCTCAACACGATTGATTTTCAGCCACTGCCTTCTAGTATCTATTTGGGAAGAAAATGAAAAGGAAAAATAAGGTCTTGTTTTTTAGAAGATTCAGATCAGATTTTATTTAGACAAAATATAACATTTACAATAAATATTAAAAAACACCAATGCAGATAAAAATTTACATTTGTCTTAGGCATAATAGTATAAAAGAATCAGATTACATAATACAGTTGGGGATGCACTTATAGATACTAGGGCATGACGTGACCAGCCGATTAATCAGATCGAGCGTCTCCGATCTCTCGTCTAACCGAAGTAATGGCCGTAGCGGAAAAATGGCCCAGTCACCAGGATCACCACCCACGGCCTGCAGGTGTCCCCGTTTTCGGGGGTAAGGTGGGTTGGGTTTGCAGTTGGCTTATTCGTGGTCAAGCAGACAGGGCGATTACGTAGAAGTGAGAAATTCTTTTCATGTAAAGGGTCGTAAGTAATTGTTTCTATACATACACTAGAAGGGAGGTAATATTTGATATTAATGAAACAAAAATACACGCCCTTCATTAAACTAAAACAAAGAAAGAAACGGTGCACACGCGGTTGGTGCAACAGAACCGCTAAAATTCAATTTATAGTATAAAACATATCTTGATCGGTCCGATTAACATTCGCTCACAGATCAGAACGTATAAAGCGACATGTAATACACCCACCCCAGCATAATTTACAGTTTCAACTATTCACATTGCAAGGATGATCTGTTATTTTTTTTTCAAAGCACACTGCCACTGAAACGTAAGTGTCCCCTGTGAATTAGGATCTAGATGTATAGTGATGAGTTGTGCAGCGAGATGTTTGTTCATATTACACTTACATTTCTGCATGTTGGTACAGTCGGGGAAACAGGGAGAAGGAAGGAAATTCGAAAGAAGTTACAAAATAGAAGCTATTACAGTAGAGAGATTTCCGTTATCTGGGGACTTCTACAATAAAGGGGTGAGATTTTGCTAATTATCGGGTAGGTTGGGGGTATTTTCATTGAGGGAGGCACGTGATTATTTCGATCAATCAGACAATTTTATAGCAAAATGCAGCAAGCTATGGCAAATGTTAAAATATATTGAATCGAAATACAGCCTGAATGTTTGTTCAATGCGACTTTAAACTTTAATATGGTAGGCATTATCACGGCCTCCCCAGTTCCAGAGAACATAACAACTGACAGAGTATGTTGCCCTTATTCTGTTAAGAATAAAACTAGTTAACGTGGAGAACGCGGAGAACGCGACTAGGTGTTGATTTTATAAAGTCTGATGCTAATTCTGCATTCTTTCATTCACATCTATATTTATACAGTGTGATGCTATTTCTGTAGTCTTTTGTTAACATATATATTTATACAGTGTGGTGCTATGTCTATATTCTTTTGTTCACATCTATAATTATAAACTAAGGTGCTATTTCTGCATTCTTTTGTTCACATACATATTGACACAATGTGATGCTATTTCTGCATTCTTTTTTCACATATATATTTATACAGTGTGATGCTATTTCTATATTCTTATGTTCACATACATATTTATACAGTATGATGCGATTTCTGCATTATTTTCTGCACACATATATTTATATAATGTGGTGCTATTTTTGTATTCTCTTGTTCACATTTATATTCATACAGTGTTATGCTATATCTGTATTATTTTGTTTACATATATATTTATACAGTGTGATGCTATTTCTGTATTATTTTGTTTACATATATATTTATACAGTGTCATGCTATATATGCATTCTTTTGTTAACATGTATATTTATACAGTGTAATGCTATATCTGTATTATTTTGTCAACATATATATTCATACAGTGTGATTCTATTTCTGCATTCTTTTGTTTACATATATATATATTTAAACAGTGTAATACTACTTCTGTATAATTTTGTTAACATCTATATTCATACAGTGTGGTGCTATTTCTTTATTCGTTTGTTGACATATATATTTATACAGTGTAATGCTAATTCTTTATCATTTGTTTACATACATATTTATATAATGTGATGCTATTTCAGTATTCGTTTGTTAACATAAATATCATATATATATTTATACAGTGTAATTCTATTTCTATCTGTTTGTCTGCATATCTATTAATAATGGAGTTAATGTATCTGTCTGTCTGTCTGTCTGTCTGTCTGTCTGAAGCCGAAACTCCAGTATGACTATTTTACTGAAATTAATCTTTTTGAAATTCTTTATATACTGTCACTAAAAGTCGCTTAGACACCAGATGGGTTTTGCTATTAACATAACTCATTCTTTTAAACCTTCAATTAAATTAATATTTACAAATATACACTTATAACTGCTGTTATCAAATTTACATATGTATTTACAATATTTTCCGATGAGGTTATATTAATAAACATTATTCATACAATTAATTACAGTCATTTTCATCATAATCGGCGTGTTTTCTAAACCATTTCAACGCGAGTACTGTTAAAATTGCAAAGTCATTGGGTGTTTAATAAGTGGCGTCCTCCCTCCGGTAATTAAATATGGCGATCTGATTAAGCAGCCGTGTGGCATTTTAATCAGTAGTGTCCTCCCTCCCTCCGGTAATTATATATGGCGATCTGATTAAGCAGACGAGTGGCTTTTTAATCAGTAGTGTCCTCCCTCCCTCCGGTAATTATATATGGCGATCTGATTAAGCAGCCGATTGGCTTTTTAATCCATAGTGTCCTCCCTCCCTCCGGTAATTAAATATGGCGATCTGATTAAGCAGCCGATTGGCTTTTTAATCCATAGTGTCCTCCCTCCCTCCGGTAATTAAATATTGCGATCTGATTAAGCAGCCGATTGGCTTTTTAATCAATAGTGCCCTCCCTCCCTCCGGTAATTAAATATGGCGATCTGATTAAGCAGGCGATTGGCTGTTTAATCAGTGGTGTCCTCCCTCCCTCCGGTAATTAAATATGTCGATCTGATAAGCAGCCGATTGGCTGTTTAATCAGTAGTCCCCTCCCTCCCTCCGGTAATTAAATATGGCGATCTGATTAAGCAGCCCATTGGCTGTTTAATCAGTAGTGCCCTCCCTCCCTCCGGTAATTAAATATGGCGATCTGATTAAGTAGCCGATTGGCTGTTTAATCAGTGGTGCCCTCCCTCCCTCCGGTAATTAAATATGGCGATCTGATTAAGCAGCCTAATGGCTGTTTAATCAGTAGTGCCCTCCCCCCCTCCGGTAATTACATATGGCGATCTTATTAAGCAGCCGATTGGCTGTTTAATCAGTGGTGTCCTCCCTCCCTCCGGTAATTAAATATGGCGATCTGATTAAGCAGCCGATTGGCTTTTTAATCAGTGGTGTCCTTCCTCCCTCCGGTAATTAAATATGGCGATCTGATTAAGCAGCCGATTGGCTGTTTAATCAGTAGTGTCCTCCCTCTCTCCGGTAATTAAATATGGCTATCTGATTAAGCAGACGATTTGCTGTTGAATCAGTATGCCCTCCCTCCCTCCGGTAATTAAATATGGCGATCTGATTAAGCAGCCGACGTTAATCTGGCACGTTAAACATGTAAACAACAATGCTGGCAAACACCGTGCTCAGTTTTCCATTTTTAAAACCGTCCTAAGTTTGTTTATTCTTAGCCATTATGTTTTAAAACACAAATTTATTAAATCTAATTGTTTAATTAAAATAATAATTGATTTAAAAATTACTATATAAAAACGCGCGTGCGAAAGAACACACCCACACACAGTCTAGGTAAACTTTTTCTTTCTGAGAGTTAATATTTTTTCCCTGTTTACTGTATTTGATTTCTTAATACTTTCATATCCAATATTATCATTTTTTCACGACCTCAACAGAATTTATGATTCCATGTTTTATTTATTAAAAAAAAGATGTGATTTTTTTTCTTTAATGTCAACAAAATAAACTAACACATTGTACTGGAAAACTATACAACTGATTGTAGAATCAAATTGTTTAATTAAAAAAAGGTACACACGCACACACACACGCACACACGCGCACGCGTTCACTGTATTTGATTTTTTGGTGCCTTTTCATTTTAGGACCCACGCTAACTTTGACCCCGTCGTTACAGTTAGGGTTAGGTTTGTTTTTTTCTCCTTTTTAATTAAAAATATTTACATGTATAGGAGGGGGGAAGACAAAAAAATTGGGGGAAGGCGGTCAAAAATTTTTTTTTTTTTCTAAACTAAAAAATAGTCTAATGACTGGTAATATAAAAAAATTGAGGGGGGGGTACAAAAAAAATTTACTTTCTTTTTAAACTACAAGTCTTTCTATTTATAGTCGAGGGTACAACAAAAATCGGGGTAGGGTCGAATTTTTTTTTTCTTTATTTTCAACTAAAAATATTCTTGGTCATAAACACAGAAAATCAATGTCTAACCACCACAGAAATATGACTGGGGCTCCATTGGCTTACGCGTGAGCCTTCATTTCTGATGCGGCAGCCTAGCAAAAATATGCGACCGAAGGGAGCATATATTTGCTAGTATATATAATTACAGTGTTATTCTATTTCTGCCTTCTTTGTTTACATATATGTTTATACAGTGTGATGATATTTCTATATTCTTTAGGTCAGATATATATTTATACAGTGTAATGCTATTTCTGCATTCTTTTGTTCATACATTTATTTATACAGTGTTATGCCATTTATATATATTTTTACTTATATATATATTCGTACACTTTAATGCTATTTCTGTGTTTTATTCACATATACAGTGTACTGCTATTTCTGTTTTCTTTTGATCACATATATATTCATACAGTGTAATTCTTTTTCTGTATTCTTTTGGTTACAAATATATATTTATAAAGTGTTGTGGCATTTATGTATTCTTTTGTTCACATATATATCTATATAGTGTTATGCTACTTCAGTATTCCTTCGTTTACATCTATACTTTTACAGTGTGATTCTATTTCTGTATTCTTTTGTTTACATATATATATATATTTAAACAATGTAATACTACTTCTGTATCATTTTGCTAACATCTATATTCATACAGTGTGACGCAGAAATAAAATCACACTGTATTAATTGACCTTTGCACAAAAGATGACAGTAACAGAATTACACTGGATCAATATATATTAAACAAAGAATACGGAAATCGCATATATCGAAACAAAAACTATAAAAAACATCTTACTGTATAAACATATGTTAACAATAGTTCGCATATATATTTATACAGTACGATGCTTTTTTATATTTTTTAGATATATATTTATACATTGTAATGCTATTTTTGTTTCCTTTTGTTCATAAATATATTTATACAGTCTGATGCAATTTCTGCATTTTTAATAAATATATTCATACAGTGTAATTCTTTTGCTGTAATCTTTTGTTCAAAATTATATTTATACAGTGTGATCTTATTTCTGCGTTTTTTTATTCCCATATAAATTTATACAGTGTGATACTATTCGAGTATTCGTTCGTTTACATCTATATTTCTGTATTCGTTTGTTCACATAAATATTTATACAGTGTGATTTTATTTCTGTATCTATTTGGTCACATATATATTTATACAATGTTATATTTATACAGTGTGATCCTTTTGTACAAATATATATTTATAACGTGTGGTTTTATGCCTATATTCGCTTGTTCACATATATATTTATATAGTGTAATGCTGTTTCTGGATTTTTTTGTTCAGATATATATATATATATATATATATATATATATATATATATATATATATATACATTTACAATGTGATTCTATATTTGTATTATTTTGTTGATATATATATATATATATATATATATATATATATATATATATATATATTGTGGGATTCTATTAATGTGATCTTTTGTTCATATATATGTATATATATTTATACTGTGTAACGCTATACTTGCATTTTTTTGTTTACATCTATATTTATACAGTGTAATTTGATTTCTGCATTCATTTGTTAATATATATATTTATACAGTGTTATGCTATTGTAGCATTCTATATTTCACATATATATTTATACAGTGTGATGATATTTTTTATAATTTTGGTCAGATATTAATTCATACAGTGTAATGCTTTTTTGTGTTTTTTCGTTCACAGATATATTCATACACTTTAATGCTGTTTCTGTACTTTTTTACATATATATATTTATACAGCGTAATTCAATTTCCGTATTTTTTTGTTCATAATATATATTAATAAAGTGTGATGCTATTTTTTATTCGATTGTACACATATATATTTTTAAAGTGTGATTCTATTTCCGTATCCATTTGTTCACAAATAGGACTTGAATACCTACTAAACACCACCCTTGGGTGTCTTCGGTCTCCATGTACAGGGGGTTTGTCAGAGACTCTGACATGAGGATACTTTTTACTTGAAGTAAACCCTGACCAAATATTAAAAAAAAATGGTGTGCTGTCTTCTCAAGAGATCAGCTTCGAATAATGCATTAGAAGCCGGTGACAATGAGGAAATGAATAATAAAACATATGAATAAAAACAAAAATTAATACTGGCAGGCCGGCACCCTCGATAAAAAGGGCCCATCAACCCGTTCATACACCAAGCGGGAAGATGTAAGCAATGGTGTAAACCTTCCTGCCTCTGGAAATGGTGCCACAGCCAATACGGAGGCCAACCAGGGTCAGCCACCAGGCCTTGAGACAAAAGGTATTGGCCCCCTATCTCCATCAAATACAGCAACAACAAAAACATAAGAGGCTAAAAGCCCAACCATGGACTGTTGTACAAAAGAAGGTGCTATTGTTTTGCTACAACTACTCAGAGTTTGAAAAGTGGAGCAAAACATCCAATGAGATTCTAGCTGATAAGATCCAAAAATCTACTCTCCCCGAAGAAAAAAAATACACCGGTTGCCCGCCTACGATCGCTTGTCTCCCAGATGGGAATATATATAACAGAAGAAGAGAGCACCTTTATAAAAAATGCAGCCTTACGAGAGGCTGAAGAAGACTACCTTCCTATCTAGGAAGAAGAAACTAGACGGAGACAAGAGTCTAGATGGGAGAGGGAAGAAAAGTGGACACTTATGGGCTATGAAATATGCTCAAGCAAAATGTACCAAACAAAACAAGAGAATAGAGACCTGGAGAGAAATATTCTTCCACTTCTGTCCAGGCAAGAAAAATGTTCCACCACAAAAATAACTTGCCAAAGATATAACAGCATGAGACTGTTCAATGAAACCGAGCTGGACTATATGACATCAGAGGCAGCAGCCCTCATAAGAACCAAAAAGTGTCTACTTGAAAGCCCCATCAAAATTTCCACAGATCCCATCATCGTCCAAAACACCACACCACGGGTACAGCAGAGTCACATTACCATTCACCCATGAATGAAGCCGTCAAACTGTCTGGATCCATGACAACCCACCATGAAGCCACATCAACACCAGAATCCCCGACAAGTATACTACCACCATCAGATGTCTATTTAAAATCAGAAGATAGCCCCCTCATTGAACCTAAGTTCTTCCTCACCACTATCACCGAAGCAACTGGTAACACCTGAATCCCCATCATTACCTCAGAAAGTACTGGAACCAGATGAGGAGCAATTGGCCTTGGAAGAAGAACTTGGGAATACAATTGAGGAAGTCCAGATGACGAGGCTGGAGGAAAAACCTCAACTTCCCAAAACCCAAGCCTCAAGAGCTACCAAGGCAGTAATACAAAACATAAACATCGCTCCCCAAAGACTTGTTCCATCCAACATATCCCTCACGGAGCTAAATCAAGTAATATACGCTGCAGGATTTTATATTGTTAGGAAAACACTTCCTCAATTCAAAAAGCAATGGGAGTCTAGAGCACGAGCCACAACACCACCGTGGAAACTGAAGCTCCAGAAACAACTTAACCTTTGCAGAAAGGAAGTCTCTCAAATTAAACAATTCCTTGCTGCCCCTACAGTGCGGAGACGACTGAGAAACACTATCTGCAGACTTAGTCTTAAATACAAAAAAATGTAGAAGAAATTCAAAACGTTGCGAGGGAACTTGAAGGCAAAATCCTAGCACTTGCCAAAAGAATTCAAGAAAAGGATAACAAGCACAGGGCGAAAGTTGAGAACAGACAGTTCAAAAAGAATACAAGACTATTCTAACGAAATTTGGTTGGAGAGAATATAACAGTGGAAAAGCCACTAGAAGAGAATGAGCTAGAAAACTACTGGAGGCCTTTCTTTGAGAATGAGGGAACATACAACCAAGAGGCCAAGTGGATTTTAGATATAACTCGAAGTAATAAAAGCAAGAAAAAATGCCAGAGCCAGAGATAACGTCTGGAATGATAAAACGAAAGTTGAATCAATTTCAGAATCACAAAAACCTGGCATAGACAATATATCAAATTTCTGGCTGAACAAAAATAGCACTTCATAGCCATTATAGTAGCAGCTTCACCAGACTGTTGAAGGGTGAGGAGGCCACGCCAGCATGGTTAGTAAAAGGTGATACGACCACCATACCCAAAACGAGTGAGACACAAAACCCTACAAAATAAGACCGATCTGCTGCCCCATTATAACCTACAAACTGAGTGGCCTCAGCAAAAATAACAAGTGCAGGTTCTGCCACAGAGAAGTAGAGTGTGAGCCACCTGACATCCAGTTGTAAGGTTCTCCTGTGGGATGGCTATTATACAATGCGACACAACTGAGTGTGTAAACTATTTGTAAAAAGTTGAATATCCAGTGTAGCAGCAAGTCCTGGGAGCATATACCAGAAAGAACAGTTGGAAATAATTTATACACCATCGACTATTACTATGCAATCCCTACAGCTACATATCTAGAAAACGGAGCTGTTAAACCTGACATCGTAATATGGGACAAAAGAGAGAAAGTAGCAATCCTAGTTGATGCCAGTGTCCCTACTGATACAGGATTAAACAGAGCTGAAAGGAAAAAGATTACGAAATACCAAGGTCTTATGTACAACATGAAAAGAAACTGAAATCTTAGGAAAATCTCCATCAGACCAGTAATTATAGGAGCAACAGGACTAATGAAAAAGAATTTCAAAAGCTATCTGGCGAGTATACCCGGTAAACCGAGTGCAAGAGAAATACAAACAATTGCACTTAAAGGGACGGTTAGAATCATAAAAAGATCTCTAGGTTAGAGTGTCTGAAATAGCCGGTGAATGTCTCCAGCAAAAACGGATAGATAAGAGAAAAAATAAAGTGCAATTCTATTTGTGCATTCTTTGTTCAGATATATATTTATACAGTGTCATGCTATTTTTGTATTGTTTTGTTAACATACATATTTATACAGTGTGATGCTTGTTCTGTATTCTTTTGTACAGATATGAATTAATACAGTGTGATAATATTTCTGCATTCTTTTGTTCACATATATATTTATACAGTATTCGTTTGTTCGTACATATATTTATACAGTGTGGGGCTATTTCTGTATTTGTTTGTACAAATATATATTTATACAGTGTGATTATATTTCTGTACCTTTTTGTTCACATATATATTTATGCAGTGTGATTCTGTTCTTGCATTCTTTGTTCACAGATATATATATATATATATATATATATATATATATATATATTTATACAGTGTCATGCTATTTCTGCATTCTATTGTTCACATATATATATATTAAAACAGTGTGATGCTATTTTTATATTTTTTGTCCTGTATATTTTTGTTCGAGTATATATTTATACAGTGTGATTGTATTTCAGCGTTTTTTTGTTCACATATAAACTTATACAGTGTGATCTTATTTCAGTATTCGGTTGTTCACATCTATATTTATACAGTGTGATACTATTGGTGTATTCGTTTGTACACCTATATATTTATACAGTGTTATTCTATTTCTGTATCCATTTGGTCACACATATATATATATTTATACAGTGTGATCCTATTACTGCATTCTTGGTTCACACATATATTTATACAGTGTGATGCTATTTCTATATTCTTTTGGTCAAATATATACTTCTAAAGTGTGATTTTATGTCTGTATTCTTTTGTTTACGTATATATTTATAAAGTGTAATGCTGTTTCTGTATATTTTTGTTTAGATATATATTCATACAGTGTGATGCTATATTTGTATTATTTTGTTCACATATATATTTATACAGTGTGATTCCATTTCTGTGATCTTTTGTTCATATAAATATATATATATATATATATATATATATATATATATATATATATACAGTATAATGCTATTTCTGTGTTTTTAATCGCATATATATATATATTATGCAGTGTAATGCTATTTCTGTATTCATTTATCAAAATATATATGTATACAGGGTTGTACTATTTCTGCATTATTTTGTACAAATATATACTTATACCGTGTGATTCTTATTTCTGTACTTTCTTGTTCACGTATATGTTTATACAGTGCAATTCTATTCTGTATCGTTTTGTTCACATAAATATTTATACCGTGTGATTCTATTCATGTAATGTTTTGTAAACACAAATGTTAATACAGTGTAATGCTATTTCGGTATTCTTTTGTTTACATAAATATTGATACATGTTATTTAATTTATATATTTTTCTTGTTAACACCTATATTTATACAATGAGATTCTACTAAAGAATTCTTTTGTTTACACAGTGTATTTATATTTATGCATTCTTTTGTTAACATATATTTATACAGAACTATGCTATTGCTGTATTCTATTATTCACATATATACAGTGTGATGCTATTTTTATATTCTTTGTTCAGATATTAATTTATACAGTGTGATGATATTTTTGTGTTCTTTCCTTTACATATATATTCATACACTTTAATGCTATTTCAGTATTTTTTGTAAACATAAATATTTTACAGTGTAATTCTATTTCTGTACTTTTTCGTTCACATATAAAGTTATACAGGGTGATGCTATTTTTATATTTTTTGTTGAAATATATTTTTATACAGTGTAATACTGTATCAGTATAATTTTGTTAACATATATATTAATAAAGTGTTATGCTTTTTCTGTATCTTTTTGTTCAGATATATATTTATACCATGTGATGATATATTCGTTTAATTTTGTTCACATATATATTTATACAGTGTGATGCTATGTTTGTATGCTTTTGTTCATATATATATATATATATACATATATATATATATATATACATATATATATATATATATAAAATATTTGTTATTGTTTATCTATGGACGTATACGTTTCGTCTCTTTTCAATCAAGACTCATCAGCATAGAAGTACGACTATTCACCATCGGTCACACGATTCGAAACCCTGGACTACAAGTATTTTTTCAACCTACAGTCCAACGTCACTAACCACTAGGCCAGTTCTGAACAGCTTATAAACAATGATAATTTCAACACAATAACGGCGGCGAAAGCGTACAGGCATTCAAACTTCTATACGGGAAGGAACGATGCATAAAGCAAGTGACGCTACGCTGTGTTACTACTACCATTTTACAGTGCTCTACTTTTTAACGAGGAGCTTCAAATATAAAATATTTGTTATTGTTTATCTATGGACGTATACGTTTCGTCTCTTTTCAATCAAGACTCATCAGCATAGAAGTACGACTATTCACCACCGGTCACACGATTCGAAACCCTGGACTACAAGTATTTTTTCAACCTACAGTCCAACGTCGCTAACCGCTAGGCCAGTTCTTATATATATATATATATATATATATATATATATATATATATATATATATATATATATATATATATATATATATATATATATATATATATATATATATATATATATATATATATATATATATATATATATATATATATATATATATATATATATATATATATATATTCATACAATGTATGCTATTGTTGTGTTGTTGATTAGCATATATATTTATACAGTGTAATGCTATTTCTGTATTCTTTAGTTCGGATATATATTTATAAAATGTAATGCTATTTCTGCATTCTTTTGTTTATATATATATATATATATATATATATATATATAGAGAGAGAGAGAGAGATAGAAAGAGAGAGAGAGAGAGAGAGATAATGTAATACTATTCAGTCTTTGATTGTATATATATTTATACAGTGTGATTCTATTTCTATACCTTGTTGGTAACATTTATGTTTTTACAGTGTAATGCTATTTCTGCATTCTTTTGTTAACTTCAATATTTATATAGTGTAATTTTATTTCATCATTCTTTTGTTTACATATATATATTTATACAGTGTGATGCTATTTTTATATTCTTTTGTTCACATATATATTTATAGTGTGACTTATTGGTCCTTCTATGTTATCATGCCAATAGAGATGATGGTTACAACATCTTCTTCACGCCACAAAAGTAAAATGCAAAAAGTGTGAAAGTCTGGAACATCAAAGAGATGAGGAAATCTTTGGGAGATGTGGTCTGTTCCAACATTCTTTTCATCTATGCACTACTCAGTTGTGATTATACATCCAGCGTTTATGGAATTGGGAAGGCAGCATCCATTCGAAAGGTGATGAACAATAGAAACTTCCTCAAACTGGCAGAAGTGTTTGGTAAGGATAGCGCACTTGCCAAACACGTCTGCCAGTTTGAGGAAGTTTCTATTGTTCATCACCTTTCGAAGAGGTTATTGAAGCTGGGGAGAAGGCTTTAGTGTGCCTGTACAATGGTAATGATGTGGAAAACATCAATCATCTCTGACTGAGACGCTTTAAGGAAAAAGTTGCTAAAAGCTCAAAGAATTATGCCAAATCATTACCACGAACAAGAGCAGCTACGAAATTCTACAGCCTTCGAGTTACTTCCAAATTCAGGAATGGAAATGTAGAAACCAGCTTAAACCTGACGAGTGGGGATGGAAACTTTCAGTGGTAAATTACAACCAATGAAGACTGACTCGTCAGCTGGTCCTGTAAATTTGTTAGCTATAATTAGGCGTAACTCTACTTCAGGGTGTACTACAGCAAGATGTAGTTGCAGGAAACATGGCATTGACTGTTCAAATTTGTGTGGTAATTGCAAAGGCCTCCACTGCAGCAACTCACCCCAGCCAGATCTTGATGATGATGAAGTTACCTTTGACTAGTTCTTGACAATAAATGTTCTTTGGTCCGTTCATGAACTTGTTCTGTGGTGGTTATGCAAGAGCCTTGCCCCAACATTCGACCAACTGACCATCCATTTATTGTAAATTGTACTTATTTTGTACCTATTTATATGAAATGTCAGGTATTAATGTGACAATTGTTGCCTTGAAACAGACTACTTAGTCTTCTTTTGTACCTTGTACTTTTTATATTCACATTTGTATCAGAAATTAAAAAACAACATGAAAACAATGGCAGGGGCTAGTCATTCCCTGGTGTTAGTTTATTATTAAGCATATAGCTATCTATCATTACAATTTAAAACACCAAGAAAATGTCAAGCCGGCTTTTTCATGCAAAAAATATATATTTATTTCTAATTTAATAAAGTTTTTTTGTCAGAAAATAGATTTATTTTTACAGTAATTGTCAGGAATAATGGACATACTTGTCAGGAATTTTATGTCTCGAAATTTTAATATTGTTAAGTTGGATTTTAAAGATGGCGCCCGTTGATCCCTTTCCGCAAGGCTAATTTAGATGAACTTTTTTATCTGAAAGAGAGCTTATTCATGCCCAATATTCAAGTTAAAAACCTTTGTTAGTAATTTGTTTGAGGTTCAGCCACATTTTGACTGGCCTAACAGTGAGGAATGTCTTTGACGAAGTCTTTAAACGCTGTAAGTTATAAAGCGACCCGATGTGCGAAATCGAAGACACACACCTTTGTCACAGTTATTGAAAACCAATGATAGAATTATAGAAAAATAGATGGAAAACAAAGTAAGTGCAGGTGTAGCACATTGTGTTACACCATTGGCAACATGTTTTGAGAGGCAACCATTTCAGTTGACACGTGCTTTCATATTCAGGCGATTCAACAGGATTAAGGTGAATACATTTCCTGTCCCATTCGATAGAGAGATGCCTATATAATTACCTTACTTAAAATACAATTTTATCATATTGGTGTAAAAGGTCCTCTATCATAAGTTGTTTGTTATCATTCCATAATTGTAGGCATTTTGTGGTGTATTGAATAAACAAATCATTGCAAACATGTTAAGAAGCTGTCGTGGCATTTGATATATAGCTGCCTCACTCAAAGCCATTTCTAGTTCGTTGTCATCTTCAAGCAGTTGCAATCGAATACAGGCATCCTTAAAGGTCAGCAATTGTTCACCTCCTACAGTTTTAAAGTTATCAAAAGAAGTTGCACCTGGTACATGAAGAAGAAGCATCCTTAAATGGAATTTCTCAGCATTTCTTGGACTGGCAGAGTACGTTCTCGTTACAATCTGGCGGTGACGTTGTCTTCTGGTCCAAGTGTTGCTTTGCTTATTAAATACATAATATTCAGGAATATCAATATAAAGGTGGGCTCTTGCATCCACGTCACTTTGGTTAAGTTTGAACCATGCAGTTAATTGCGTGTCTCGTCCTTCTGCGCGGGCATCAGTCTGTCTCTTTTCACTCGGCCTATAATAAACTTGTTGTTGGTCAGGTAAATGAAGGGCCAGTCGGTAAACTGTGTGCGACTGTCCATACATTTTATATTCTGACAACCGCCAAAATGGTTCAGGCGGAGATACGTATCTACACGAAATATATTGCTTAATTTCATTATATTCATTTTCATTAGTTTCATTGTTATTCATATTCATTTCCATCATTGCGCAATCATGTCTTTTATAGACATATTTGAAAAGATATTTCACACTTTTTACTGAGATACGCACCTCTACATTAATGTGAGCACCATATTTTCTGAGTAAATACTTATTATATGGTACTACAAAACTGCAGTCAACCTCATGGACACCCACTCTAACAGAATCTCCATTATTTCTGCATCTGTAAAGAGGATATCCAGAAACATGTGTAATAGTCTCCTCCTGATACAGAATAAAAAATCTCTTCTGACACTCTCCCTCTACCATACAGATTGAATTGGGATTAAATGTACCGCAGGGTCCATGAATCATGAGTTTGTTCACTAATTCTCTCAATTCTGGATCATGTTCTGATGGTAATTCAGCTGAAACAATATTATCAATTTGTTCTTTTGTTCTAATTTTATTTTCGTCACGCAGCATGATTAGCACGTGACAATGCGGGAGACCTCTTTTCTGAAATTCAATAACATGTATCGCAGCAATCGGTACCCCAAGTACATGTCTGTCCTTTATGTCAATCATTAATTCATTGAGATGTTGTTTGAAAACTCGTGCCAACAAATCAGGTCTGTTCTGTGCAGTTTCATGAGGCTATAAGTTTTCAGTTACTTCTCGACATTTTGGATTGCAAGTATATGTTATAAATAAATCAGGCCTTCCATACTTGCAAGCTATTGCCATTGCATCTTGGTAGCATTGTTGTATATTTCGTGGGCTCCCTGTGAAGGATGACGGCAAAATGACAGGTACTCCAGGATGTTCATTTTCATTATTTCTTGCAAGGTGATCCATCAAACCTGAATACATTGCAACTCTTAGTTGTGCTTGATTTTCTGCAATGAATTTCGAACGACAACCTTCTACTTTAACATAAGCATCAACTATATATTGCTGTAATAGTTTTCCACTACTGTGTATTGGACTGAAGCCACCTCTTATAGATAGACGATATGTATAAAATTCCTGCATAGTCACCTTGTTACGAACTCTAGTTTGCCTATTTGCTACATGAGGAATGTTTATATGCCATCCAAATTCATCATGAGGAAAGAGAAAGGGGGAAATCTTTGCATCAAGATGGCAAGAGAGGTAGGATACCCTCTCTCTCTCTGTTGTCCTTCAGGGTACACTATAATGTCACGATGGACAGGAGGTGCTCAATCATCACCGACAAATATTGCTGCAATTTCATCATTTGTTGGATTATTATATCTCCTCGCATCAGGGCCGACAAAAAATGGCATGGTTATTTTTCTGGGAGGAACATTTTGTAATGTAACCCTCTGTTGCTCTTCAACTTCGACAGTTCTCGTGTGTTTATATGTCGCTACATAAGGATTATCGACCATTGCTTGAGATATTTTTTTCGAAAACTGAGTATAAGCAATTTTGATTAACATTTCATCACCGACAAATATTGCTGCAATCGGTCTCTTGCTTGAGTGGTATGCAGTTCTCTTTCTTCTTCGCTCATTTGATTCCTCGTTCTTCGCATTTATTCTCTGTTTCTATTTCGTTGGGCTTGTCTTTCATCCGTTCTGAACTGCTCCCATCTCCTTCTGTCTCGTTCTCTGACTGCCTCTCTTCGCTGCCTTCTTCGTTCGTCACAATTAATAACTATTTTATGATAGTAATAAATGTACAAATTCCATGGATACATACTCACAATAATGTGTTTTTCAATTTTGAATGTTGTGTTTTAACTACATGCTTTGTTTATTATCTCACCAAAAAACACTCCTCATTAAAAATTACATAGGCATTTCAGAAGATTCGCTTTGCTTAAAGCATCTCACGAATCGGAAATTCTCTAAGATTCTTCAAGCATTGAAGAACAACGAAACAATTTCTAAGGATTGTGTCTAATAAATAAAAGCGGTTTCGTCCGTCAGACTTTTTTCTCGGTTTGATCGATCGACTAATTACGATTTCGACTACTAAACCTTACTTTGTAAATGTTTTAGATCAAATTAAATTTGGCTCCAATTCATGAGTAGCATACAAATATTCGGAAGGTCGTTGCTTTTGATGTAAGCGTGACACACAAAATAACACACACGCTATCGTATTAATACGTGTCTTCCTGGTCGTCCCCTCCCTACCTCCCCCCTTTGATGTAGAAAAAAATCTTAGAGCTTTGTTGGGATCGAACTATAAACCAATCGGACCGGCGTTAAAAACCGACGTCGCTAACCGTTGCGCCAAAGGGAAATTCTTGATAAAAAGGCGAAAATTAGATGACTTGAATGCTTTTCCAAATCTAAATGCGACACGCATGCACCGAGCTTTTTATGTAAGCGTGACACACGAGCACACACGCTATCGTATTAATATATAGAAGATAATCAAAATTATCAATCCTCATCTAACAATTGGCTGTATGTTGCAATATTAATACTATTACTACTACGAATATTAATTATATTTATAATAATAATAATTATGATAATAATAATAGTAATAACAATTGCCTCTTTGTTGCAATAATTACTACTACTATTACTAGTACTACTACTGCTACTACTACTACTAATAATAATGATGATAATAATAATAATTATAGTAAAACAATTGTTTTTCATCCCACCCCGCTCAATAGAAGGTATGGAGAAGATGCTATTAAAAATAAAATAAACGACGCAAGCAAAACAAAGACGAAAAACGAAAGAAAACTTGTCAATGAAAGGAAACATGGAAGTGGCTGTTTTTTTAGTTAGTTCCTATAAAAAAAGTTTGTTTAATAAAGTAAAAAGAAATAAAATGTAAGAATCAGCCGCCATGTTTTAATTGTAATGTTTGTGTGTCTAGTGTTGAAAAAATCGCATTCCGTTATTATAGAATAAGATTCGATGTATGACCGTAAAAATCTCTAGCAGAGAAATGACGGCTGATAAAAAACGTAAATAAGTGAATGTACAAATAAGACGCATGAGAAATTAAATGTCAACTGCAGTAAAAAAGTGCATCAGAACCCCCCCCCCCCCAAAAAAAAACGTAAAAAGTGAGAATTATGAAAGTGGTCGGTGATAAACGATTGGCTATTCAGTTTAGCTAGAATGTAAAAATTTCTCTTAAATCAACCAATCAAAACTCCATAAAAGCAGAAAGTGTTAGTTGAAGGGCTCCCCAGTATTTAGTTAGTACAAATATAATAGGTAAAAATAGAAAGAACTGGAAAAACGAAATAATGACGGTGAAACAATCTTATGAAGAATACTTCCCGGTGTAAGACGTAGATCTGAATTACCCCAACTATCTGTATGTAGTACTATTTTAAGAGCGAAAGCAAGCCGGAAAATGTAGAAATTACTAATAACGAACGATACGGAAGAATTTTTTTCCGAAAACACGCACCAATACTTTGCATAAAGCGTAACAATACATTGTGTTTACAAAGCTATAACGTCTGATCAAGTAGGAGGAAAGTTGCTATACTTTATTATATAGATAAGTGTTAAGTGAAACACGAAACATACATATGTCTATGGATATTAAAAACCTATTTATTTATCAAAAATTATTATCAAGCTCTGCAAGTCAAGCACTTTCAGATAGAAATTGAGATTTAAATTTAGCCACCCTGCGAGTTCTCTCCCTTTTACACTGCCTGTATCTCATTATTTGTGTTCATATAAGACATTTATTTGCATTTAACGTGGGATTGTCCCGCAAACTTTGCGGTAAGAAACTTTGCTTTAAGATATTAGGATCCAGGGTTCGAATCGTTCAACCGGCGATACAGTTTAAACATCCATACTGCTGAGTGTTAAGTCAAAAGCAAAACATCTATATGTCTATTGATAGTAAAAATATTTATTTATTAAAATAATTATATATATATATATATATATATATATATATATATATATATATATATGATAAATAATGTAACTAATATTCCAACGTAATGAAAAAGTAAAAGAAAAAATATTATTTATGTATTCATCATCATTTCGTCTTTATTTCAAGACTTTCTCAGGATGATTGCCCTGAAGAAAATAACACACACAGTTTCAAATATTTTGTACTTTGTGTGTTATTTTCTTCAGACCAATCATCCCAAGAAAGTCTTGTAATAAAGACGAAACGTTGATGAAAACATAAATAATATTTTTGATTTTCCTCTTTTAATTTTCCATATATATAATTTAATTCGTACCCTATATATATATATATATATATATATATATATATATATATATATATATATATATATATATGTGTGTGTATTCCCCCTCTCACTTTACTCTTTCCTCTCGCTCTCTCTATTTATGTCATTCGCCTTTCCTCCCATCGTCTAAAACATTCATATGCAAATGGAAAGTGTGCTGGATGAGAAACAAGCAATACCATCAGAGATTTAGTAGATACTACACCTCCAGGTTTGTAGACGTTTGTAAAAAATATGTCATATAAATAAATATATCTGAAGGACTATATTACGGTTTAAAAAACTATACGACATAGCAGTTTAAGGAGCCTGACACGTGTCATACAATTCAGTATATCATCAAAGACGAAGTGATTTTTTTATTGGTTTAATACAAGGAGTGATATGTTACAATCACTGTTGATCAGTCACGTGTAAACAAAATCGCAAAGTTCGCAAAAATGCGCTTGTCTCACTTCCTCTTTTTCGTGTGACTTGTTTCTCTGATGGTCACACACTTTTTTACGACTACTTTTTTGTAGACAGATGATTTGTCTCAGAAATATTATCCAATAAGATCCGCTAGGATTTGAACTCGGAATATAAGATTCTATAGTCTGCAGCGGTTGCCCATTAAGCTAATCGTGCTCTTCACTTACTAAAGTCTTCAGTTACGAAGGTCATATTTTACCTATGTGGGAGGAATTAGAGGTTGATTATTATTAGACTTGAAAATGGCAATGTTGTAGTTGACCGGAAAGCAGCCCGCGGTATTGTGTTTAACATACGGGTAGTTCCAGGGAAGAAATTTTGCTCATAGACGTTCCGTTTAGTTTCAGTTACAGATAGATAGATAGAGATAGAGAGAGAGAGAGGGGGGGGAATTATTGACAGTGGTTGTAGCTAGACGAGTTTTTGTTGTGAATATTTTACACAAATAAACTATAGATTAGAGCTCAGTTGAGTATCTACTATCTAAATAACGATAGAGTAGAGAAAGACTAGCAGCGTTTCTTCTGTGAGAAAGAGGCGGTAGGGAGAAGAGGACATTCCCTACTAGAGTTCGAAGTCGGTTTTGTTGTTTGTCAAGGTAGAAAATGTTGCTCAGAGCGGTACCTCCCCAGATGTGTCAACGGATTTGATGCAAGTCTTCTATTTAAAGTCTCAGGTTAAAGTCAGCCCAGAAGTTTATCAAAACAGAGGGCTTAATCAATGAGAGAGACATAGTATGAGTACGTATAAAGGTCACATGGGATTCGCGCAAATCTTGAACTAGGCATAGCCGATTCTATAGTCTAAAACGGTAACCATTAGGTAGATAATGCCCCCCCCCCCTCATCCCAGTCGATGATGAGTCAGTCAGTTCGTTGTTGGGAAGAGAAGAATACTGTGATCAGGTTATGTTTATTCCGTTTTGTTTTTCGCATCAATCTGGTGCACATGCGTAGTGCTGTATTTTGTTGTGGGTGTTTGTGAGGAAAAGGCAATGAAAATTTGGGCGGAAGAGGGATATATATATATATATATATATATATATATATATATATATATATATATATATATATATATATATATATAGATATATATATATAGATATAGATATAGATAGATAGATAGATAGATAGATAGATATATAGATATATAGATAGATATGTAGATAGATAGATAGATAGATAGATAGATAGATAGATAGAGTGAGAGAAGAAATATGTCGAAAGAAAGTAAGAGAACCATGAAGTAAGAGAGACAGAGACAGAGAGAGAGAAATATATATATATATATATATATATATATATATATATATATATATATATATATATATATATATATATATATATGAAGCAATCCAACAAAAGATATAAGCGTCAACTAATATCTTATAATTAGTGAAACATCCGGATACAAACTGAAGCTCAATATACTGGATAGAGCATTAATATTTATAATATAAAATGAAGTAATAAAATAAGGTGTCAATCAAATTTTATTAGAATTCAAAGTTCAAGCAGAGTATCCTTAAGTCCTTAGCTCATGAGTTTTCAAAGATAATTCTTCTCTTCAGAGGACCATTACCGCAGTTATAACACTACTGGTAATAAAATGAAGCTTTGAAAATATATAAAATTATATACACAAATACATAAAAATACATAACATCAAATATATCAACCCCAAAACATACTTTTTTGTTGAATCCATACAATACATCCATGTCATACAATTTGAAAAAACATAATCGAGAAAGACATCCAGAGGGTTGACTGAAGATTAATCCAGGTTATAAATAGCAGTCCAAATACGAGAAATTGAAGGAGCTGACAAGGTTATCCAGTCGCGAAATATATATATATATATATATATATATATATATATATATATATATATATATATATATATATATATATATATATATATATATAGTACACGTATTGTATTAGTTTCTGTAGATGTAAATCCGTTGAAACTCCAGTGTTTATAAAAGTGAAATGTAGAGCTGTTCTTTGCTATAATTTTTTATTGATACAAACATTATTGGTTACACATGTGCATACATATTTCGGTTGTACTCTTCACAGAGAGTCAACCTCTTCAGACCAAAGAAGACAGAGAAGTGAGATGAATTTGGAAATTTTCCCTTTAAGTAAGATATATCTTCTCTCTCTCTCTCTCTCCCTCTCTCTCAATCTATCTCTATCTATCTATGTATATTATTTGCCCTCCCTCCATAGTAATATCTTTCTCTCTCTCTTTCTCTCTCTTTTTTCTATCTGTCTATCTCTTCCTCTCTCTCTTTCTTTATCTCTCTCTCTCTCTCTCTCTCTCTCTATATATATATATATATATATATATATATATATTCATGGACGGCGGCACCGGGGGGAGGGGGCAGGGGGGTCTCAAGCCCCCCCACACTTTTTGACTTGCCCCCCCACCACTTTACGGTCATCAATAATGAAGTTATATATGCATGTGTTTAACCGCCCCCCCCCCACTTTTTAGGAGAGCCCCCCCCCCCCACACTTTTATAACCGTCCCGTCGGCCCTGATATATATATATATATTTCTCTCTCTTTATCAATGTATATCTTTCATTCTCTCTTCATATATATGTATATACATATATATTTCATATATGCATGTATATATATTTCTCTCTCTATATATATATTTCCCTCTATATATAAAGAAATAGAGAGAGAGAGAGAGAGAGAGAGAGAGAGAGAGAGACAGACAGACAGACAGACAGACAGACAGACAGACAGACAGACAGACAGACAGACAGGGAGTTAGAGAGAAATTGTTTACAAACTTCTCCCCAAAATACACTTCCGTTTTTCGTCTCTGAGTCGACCTTCCCACTGTTATTGTTCAGTCGGCTCAAATGCTGCCCGCCATAATACGCCGATTATGTTTTTTCGACCAATTTCTATTTTTCTGGCTTATTTTCTTAAGTGTATTGTCTCTTATGTCTACATTCCACCCTGCAACACTCTTATTGGCTAAGGGATGGCCGGATTTACAGTGATTTCGGCCACACCATTTAAACTCTGAAATAAACAAACTTGCAACTCTGAAAAATACTTTTGGTTAGTCAAAGGATTAGGGTTTTTTTCTGTTTTACTACATATCAAATATTTTTGTGGAGGCTGCTGTCTTGATTATCTCCCCTTTATTATAACTCTTTAAATGAAAATAACGACAGAGTAGAGAAATACTAGCAACGTCTTTTCTGCGAGGAAGAGGCTGAAGGGAGGAAAAGAGAGCATCGCCCACTAGATTAAGAAGTCGGTTTTGTACTCTGTCAAGGCAAGAAAAGGGCCCTGGGCGGTACGTAGCCAGATTGCGTCAGAAGTGAGATACTTTTTGGAGCAGTGGAATGATCCAACCATTTTTCCAGGTACTTTGCCAACGGATTTGATGTAAGTCTTCAATTTGTGGTCTAAAGTGTAGGTATTTCCCAAGAGCTTATCAGAGCAGGGGTCTTCTTCAAAGTGGGAGGAATTAATTACAATTAGAGCAAGGTGAGGATCAGAGCGTAGGTTTTGAAAGGAGCTAAATTGGTTTTAGACGTATTAAAAGTAACCAGCCACATTTTATATCATTGGATGACGTACTCCAGGTCGCAAGAGAGAGAGAGAATCAGAAAGATGTTGATCATTAATGCTCTTTGAAGTGTTGCCATACATGGTTGTGCCATCTGCATAAATGTCGACGAATAATTTTAGAATGCGATTTGGGAAATCATTGATATAGAGCAGAAAGAGAGTTAGGCTTATGGTTAGGATAGCCTAAGGTACGCCTGCGTTGATGCTATCAGCTTCACACTAATTAATGAACCTATCAGTGAGAAATCATTTGATGGTTGAGAGGACATTTCTAGCTATTTCCTATCTAGAAATCTGGTGACGTAAACCTTTATGCCAAACCATATCAAAAACCTTTAATATGCCAGGGCTAATGCTTTAGAAACGAGGCCGCCGTCAATTGATTCATTGATCCTGAGTGATATTAGGCAGCACACCAGCTGTTGATTTTGCAGGACAAAATCCAAATTGCTTTTCATTGAATCAGCTGTTTATGTGGAGATGATTGGCAATTTCTTGATTTATCACAGATTCAAGCAACTTACTCATGGCGCATAGGAGACTGATTGGTCTGTACTGTGAAGCAGAAGACCGATCTCCAGTATTTTTAAATACTAGACAGATATACAAGATTTTCCAAGGTGTCGGAAAGCATTTCTTATTTAAGCAGATTCTGTTAGAATGTGAGCTAGTTCCAGCTGCATCTTTCTATGCACTATGATTGGAATGTTGTCAGGGCCAGTTGATTTGCTGGCATCGAGGTTCCTGATTAGTTTGCCAACGTCCCGGACAGATGTGTGAATGCCGCTCAGAGTATTTTCAATAATGGAGGAAATTCAGGTGGTAGGCGGCCCTGATCGCAAAGGGTGGAATTTGATGCAACAATTTTGCTTTATCGGATGCCGACGAAATCCACTCTGGTCCATTGATGATGATTGGAATAGAGGTCACACATCTGTTCAGGAACCTGTTTGTTAATCGCCAAAACTCGTGGGAACCAATCCTCTGCACAGCTACTAAAATGCCGAAACATAATGTCGGTTTCTTCGTTTATTTTATTTATGTTTATAACATTTTGGTTCAATTAATAATTATTGACTAAACGATACCGTCATAATTAAATTTAACTTTTAAAATCATACTAAAAATGTAATCATGTCTTCAACAAATGCATAGGTCACAGAAAAAGTTAACAAAAATTAAGGTAAAAGACTCCTGGGCAACGCCGGGTAGGAATAGTTAGTATAAGATAAGACACATTTGGTATATTCTGTCTTTAAGCCAATCTATACAAGAGCGATGAGAGAAAGTACATTTATTTTGTATCAGCAGGGAGACCCGACGTTGCTCGGGATTGAATGCGAACTACTACTATGTACATTATTTTCATTTTTTTACTACCCCCTTTTTACCTAACCCTAACCCTAATCCCTCCTCTCATTTCGCCCCTTTATATAGTCGGAAGAAGCTGAGACGTTGCAGAACTTTCTGGATTAGTGTCTTATGTATATTGTTTAAATTTCATTAAATCGGATATACGTATACGTATTTTAAGTTTGTAGGGGGTTCGGTCCCTATGTGTCACTAAGAGGTGGGAACACGTAGATATTTGACACATAGAGGGTAACGTAGAAATTTGAAACCACTTCCATTGTCTTCCCCAGATAATTTTATACATTTGATATACATTTCATCAAAATAGGATATATTTAGAATTTTTAAAGGAGTTTCGGCTCCCATAACTCTCTTAGATAAGAAGGGCACTTAGAGAATCGGGCCCACTTTCATTGTCTTCCACAGATAATTCATATATATGATTTAAATCTCATAAAAATAAGATATATTTGAAGTTTTAAGAATGCTATGCCCTCATAGTGCCCTTATGGGTGCAATTACAGATTCGAGAACATGTCCATTGTCTTCCCCGGTAAATTTGATATAAGAATACACTTTTAGATTTTATATAGATTCTCTAACCTTTCTTTCTATAGGGAACACACAAACATACACAACTGGTCTCAGTCAGGATAACAAGTGCAGGTTTTGCCACACTGAAGTGGAGAGTGTGAGCCACCTGATATCGAGTTGCAAAATCATGTTGGCAGATGGCTCCTATACAGCACGACATAATGAAGTGTGCAGATACCTCCACTGGACCATCTGTAAGAAACTGAATATCAGATGTAGCAGCAGGCACTGGGAACATCTACCTGAGAGAACTGTGGGGAATGAGACATACACCATCCATTATGACCATGAAATCCCCACAGCTACCTATCTGGAAAACGCAGCTGTCAAACCTGACATTGTCATATGGAACAAGAGAGAGTGGCAACTTTGGTTGAGGTCAGTGTCCCTAATGATGGGGGCCTAAATAGAGCTGAAAGGGAGAAAATAAAAAAATATCAGGGTCTGTTGTATATGAAAAGAAACTGGAACCTCAAAGAGATCTCCATCATTCCAGTTATCATAGGAGCCACTGGACTCATGAAGAACTTGAAAAAGTATTTAGCAAGTATACCTGGTGAACCAAGTGCAAGAGAAATCCAAACAACTGCACTCAAGGGAACAGCCAGAATCCTGAAAAGAGCTCTCGGTTGGAGTCTGTAAATAGCGGGTGATCGTATGGCATTTGGAAGAATGCCCCGTCCCCAGCAAATGAATGAAAAAAAGAAAAAAAAAGCAGTTTACACACACACACACACACACGCACACACACACACACATATATATATATATATATATATTGATATTATATAACTAGCTATATTTACGAGACGTTGCCCACTTGTTGCAATTGGTTTTGATTTTCTTTTTTTTTCATTTATGCCCTTTTAATTTTTCAAAATATTAATTTTTATTTTTACTAAAAGGACATAACTGTATAGACGAATACAGGGTTACGCAATATTTTAAAATGGCGTCCATTTGAAAATCATTTCTACTAGGAAAATATTTTCTGGAAGGAATTAAGTCGAATTACATGTTATTCTTGTCAACAAAAACCTGCTGCAACGAACCACAAGAAAAACTTACGAATCAGAATCAAATATTGATTTTGTAGGAAGAAAGCTATCGATGACAAAAGAAAAAAATATAGAGACTGACTTTACTTTGTATATTCGAAATAAAAGAAACTAGTCGTGTGTTCTTTGTGGAAGTGTGTGCTGTCAAAGTGATTTTGTTTCCTCTGTACTGTGTGACCAAACTATTGCTTTTCATCGTAAGTTGAACCTTGTGTTTTTATTTCGTGTCCTATATTCTAAATTCGTTTCTGATAAGCTTTTTATCGTTCACTACAAATGTTTATATAATTAAGATAATTAGTACGAACAATTACGCCTTTCGTTCAATTTAATATTGTCAACAACGAGACGAACTTCCGGCAAATCTAATGACGTGATGTTTTTCGACATATAATCCTCTCTGTTAAGAAACTGTATACCTGTAACCAAAACTACGTTACATTACATTACAAACAATACTAATACTTCAGTAAACTGCTGATACTTATTGTCGTTGTAGTGGTTGTTGAGCGCATCGGACTTCGCCAGAGCTATTTATTGTTGTTGTTGTTGTTGTTGTTGTTGTTGAGCGCATCGGACTTCGCCAGAGCTATTTATTGTTGTTGTTGTTGTTGTTGTTGTTGTTGAGCGCATCGGACTTCGCCAGAGCTATTTATTGTTGTTGTTGTTGTTGTTGAGCGCATCGGACTTCGCCAGAGCTACTTAATGTTGTTGTTGTTGAGCGCATCGGACTTCGCCAGAGCTATTTATTGTTGTTGTTGTTGTTGTTGAGCGCATCGGACTTCGCCAGAGATATTTATTGTTGTTGTTGTTGTTGAGCGCATCGGACTTCGCCAGAGATATTTATTGTTGTTGTTGTTGAGCGCATCGGACATAGCCAGAGCTACTTATTGTTGTTATTGTTGTTGTTGTTGTTGAGCGTATCGGACTTCGCCAGAGCTACTTAATGTTGTTGTTGAGCGCATCGGAGTTCGCCAGAGCTACTTACTGTTGTTGTTGTTGTTGTTGTTGTTGAGTGCATCGGACTTCGTAAGAGCTACTTATTGTTGTTATTGTTGTTGTTGTTGTTGTTGTTGAGCGCATCGGACTTAGCTAGAGCTACTTATTGTTGTTGTTGTTGTTGTTGTTGTTAAGCGCATCGGACTTAGCCAGACCTACTTATTATTGTTGTTGTTGTTGTTGTAGTTGAGCGCATAGGACAGAGTCAGAGCTACTTATTGTTGTTGTTGTTGTTGTTGTTGTTGTTGTTGTTGAGCGCATCGGACTTCGCCAGATCTACTTAATGTTGTTGTTGTTGAGCGCATCGGACTTCGCCAGAGCTATTTATGGCTGTTGTTGTTGTTGTTGTCGAGCGCGTCGGACTTCGATAGAGCTACTTATTGTCGTTGTTGTTGTTGTTGTTGAGCGCATCGGACTTAGCCAGAGTTACTTATTGTTGTTATTGTTGTTATTATTGTTGTTGTTGTTGTTGTTGTTGAGCGCATCGGACGTAGCCAGAGCTACTTATTGTTGTTGTTGTTGTTGTTGTTGTTGTTGAGCGCATCGGACTTAGCCAGAGCAACTTATTGTTGTTGTTTTTGTTGTTATTGAGCGCATCGGACTTAGCCAGACCTACTTATTGTTGTTGTTGTTGTTGTTGTTGAGCGCATCGGACTTAGCCAGAGCTACTTATTGTTGTTGTTGTTGTTGCTGTTGTTGTTGTTGTTGTTGTAGTTGAGCGCATAGGACAGAGCCAGAGCTACTTATTGTTGTTATTGTTGTTGTTGTTGTTGAGCGCATCGAACTTCGCCAGAGCTATTTATTGTCGTTGTTGTTGAGCGAAGTCCGGCGAAGTCCGATGCGGACTTCGCCAGAGCTATTTATTGTTGTTGTTGTTGAGCGCATCGGACTTCGCCAGAGCTAATTATTGTTGTTGTTGTTGTTGAGCGCATCGGATTTCGCCAGAGCTACTTATTGTTGTTGTTGTTGTTGAGCGCATCGGATTTCGCCAGAGCTACTTATTGTTGTTGTTGTTGTTGTTGTTGTTGTTGTTGTTGTTGTTGTTGAGTGCATCGGACTGCGCCAGAGCTATTTATGGTTGTTGTTGTTGTTGTTGTCGAGCGCATCGGACTTCGCCAGAGCTACTTATTGTTGTTATTGTTGTTTTTGTTATTGTTGTTGTTGTTGAGCGCATTGGACTTCGCCAGAGCTATTTATGGCTGTTGTTGTTGTTGAGCGCATCGGACTTCGCCAGAGCTACTGATTGTTGTTGTAGTTGTTGGGCGCATCGGACTTCGCCAGAGTTACTTATTGTTGTTGTTGTTGTTGTTGTTGTTGAGCGCATCGGACTCCGCCAGAGCTATTTATTGTTGTTGTTGTTGTTGAGCGCATCGGACTTAGCCAGAGCTACTTATTGTTGTTGTTGTTGTTGTTGTTGTTGAGCGCATCGGACTCCGCCAGAGCTATTTATTGTTGTTGTTGTTGTTGAGCGCATCGGACTTAGCCAGAGCTACTTATTGTTGTTGTTGTTGTTGTTGTTGTTGAGCGCATCGGACTCCGCCAGAGCTATTTATTGTTGTTGTTGTTGTTGAGCGCATCGGACTTAGCCAGAGCTACTGATAGTTGTTGTTGTTGTTGTTGAGCGCATCGGACTTCGCCAGAGCTACTGATTGTTGTTGTTGTTGTTGTTGAGCGCATCGGACTCCGCCAGAGCTACTGATTGTTGTTGTTGTTGTTGAGCGCATCGGACTTCGCCAGAGCTACTGATAGTTGTTGTTGTTGTTGTTGAGCGCATCGGACTCCGCCAGAGCTACTGATTGTTGTTGTTGTTGTTGTTGAGCGCATCGGACTTAGCCAGAGCTACTGATTGTTGTTGTTGTTGTTGTTGAGCGCATTGGACTTAGCCAGAGCTACTGATTGTTGTTGTTGTTGTTGAGCGCATCGGACTCCGCCAGAGCTACTTATTGTTGTTGTTGTTGTTGTTGAGCGCATCGGACTTAGCCAGAGCTACTGATTGTTGTTGTTGTTGTTGAGTTCGTCGGACCTCGATAGAGCTCTTCTTTGTTGTTGTTGTTGTTGTTGAGCGCATCGGACTTCGCCAGAGCTACTTATTGTTGTTGTTGTTGTTGTTGTTGTTGAGCGCATCGGACTTTGGCAGAGCTCCTATTTGTTGTTGTTGTTGTTGAGCGAATCGGACTGAGCCTGAGCTACTGATTGTTGTTGTTGTTTAGCGCATCGGACTTAGCTAGAGCTACTGATTGTAGTTGTTGTTGTTGAGCGCATTGGACTTCGCCAGAGCTACTTATTGTTGTTGTTGTTGTGTAGCGCATCGGACTTCGCCACGAAAATCGTTACTTAAGATACTCTGGTCTGCATGAAGTCCTTGTTGACCGTTGTTATTCGTTATACTTTTTGTTTTACTGATATTCACCCCAAACAAGGCACATTGCTACTTACACGTAAGAGGTTACTGTGAATTAGGGACCATACCTACAAGGACACCCTAAGTAGGGAGTTGTACAGTTAGATGTCTGTTCACATTGCATTAAAATGCATCATCTTAGTACAGTCAGAAAACAGGGAGGGGATTCTAAAGTCTAGCAGTTCGAGGGAAGAAACTATCTGGTGACCTCAACAGTAAATGGTAGGAATTTGCTGATTGTCTGGTTAGTTGATGGTATTCATGCCGATGGGGCAACAGTACTACAAGTTCGTCGGAGCACATTCCATTAATGTACTTGCAAAATAAGCACAAGAATGCAACGTTGGAGTTTGGTTAACAGTGCAGGACCTATTAGATTGGATACTCTTTTTTGGGTTGCAGGTTTTTACTCTCGACCGCTAGAATAGCAAGGCTCAGTTGTTGCTGACGATATCGGGAAATGTCTTTTTAAAAAAATATATGCGGCATAATCACATTTACAGGTTCTTGTTTGCTCACCGAAGTTAAACGACGTTGATCCTGGTCAGTACGAAATGGATGGTCATTTGGAAATATCAGACGCTTTATATGAGTGGGTGGCGATACCTTCCTACACAAAACTGCAAAAATTAACTTTGGTAAAATTCTCCCCTAATCGGGGTATACTAGCGACTGGGAATTTACGGTTGCCACACGCATAGGCAGACACGACCAGAAGACGACAAATCCTGGGGTTAATTCATCCAGCTGGACGGCCAGGCTGTGCGCCGCACTAGGACAATACTCCATGGATTTATGCGTTCGCTTGACACACGCATAGGCAGAGACTGATGCTGATTCATCTTGGATTTTCAACATACCCCTTTTAGTCTGACAGTTCTAGCACTACCACTTGCCACCGTCCCTGCCACGGCGAGGAAGCCGACTAGATTGTAGGGATGATGCTGCTGATACTTGCAGCTGCTTCGATATGTAATGGATTGCACGCCCTTGTGTTACATACAAATAAACAGCTTTTTATACATATAGACATTAGCGATTGATAATTATGTCTTGATCGAAAATTGTATTTTAAAATGAAAATATATGATAGTAATTATAATGGCGAGAAGTGTGTGTGTCGATGTGTCTTTTCAACCGTGTGAGAGCCGAATAGGATTAAATGGGATAAAAAGTGGTGGAAAGCAGAGAATAGAGAGAGTTATAAAAAGCAAAAGTCTCATAATCTGAGATCTGTTAGTTCAATTCCTGTAGAGGGCAGTATACTTTTGTTTAATCTTCAATCACGCCTACAAATAAATTTCAATAACAATACACCAGAAGAAACTAGTGATGTAAATTAGTTCACTGTGTAGTAAGGCGTTACGTGGAATGTGTTAATTTATGTAGAAAAGGTGAAAAATACACTTTTGTTTACGTATCAAAGGAAGAGACGTGGCAAAACAGGAAGTCAACATAGAATGCGTAACAATTGGGGAACTAGAGTAAGCCTGTTGGACTGTGAAGCAGAACAGACGTATTTCGTCGTCGAGGATGAGTGAATGTAATATTAATTCATACTGTAAAGAAAGTAATAAAAAAGCGTATCCTATACCAAGAAAAATACAAAAATAATACAACAAATTAATTATAATACAGAAAGGAATAATTTTTGTTGTGGTTTTTAATTACTATGACTGTGAATTCAACACTATTACTGCTACAAAGAAGAAACAAAAAGAAACAGAGATAGAAAAAGAGAGACAGACCAACTCTACTGCTACAACCACGAAAACTATTACAGTGCTGCTAATAAAGAGCGATAACGCACACATCTGTGTAATATGTTATGTTATCACTACTTGTAGAAAAGCTTCTGCTGCGAGACGTACAATATTTGTTGGGGTCTGAAAAATCGCTACGCCCATACAACAATTGTTTGAATGTAAACACTTTTTAATGTGATACAAAAATGTTCACAGTATAGCAAATTTCCTTCATAAAATAAGATGTAACACAAGGCCGAAATTGGGTGGGATGGGATGGGGGCCGGTAATCGAACTCTTTGTCAATTCTCTAAACTAGTTTCAGTCACAAAATACCACATTCACTCTACTTAAGATTATCTCCAATCGTTTGACGTTTTTTATTTACAAAAAATGTACAAATTAAACAGTTGTGTGTGTGCTAAAAAACAACATAGATTGCTGAAAAATAAAATGCTAAGTGGGTTAGGGTTAGTAGAACTCTGCCAAATCTATTTAAGTATAAGCTGCTTACTGTTTTATAGGCTGTTTCAAGAGATGAAAACAAGCAAGGCAGTTTCTAAGTGGAGAAAAAGTGGGCATGACTTATTTGTACTACTAGCTAACAGACTTTGCTAACTGGGATGAGGTCTGATAAGATCTCAGGTCAGCGTGTACCATGTCTAGGCAGGGAACATACACCTTCTTTTAAATAGTGCAGAGTGCAATCTACTCCTATCACATCTGATGTTGACTTTAAGCTGATGTTTAAAAACAGTTCATTGATTGTAACATTTCTCGACGTTATTTTTGACGAAAATAGTATATATATATATATATATATAAATATATATATATATATATTATTTCATGCATCCACATAAAATGTTATAAAGAGATATAATCTTTTATGAATTAATTTTCAGTATTTACTTCAACAGTACTCAATACATGAGTAAAGCAAGGTAGTAAGTTATGAAAATATATTTATGGCAATTAAGCTACACTGAGGCTTACGCGTTTCATCCCCGTAAGAAATCGTCAGGCTAAAATGCATGGAGTTTGCTGGGTGTTTTTATGTACACACGTAGTGTTTAGTCAAGCCAGTTAACCAATCAGATTCTCTTAGCCAATCGTTGGGCTTCTCTTAGCTCTGCGGAGGCATGAGATCTTGTGGGGTTATTTATTTTATATACACTCACAAATATATTTGAAAAATACAGAAATCGGCCTATATTGAGATGATGGATTAGCTATAATAAAGAGTTCTAATAAGGTCGAGAGAGTAAATTCCAAGAAAATTATACATATGGAAATGAAAAGAAAATAGGCCTAAGTGTAAAAGTACGGGCTAACATAAAAATAACTCAATTTTTAGATGTCATCTTAAACTTAAATGAAAATACTTACGATACATATTTAAAAGATTACGCTAAACAATATACGTAAACCCTAAGTCCAATCATAAAACAGATTACTAATTCTATCGAAAGTGAAGTAAAAACGAAGGTCCAACAAAACGCAAATCAGTCTGGAGTAAAAAACGAAGGTCCAAAGAAACGCAAATCACTCTGTCCGTAGATCACAAAGTCCTCTGTCAGCTTCCAAAGCAGATCTCTACGTTTGTCACACGTGCACTTACTTCGCACCGTTTCGTTGAAGACGGTAAGAGACCCGTTTTTATTAGGCTGAGGCACACCTAATTTGCATGCGTGCAATGTGACTTTGCGAGACTTCGCGTGAACCGTACGTAATAAAGGTTCACGGACGCCATGTTGAATTCTTTTCTTTCATCCATAGCGCACAGGACAGACAAACACGAGGACGTTTCGCAGGTAAGCCCCCTTCACGTTCCCCACACCCACCCCTGATCTCATGATCACAGAGATGGCAGGGAGGCATCGATCGCCTTCGCCGGTTGCTTCTTCAGAGGGAGACAACGCAAGCCTCATCTTCGCTTGTGCTCTCGTCCGTGGTTGAGAAACATCGCATCCGCTGGGATACTGCTGATATCCGAGTCACTGTCCGATAGGGCTGCTGCAAGCCAGAGCGATGCCTCACTGCTCTCTGACTCCGACTCGCTCTTGTCGTCCAGTGATGGTTGCGTTGCTAACCGTAGGTCTCTAACGTGACGGGGCATACCGTCGACCCGCACCGCCTGTGGGCTGATTACCTCAGTGACGCGTCCAATTCCGTATTTCGTCGTACACTTGCCGCGCGGGTTCTTAATCCAGACGACATCCCCTTTTTTTCAGTTTCTCCCTGGTTACTTCCAGTTCGGGCAACGGGTTAGTCTCTATGCCTTTCACCCTGACGTGATACCTGTGCAAGGTGTCAGCCGGCACTGTAGAGGATGAAACGTTATCCTTTGGGGTTACGTTATACAGGTAGACTGCCTCAAATACCGTGCAGCCCGTCCTGGCCGCGATGGTTTTGACAGTTCCGCTCGATGACCCCATTTCCACTCGGTACGTGGGCGCATCGAAACCTCAGGTGTACTCCCCAGCCATCAGCAAACTTTCCGAACTGCTCACTGGTGAATGCAGCGCCATTGTCGGTTAATATCTCCGTTGGGGGGGGGGGCACGTTCAAGAAAAATACTGTTTAACTGACGGACGATGATGGTTGCATCTTGCCGGCGCAGCATGCGCCATATCGCAAACCTGGATGGACCGCAATCAATGAGAGTCAGGAAATCCTCGCCGTTGCGGTGAGTAACATCCATCGCCAGCCGGCTCCAATGGCTTTTCACTCCCAGCTTTCCTTTCTCCCAGCGAACGGGTGCTGGATCAATGGATTGGCATGCTACACAGTCTTTGAGCACTTTCCTGACGTCTGCCTTCTGTACTCCTGGTTCAACCAACTTAGCGAAATATAGGGTCCGCTTGACCCCAGGGTGCCTGGTTTGTTGGTGGACTTCTTTGATGTGATTAGATCGAACGGGGCTCACGGAAGCGGCGCAGGCGGTCTGCATAGGTTCAATAGTCTTTCTTATGGCATCAAGCCATCTTTGAGGTACTCTCGTCAAACAATCTGCTTTGTTCAGGCTGGATTTGACCAGGGACACCTCTATTGACAGCGCGTATTCGTTCACCAGCTTCATGATCGTGTCGAGCCGCCGTCGGATGAGCATCTCGCTCGTGGCTTTGGTTCGTACTCTGGCCCTCCCGGTGAGAGTATCTGAAATCCACTTATGGACGCAAGCAGAATCTGTAAATAGTCGCAGGGTGGTCGTCTTCCAAAGGATTGCCAAGTTTATCCCCTTGATAACTGCATCAAGTTCTGCCAGGTTTATGTGCTGGGAGTCCTTTTCTGGGCGTAACCAGCAAGCGTCTTCCACCACCGTTCCATCATGGACCACCGATACGCCAATGGCGAGAGAGCTTGCATCAATCCACACACTAAGGTTCTGGCTGTCGACGCACCATCTGCTTTGCGCTGGGTTTTCTTTGTGCACTCTGGTGAGGACCTCTTTGAGCATTGTATTAAGAGGGACGTCATGAGTTTTGTCATCCGTTCCAGTGGTGACGTCGGAGGCTCTCCGCTTGATAAACGCCACCGCAACACGAAGCCAGCCGCCCACAGAAAGGTGTCCAACTAACTTTCCGCACAAGGAAAATACGTTTCGTCGTGTGACAACACAAGACATGTCCGGGGTTTCATTTCCTCGTTTCCAATACAGAACGTCATCTTCCTCCCAGACCTGCAAACCAAGTACACGTGCGCCATCCCGTAGCCTTTCCGGTTCCTTGCTGAGAAGGCCAAAGTTGTAGAGATGCTCCCTCACGCACTACGCAGATACAATTTCCTCGTCCACGTACACGTCATCAATATATGTAGATGTTGCCCGCTGAATGCGCTCATCCTTAGTCAGAATGGAGTCAACAATCATTTGCATAATTGATGGCGCCACATTAAGTCCAAATCCCATGCGGGTTAGGCAATACCTTTTCCCTTTGATGAGCACCGTTTGATAGGGCCATAGTGATCTGTGTATACGCACTTGAAGGTATGCTTTGTGAAGATCCAGTACAGATACATTAGATCCCGCTTGCCGCCATTCCCTCAACTTTTTAGTGCATACGTCCGCGCGAGCTGTAAAAGGGTCCACGTGCTCATTCAATTCTCGATAGTCGAGCACCGGCCTCACCTTCTGCCTATTCTGTTGGATAACCGCCATAAACGGGATCAGGCACTTTGGGGGACCCAATTCCTTCTCTGAATAAGGAACTAGCCACCCATTACTAATCCAAGTTTGTAGTTCCTTGTCGTATTCTGCACGAGCTCCGGGGGGAATTTCGTATTCTTGCACCTTATTGCATAATTTCTCGGGTGGCTGCTCCTCCGACCACTTCCAGGAGGCTGTCCAGGACTTCGTGCGCTGGTCGAATTCCGCACAAAAATCAGGCTGTTCCAGCTTCATGGCTGCACTCAGAGCAAGGCCCGCTTTTGCGAAATGTGCCCTACCCTCACCATCAATGCGTACACCACCCAATTCCTTGATGACGTCCATTCCCAGGAGCAGGTCATAACCGAGCAGGTCACCGTTTACAACCACGGCTCGTACGGTTACTGTGGGCCCATCGCCGACACCTGCGCGAATGATGCTAACGCCACAAGAGGCAATCTAGCCACCGCCAACCGTAAATACCGGGACCCTTTCATCATCCCATGCGTTACAGCATGCCTTGCGCACGAGGGTTGCGTGCACCCGGTGTCTACGAGCGCGAAGCGCTCACGCCCGTTTACGCGCACGCTCACTGCGGGCAGCGCCTTATTTGGCGACGATCTGGGGAGAAGACTGGCGCTATAGCTTACTCCCCTTGCCCGTTTCTCGGACAACCTCTTGCCACGTGACCCAGCTTGTTGCACCGGTAGCAACGCACGCGTTTTAACTTTCCTCGATTGGGAGCGTCCTTTGCACCGCTTCGGCTTCGGCAGTCTTTTGAAAAATGGTTCGGCCCGCCACATTTGTAGCATATCACGTCTTCTGTTGGTGGTGAAGACGCTTCCGCAGCTGACGAAACCGGCCCTGTGTCCTCTTTCAAAATGTTTCGGGTTCTGGCCAACAACTCGTCAAGCCCAATCTCACTGAGTCTGGACGATGCTCGCAGCATTCTGCTGGCGCTGTCTGGGAGTCCAGTCAAAAAAGCGCATCCCAGTATTCGCTCGCTTGTTTCACCGAACGACGCGGCTAGCCTCCTCAAATCGGCCAGGTAGACGTCCACAGTCTCATCTATCCCAAGCCGCCGTTCGGTGAACTGCCTCCAGGCGACGGAAGGGTCCACAGCAAAGGCTGCTTATAGCGTTTGCCTAACTTCCTCCAGGCCTGGTTCGTCTCCGAGCTGCTGATACACCGAATATGCTCCTTCGGTCAACCTCAGCGGGATGACCAGTGCAGGATCCTTTATCTTGCAAAGTCTGCAGACGTGCTCGGCTTTCTCCCACCACTCGACTACAGAGGGGCCGGAGGGGGAGCCGTCGAACTCGAGTATTAATCTCAAGTCGAATTTGTCCATGACCGAAATAGCTTGAAGTAATAACGAAGGTCCAACAAAATGCAAATCACTCTGGAGTAAAAAACGAAGGTCCAAAGAAACGCAAATCACTCTGTCCGTAGATCACAAAGTCCTCTGTCAGCTTCCAAAGCAGATCTCTACGTTCGTCACACGTGCACTTACTTCGCACCGTTTCGTTGAAGACGGTAAGAGACCCGCTTTTATTAGGCTGAGGCACACCTAATTTGCATGCGTGCAATGTGACTTCGCGAGACTCCGCGTGAACCGTACGTAATAAAGGTTCACGGACGCCATGTTGAATTCTTTTCCTTCATCCGCAGCGCACAGGACAGACAAACACGAGGACGTTTCGCAGGTAAGCCCCCTTCACGTTACCCACAGAAAGTATGCTTATCAATAACTCTAACAACGAAAATGTATTTAAAAAATCAAGCAACATTTACAATACAGCTCTCAAAAACAGTGGGCACCATAATATCGAAATTAAACATATATCCTTTTTCAGCGAAAACCTGTATTTCTTCTTCATCTCACACAGCAACATTTTTGATATTTTTAAATTTGATATTTTTGACGCTCGTTTCACTACAAAGTCAAGAGAAATATATAGTGTTTAGTTTTTCTTTGCTGATCACCAGAGCAATAGTTCATTTAATTGTAATAGGAAAATCAGGAGAAAGATGAGGTCTTGTCAAGAATAACGGCAAGTCAAAATACATAAAAAACTCTAGTTGTCCCCCCCATCAAAAAAACAACCTTGCTCCCGAAATTTTAAACGAATTTTTTGAGAATAAAATGCAACTATAAAGTATATATGCTTTAAAGTTTGTAAAACAACCTCATGCAGCTTGCAATTTGAAAGATTTTCGGAGATTATGAGAAGTATATATATAGACATTTTTCGAAATAACTATGTTCTTACATTCACCCATGAGCTTAATGTTAATAAGAAAATTCCGTTTTAGAGGTTCTCATTGATTCTAACAATAACGAATTCATCACCTCTCCCTATAAAAAAAAACATGTTAAAAATAACACTTCTCAGACTCAAAGTACATTAGGAAGAACAAATGTAATATATCAGTTAAAATGCCCCCATGGAAGAATTTATCTCCGACAATAACAATAAAACTAATTCTTACATTAGTTTCACTACCACAACACTTTCTCGAAGATTAACCTTATATCTCTCTGACACTAGCACCATTTGCTAACACCTGAAAAACATGACTGCCCCCTTCTCAATATAGACACATACTAGTTAACAATACTAAAATAATACACCACGATACCAACACCAAAAGATTAAAAATTCTTGAAGCCTTCTACATAAAAACTAAACATGCCAAAATCAATAATGTGAATTATGAAACTAGTCACTATATTGTTAAGTGTCTAGCACAGTAATTAACGTTACCAAATGCTTAGCCATTAAGCAATTATACATTTTAATCTTTAACGCGCTCAGAACGTAATCAAATTCTTAACGGTGAAGCAATCAAACTTTTGAATCTTGTACGCTCTTAGAACGTAATCACGCTCTCGTGTAACATCTCAATATTATAGACGCTTATTTTAAGTTGTAAATTACTGGCCGTTATAATACTAAAAAACTCAACAACGGAGACAATTTTTTCAAGAAACCAAATTTAACACCGCCTCAAGGTGATTTGACGAATCAAATCGAAAGTACTCGCGAAAAAGGAAAGAAAATGGAACAAGAAACACATGGAACTTACATACAGCTATTTGACCGAAACACTAAATGGACCATTCAGAAAATTGAAAAAATAAAAAATAAGTCTTATCAAGCAAAAACACTCCGTGTTATAAAATAATGTTAGCCTATATATATATATATATATATATATATATATATATATATATAAAATAAAGCGGCAGCTTGAATAGAAAATAGTACGACAGGTACGATTTGTAGAAATTTAGACGACTCGTCTACATTATGTCTGAATGGGAAATTTGAAATTCTAAACTTTAAAACCCCCAAAATCTTTTAAAGTGTAGAAGTGAAATAGCAAACAACTGTTTACACAGAATAAACTTTACTTAAGGATAACAATACATGATTCTATTACTATGGATAAAAAAAAATATATTTTGTCTAGTTGTGGAAATTATCATATATATATATATATATATATATATATATATATATATATATATATATGGCAATAGTCGAGTATGCGGTTCCCCAACATCATGACATAAAACATTATGTATAAGCGATGAAAAAGGTTTCATGTTGTTGCCCATCTCTCTGTCTCTCGTTCTCTTTCGCTCTCTCTCTCTCTCTCTCTCTCTCTCTCTCTCTCTATATATATATATATATATATATATATATATATATATATATATAGATGTGCGTGTGTTCATTTTATTTTTAGAGCTTTTTTTATCTAATTTAAAATTTGGTTACAATAGAATAAATTAATGGTGGGAGTCATTAGTCTGATTATCATAGGTATTTTTTAAATTTCTAATCATTTATTTAATTTGTTAGTCAAAAATATAATTAGGAAATCGATTGTCAATGAGAAATTGCTTGATATTTTTCTGAGGTACGAGATACATTTTTATCGGTTTAATAGATTATTTATCATTGTCATATCGATGGGTACATTCACTTTTATAATTTTATAGAAAGAAGTCTCGATTATATTGAAGTCTATGTCAATAACTACATATAAAAACGGAATTCATCATTAACGTTTAGCTCATAAGTGAATTTAAGTACAGAGTTATTATGAAAAATGTTACTTAGGTTTATATTTCATAATTAGTGTCTGCCAAAATAAGGATATCGTCAACGTAACGTGCATAAATAGTGAGGTAAATAATGATTACCATAGTTATTTCCAAGGTAGACCATATAAAAGTTGCTAAAAGTCCATGGATCCCGTAGAAACACCCTCAATTTGGATATTTATGGATCATTTATGATCATAGAATTGTTATTATCAACATAAATTCTCTTTATATTTTGATTTTTAGCGTACTTTTGCCAGTGCTGTAAAATCCTCGTCACTAACATTACAGTATTTTATTTGGTAAGTGAGGCAAGCGGCGGGGGGGGGGGGGGTAGAGTAACATAAACTTTTGTTCTACTAGGCGTGATCCGCGAGCACTAAAATTGTCATTATTAACATTACTGTATTATGTTTGGTAAGCAAGAGGGGGGGTAACAAAAACTTTTGTTTTACTTGAAGTTGTCCGGGAGAATGGATGTAAATTACAGTATAAAATTTCAATCTTTTTTGACTAGTTTGATTATCAACATTATTTCTCTCTCTATTAAAGTGATTTAACAACAGAATTACCCGGCATCAAGAAGTTCATTGTGCTTTGTTCTACTCGGCGTTGTCTAGTTGCAATAAATGTAAGATCACAGTCTTACATTTAAAAAGAGATGCTCCGTTTAATGAATTATATTATTTTCTTTTCAACACATTAAAACAGGAGAGAGGAATAGGCTGAGCAGATGAGAAATAGAGGGTTGGGGAGAGGAAGGGAAAATTTGTGGAGAAGGAAAGAGAGAAACATAAAAAGACGACTAGAGAGAGAGAGATAGAAGTTTTAATATAAAGATTTTACACACGCTATTTAACTTCTATTTTGTTTTATGGCCTCTAAGCGATGTTGTTTGCATGAACATTTCAATCCTTTCGTTTGTTTCTTTCATGTTATCATTATAAGTCACTTATGTTACTTGTTACAATTATTTGTTACTTATTAGTTACTTATGTTACTTGTTACAATTACTTGTTACTTATTAGTTAATACATGTCACTTGTTACAATTATTTGTTACTTATTAGTTAATAGATGTCACTTGTTACAATTATTTGTTACTTATTAGTTAATAGATGTCACTTGTTACAATTATTTGTTACTTATTAGTTAATAGATGTCACTTGTTACAATTATTTGTTACTTATTAGTTAATAGATGCCACTTGTTACAATTATTTGTTACTTATTAGTTAATAGATGTCACTTGTTACAATTATTTGTTACTTATTAGTTAATAGATGTCACTTGTTACAATTATTTGTTACTTATTAGTTAATAGATGTCACTTGTTACAATTATTTGTTACTTATTAGTTAATAGATGTCACTTGTTACAATTATTTGTTACTTATTAGTTAATACATGTCACTTGTTACAATTATTGTTACTTATTAGTTAATAGATGTGACTTGTTACAATTATTTGTTACTTATTAGTTAATAGATGTGACTTGTTACAATTATTTGTTACTTATTAGTTAATAGATGTCACTTGTTACAATTATTTGTTACTTATTAGTTAATATATGTCACTTGTTACAATTATTTGTTACTTATTAGTTAATAGATGCGACTTGTTACAATTATTTGTTACTTATTAGTTAATAGATGTGACTTGTTACAATTATTTGTTACTTATTAGTTAATAGATGTCACTTGTTACAATTATTTGTAACTTATTAGTTAATAGATGTCACTTGTTACAATTATTTGTTACTTATTAGTTAATAGATGTCACTTGTTACAATTATTTGTTACTTATTAGTTAATAGATGTCACTTGTTACAATTATTTGTTACTTATTAGTTAATAGATGTCACTTGTTACAATTATTTGTTACTTATTAGTTAATAGATGTCACTTGTTACAATTATTTGTTACTTATTAGTTAATAGATGTCACTTGTTACAATTATTTGTTACTTATTAGTTAATAGATGTCACTTGTTACAATTATTTGTTACTTATTAGTTAATAGATGTCACTTGTTACAATTATTTGTTACTTATTAGTTAATACATGTCACTTGTTACAATTATTTGTAACTTATTAGTTAATAGATGTCACTTGTTACAATTATTTGTTACTTATTAGTTACTTATGTTACTTGTTACAATTACTTGTTACTTAGTTAATACGTGATACATTTTACAATTATGTATTTCTTTTTAGTTACTTATGTAAATGTTAAAATTATTCATTAGTTCTTCGGATAGTTACTAAGAAGTACTAATCGTACCTTATTGTCCTGAAACAAATAAAATTAGACTTTTTTATTCGGGGTAAATAATGTAGGTCTTCTTCAAAGAAGGTGTGCTTCATCTCGTGGTCTAGAAAACAAAACCACACTTACCACTATCTTATATCTCTATAAAGCCACGAGTCACCCATACGTGAAATGATGTTGCCACATAGCGTCTCCCTTTTGAACAAGGTAAACACAGAATTTCTAACCTAATATGCCTAGGCACTGTCTACCAAGTTCCAGCCCCTGTCTCATCATCCGCAATGTTGCATCCATGTGCTTTTTTTACAAGTACTTCAACTGAATATGATTCGGGGACTTTACTCAACGTAAATACCCACAACATACCCGACTAGCACCAAAAAAACAACCTATTCACTATAGAATCCCCGGATATCAGAATACTTTTTACTCTAATAGCTTCTTTTCTCGCATCGCTTGTCATAGGAATTCCGTCCCTGTTCCCTGTTTCCGTAACTGCACCAATAGTAATTTAAATGTAATGTAAACACGCATCTTACTGAACAACTGTTCACTTAGGATGGCACCGAAAAATCTGTCCCCAGTAACCCTCACGGCGTTCGTGGCAATGGTATGTCTTGACTGGGGTGAAGAAAATAAAAAATAAAAATAAAAACAAAATGTAATTAAGATAAATTATACAAACAAAAAGTAACATTCAATGAAATAATTACTTATTACTTATTACTTATTACTTATTACTTATTACTTATTACTTACTACATGTTCTGTAGAGAGTTACTAAGAAGTAATAATAGTACTCAATCGTCTTTAAACTTTAATTAATATTTGGGTTAAATCAATAGTCAATAAAACACTATCTTTTAATGTACTAAGCAGTCACCACTTATCAAGGCCCATAGGCCACTCGAGGATACGGGTTAATGAGTTTGTCAGGAGGACAGTTAAACAACAACGTGAGGATTGGTAACTATGGTTTAAACTTGCCAGAATTAGATTATTTAAGAGGAAGGCTCAGCAAAAATTTGTTTACATTGAACTTGAAAAGGACCATGCAGTAGTCAGCTGGGAAGCAGCCCCAAGATATTGTGTTCCACAGACGGATAGTTCTTGGAAATAAACTTTGCTCGTTCAAGTTGCGTTTAGTTTTAGGTACATAGAGGAATAACGGAAAATTATCTACATTTGTTGTAGCTAGACGAGTTCTTGTTGTAAATGTTTTACGCTATTTATAATAAACAATCTGTAACTACTCAGCGTCGAATCATTATGTCATTTTAGTTTACCATTTTAAGTTAAAAAAAATAATAAGTCACGTATGAACGGAAAACAACCGCATACACATAAACACGCGAAGTGATCACACAATGTTATTAATATAAATATAATAAAAATACCTATGTAAAGGAGATCACTCCTATTTTAACCTTAAAATTAAAATAGGTGTAATCTCTCTAACATATTAAACGTTTTTGGATCAGCATTTTAACTTTACTCCATTTTATTAATCTTCCTAGCCTGAATAATATTTTCGTAAAGAACTAAAGCGAATTAGAATTTTTTTAGTGTAAGGATAAAAAAGAAGTTAAAATCAAATAGCGATTTGATAGATGTAAAGCTATTTAGGTCTACAGTCGCGATAATATTCAGGTTCGAACTCAATAAATATAATAATAATTTTTTTTTTTAGTTTAAAATTTTTTTTGTTCACCCCACTGTAGACGTAAGGGGCTACTGAGAATTAGGGCGAAAGTTTTGGGGGTGATCCTTAATTGGGAGTTGCGCAGCGAGATGCTTGTTTACATTAGTTTTAAATTTCTGCATGTCGGTACAGTCTTGGAAACAGGGAGCAGAGAGGGAGTTCAAAAACTCGACAGCTTGAGGAAAGAAGCTATTAGAGTAGAAGTCTCTCCGGCATCTGGTGACCTTCACAAGGAATGGATGGGATTTAGCTGATTGTCGAGTTGGTCGAGTGTATTTACGTCGAGGGGGCACCGGAGCAGTAAGTTCATCAGAGCACATTCCATTGGAGTACTTGTAAAACAAGCACAAGGATGTAACATTGCGGCGATAGGACAGGGGCCTATTAGATTAGAGACAATCTTTTGGACCTTGTCTGAGAGGGAGAGACTAGTGGATTGTGCACCAGTCCAGATGTGACAACAATACTCTGGTGGCTTTGTAGAGATATAGGATACTGTCAGGTGTGGGAAGTTTTCTAGAATGGTAGAGGATCGCACCTTCTTTGCAGCAGTTTGACAATGTCTTCTATGTATTTGTTCCAAATGTTTGCATGCTTTAAAGATGACTGGTATTTTTATTAATTTTAAGTTGTTATCTTATTTAATTGTATTTATTTTTTATGTTTTTATGTTATTTTTGTTTTATTCTTATTTTCAATCTACTGACCGGAGAAATACCCGTTTAGATTGTTCTTGAGGTTAAATTTAAAAGAAATTGTAAAGAATAGGTAGCTTCAATACAAAGAAAAATATATGACCACCCATAGAAGGATACCTCTGTCTTATTCTTACATAAATGGTATCTTCGTTCTCACCGGGTAATTTGCAAAGTCGTTGACCTACCAATAATTTCTGCCAGCATGACCCCGAAAATTTGAATAGATTCGCCAAAGTTCAGCTAAGTTTTCTTTTACATGCTTTAAATATGACTGGTATTAAAAAAAATAATTTGAACTTGTTATCTTATTTAATTTTATTTATTTAAATATTTTAAAATTTTTATTTTTGTTTCATTCCGTGTGCCTTATTTTCACCCTACTGACCGAAGAAATGCTTGTTTCAGTTGTTCTTAGGATTAAATGAAAAAAGAATTGTACAGAATAGGTAGCTTAAATACGAGAAAAAACGGTCTGAATACATATACTTACTCATGAGAAGGGAAACATCTTCAATTTTCTGTATCTCTAGTAGGTGACATGTCAACTTGTTTTTCTTAATATTGTCGGAGCTTTGAAATAACTGACTAGTATACGGGCGCACGATTTCTCCTGTTGCTGTGATGGAACCGTAGACCTTGTCAGGTCATCAATCTAGGAGAAGGAAAACTCCGATATAAAAACTGTGCTACTGACTACTTATTTCTTGGCAGCAAACCGTTAAGGAGGGGGGCCTCTTTAGTACTGATCGACAACCTTCTTAGAGCCGGAATCTCGAACAAAATATCCGGTTTGCAAACCTAAAATTGCTTAAAGAGTAGATAGAATCTGCATATCGCCCGGCCTTTGTACTCCTTCTTTGTTTATTAGCCAGGCGCAGAGGTACTAGAACAGGGACACCCCAAAGACACCCAATATTTGGCCTTGTTTCCTGACTAACTATCTCTGCAACTTGGGGAGAATCTTTTGTAACTAATTATCACATGACTAGTCTGGATCACTCTTGTTCCGATAGGTTGAGAATACAGGTTAGACAGCTTGTCTGGTTGCTATTTCCGACTGTTAGTGCAGGAGCCGTAACTCTTAGGTAGTGCAAAAGGCAAATGCTCCATAAACAGTTTTATAATATCGTGGGTAACTGTACGTATTTTTAAGAAGCCAAAATTAACACCGCCTGATCGAAAGTACTTGCGAAAAAGGAAAGAAAATGGAACAAAAAACACATTGAACTTACATACATCAATTTGACCGAAACACTAAATGAACCATTCAGAAAATTGAAAAAATAAAAAATAAGTCTCATCAAGCAAAAACACTCCGTGTTATTGAATAATGTTTGCCGAAATGAATATATATATATATATATATATATATATATATATATATATATATATATATATATATATATAAATATATATATATATATGCGTATATGTATATATATATTAAATATATTATATTAAATATTATATATATCATATAAAAATTATATATTAATATATATAAATATTATATATATATTATATTATATATTATATTACAAAAAACATTACATGTCCACACCGATTTCAGGAGATTTGAAACCCCTACCATTTGATAATGAGGTATACCCTCGAAATATCTTATGGGACACTATAACACACATTAATTATTGTGTAAAAGTGTTGACTTAACAAGTAAGGTTTACTATAAAAAAAACTTTAAATTCTTACCAACATACACAAGTTTACGTAATAGAAAAGGAAACGCCTGGATCAGACAGCTAACTGGAGTAAATTACATCATCACCACCATAAAACCGGCAAAACATAGATGAGCAGGACACCTTTTGAGGTGTACATGTGGACATATAGAGCGATAGTATGGAACCCGAGGCAATGGAAAAGACCTTAAGGAGGCTAAAAACCCAATGGAAGGACGACCTCGATAGTCAACTAGATCCTACTAGTCAGATAAAACAAGATGGAAAGAAACCAGGAAGGCTTCATCCACCAGGAGTTAAACAAAAAGACCCTGATGATAATAGTAATTATGATGTCCTTATATAACGCTTCTTGTTTTTACGTGCATTTCGGCTCTACGTGAAATCGTTGTCCCGAACGGCAAAGAGAACGGCTCCTTTTTGTTAATATTATTAACACACGTGGACCCCTCTTGTTGTTATTACGCACAAATAATTCCCACAACCAACCAGAACTAGTATCAAAACGATGTATTTTTATCAACACTGTAAAAATCTTACACATATCAAAACACCCATGAGTTCAGGTGTGATGTGTGTGTGTGTTTGGTTCTAAAACTATAGCCCTAATCTCTTAATATATAAAACTCAATGTCTGTGTGTATGCATATATGTGTGTGATGTTTGTGTGTTCCATATAGAAAGAAAGGTTAGATAATCTACATAAAATCTAAAAGTGTAGACTTTTGTAAAATGTACTGGCGAAGACACCTGATGTGTTCCCGAGTCTCTAAGTGCACCCATAAGTGTACTATGATGGCATAACCCTAATAAAACTTCAAATATATTCTTCTTTTATGAAATTTAAATCATATGTATAAACTTTTCTGGGGAGACAATGGAAGTGAGCCCGAATGTCTAAGTGCCCTCTTTACTTTGGGGGCCTATGGTGGCCGAACATCCTTTACAACTTCAATATGTATAAAATGTTAAAATGGAAGTCGCTCCGAATCACTACGTCATCCTCTATGTGCCGAATATCTACGTTCCCCATACCTCTAAGTTACCAATGGAGGCAGACCCTTAAAACTTTAAGTACGTATATCTGATTTTAATGAAATTAAAACCATATGTATAAGACACTAATTCAAAGAGTTTTCAAACATTTCCGTTTCTTCAAATTAGGAGGCGAAACGGGAGGAAGGGGCCTTAAAAACATAGAAAGTTATATGGAAGAGTACATAGTAGTAATCATCACTGAGAAACGTCGGGTCTTGCTGATAGTTAAAAAAACAATCATCAAAATTATCAATCATGAGCTAAAAAAATCCGAAACATAAATACAATTAATATTAATAGCTACTTAAAAAATCGAGTAAAATACTTATATGGAGTTCGGGGATGGGAGCATGATTCTCTTGGGTTCTTCAACAGTAAACGCCTGTGCAAGGATCCCGTTAGTAAAAATTAAATAACGATTCGTGTCGCTACAAACGAGTTTGAATCGTAAATGTCTATGGGCAACAGACTAAAAATTTCCATTATCTCTACATTTATAAAGTTAGGTATGTGTATTTAATATATATATATATATATATATATATATATATATATATATATATATATATATAATTTAAATATCAGCAAATGTAGGGAACCCATTTTCATAAATTCATTAAAATTACATCTAGTTGTTTCGACCTACTTTAATTATAAACATATTCAAGATATACACAATATTCAAAATATACACAATATTCAAAACGTACAAAACATCAATTTTCTTGATGAGATAATCATTAGTGCCCATAAAAATTTACCCCCAGGCTGGAAAAACTGAATTGACCTTGAATCATTCAATCCCGAGCAACGTTGAGTCTTCCTGTTAGTGTTATATATTACATCTGTTGCACAAAATGCCCGCATAGCGGATAGCTAGCCGAAATAAAACCAGATTTTAAACTCAGATTTAATAACCATAGACATTGTATCAGCCAAAATTACACTCTCTTGCAAACAAAACACCCATTATCTAAGATAACATGTATTTTAATTGACACAGACGCACATAAACAAAAAGATTGTGCATTAACATAAATAACAAGAGACAGTAAAACAACGTCCATCACAAACCTGGCCAAACATTTTGGACAAAACCGTCTCACAAATGAGTCCGAAACACCAAACAAATCTGACACGGAAATCACTGAAATATGCTGCCAGAAATACAATAAGACCTCACATATTAGAAAACTGAAATAATAGGCCAACCAACAACGTGGCAAATATTTTTTGGAAGAACTATCGCAGGAATATATAGATAGACTCTCTAACCTGTCTCAAAAGAGGATAGCTGTACTATAATTAGGAGTGGATGATAATTGCTGCTTAAGATCAAAGCTTAATGACCAATGCGTTAAAGATAAGTGGTCTCAGCAACGACAACAAGTTCAGGTTCTACCACACAGTAGAGAGTGTGAGCCACCTGACATCCAATTGTAAGGTTTTGCAGGGTGACAGCTACTATAAAAGGCGACACAAAGGAGTGTGTAATTATCTCCACTGGACCATATGTAAAATAATTGAATATCACGCGCAGCAGCAAGTTCTGGGAATATATACCAGAAATAACTGTTGGAAGTAAGTCATACATGATGTACTATAATTATGAAATACCCACAGCTACCCAACTAGAAAACGGGGCTGGTAAACCTGATATAATGATATGGGACAAGTGAGCGAAAGTAGCAACCGTATTAGAAGTCAGTGTCCATAATGATGCTGGCTTAAACAGAACTGAAAGAGAGAAGATTACTAAATGTCAAGGTATTATGTACAACATGAAAAGAAACTGGAATCTCAGGAAGATCTCCATCATTCCACTCATCATAAAGGAGCAACCGGACGCATGAAAAATAATTTTTTAAAAGTACATGATTAATATACTCGATAAACAAAGAACAATAGACATCCAAACAATTGCGCTTAAAGGGGTGGTTAGGGTTAGGGTTAGGGTTAGAATCCTAAAAAGATCTCGTTAGTATCTCTGAAATAGTGGGATAATGTCTGGCATCCGGTAGGATGTCTCATGCCCATAAAAAAAGAATAGAATATTAAAAAAAAAAGAAACAGAATAGATTTTTAACTGTACATCTTTAGTGTAGAAAAACATCTAAAATTTGGGTCCTAAGCTTAAGGATAAGATAACAATTTCAATTAAGGGAATTTTTCTTAATTGGTGTCTAATATCTCTGGATCAAATTCCATGCAAATGAGAAATATTTTTTTCTTCAAATGGTAGTTGTGCATATATTACTAACCTAACCCTAACCTTAACCCTAACCCTAACCCTAAACCTAACCCTAAACCTAGCCCTAACCTCTAGCAACCTTTTAATATTTATTAAATTGGTCTCTAACACCTCATGTTTAAAGTTCATCAAAGTTGTGCGAGTGCAAAACCTACTTCAAAATCAAGTCCGTTTTTCTTCCCTAATGCCTCTTTCTCACAGAAGAGGGAAACTAGTCTTTCTTCACTCTATTGTTATTTCCATGGTTGCTGCTAGAATGAGCTCGAATCTATGGACCCCTATAAAACATTCCAAACAACCACTGCAAATATTTTTCTTTTCTTCCTCTGTGTACCTAAAACTAAACGAATTTCCATGACCAAGAACTACCGGTCTATGGAACACAATACAACGGGTCTGTCTCCCAGCTGACTACAAGATGGTCAAGCCCAGTGTAAACAAATTCTGGTTGAGCCGTTTCCTTAAATAATCAAATTCTGCCCAGTTTCAACCATAGTTACCAATTGTCACGGTATTGTCACACCGTCCACATGACAAACTCACTAATCCGTATCCTCGAGTGGCATTGGGCCTTCATAAGAGGTGACTGGTAAGTGCATAAATAATTGGAGGTGTTTGGAAATTTTATGAAGAGCTTTCATCTCCACTTTTGTCTCGTTTTGCATAAAAAGCTAAACAAGAACATAAGTCAGTCGTAAGACCTCCGCCTGCCAACGCAAGGTTAAATTCGGTCAAAATGCCAAACTTGACTGAAAGTTCATATAAGATAAAAAGTTTCATAGTCTCAACGATGAAAAAAAAAACGGGAGTTTTCGCCAAAAGTGTGACCTTTTATTTTTCTGTGACATTGGCCATGAACTTTTACTTAGATATCTCAATATTAAATCAGTTCTAAGTTCGACCATGAACGATATTTTAGCCAAAGTTGGTGACAGTTGGTCAAGCGGTGTCGATGCTAGGCTGTACACAAACAAACATAGTTACAAATTTGGTGACAATTGGTCAAGCGGTGTCGATGCTAGGCTGTACACGAACAAACATAGTTACAAATTTGACCGAATACATAACCTTATCGGCGGAAGTAATTTCACTAAATACATCCCACATTATTCATCCGTACGCATCGCAGCTGTATTCTAAAATTCATAATGATCGGTTACTTAATTTGTGATTTTGCCCGACAAAAACATATCTACATAGGCACATACTTTATATATATATATATATATATATATATATATATATATATATATATAATTTTGGCACTTTTAGCTTTTCTCTTTTAAAAAAGCCCACGAAACCGTTGGGCGATACTTTGATTTATTTTAATTCATACTGTCGGATCTATTTAATTTTCATCCTTTTATTGTCATATATATATATATATATATATATATATATATATATATATATATATATATATATATATATATATATATACTTATTATTTTAAGTATACACGTATAATATCATAAGGTGATATAATATTTTTACAGATACTCATTTTTAATGTTTATGCCATCTTCAGTGTAGGAGATCCCATTTACTGCCGACCGAAAGATTCAAACCAAGTTGCAAAGTCACCTTTGATTCTACCGCCTGATATTCAACCCCTAGACCAACATCAATTAATATGGAAATGAAGAAAATTTAAACTCTATAAATGTCAAATTAGTGGACATATACAGTAAGCTAAGTCAGATTGTGCTCAACGGCAGAGGCTGGAACATAGCTTTACGCCTAGTGTGATGGCTTATTTTTAAATTCTCTTTAAAAAATATAGTTCCGTTGAGTCACACATTGAACTCGCGTTAGCTTGATTGAATCAGGAAAAAGGCAACCGGCAATACACCAACCCATTCCCGAAGAAGAAGGTAATTCATAGGATGATGGCGTAGACCTAACAGAACCATCATAATTCAGCCCAAATGGATGAACTCCTTTGCGAACTAGAATCAGAATCTACTTCTGATTCCCTAGCTGACATTTACATGTCTCTCATGGCAACACAATGTCAGTTGAATGTGGGATAACCATCTTCTTCAAGGGCGCACGATGGAAGAGTGCAAAAGAAATCTGTGAACAAACCCTCCCGAAGGCGGAGGTAATGCACTTCAACAAAGAAGGAACTGTCAAGAGGCAAGGCAGTCTCTAGTTTGCCAGAATGATGTCATAAATACCCCCGACTGGTATAGAAAAAAGTGAGTTTGCAAAGTCAGTTAAATTCTCAGAGAGAAATTGGGAGAGGATGAAACTGATCGATAGCGATGGGCTGAGTAAATTGCAAATTACGGCTAATTAGAACAATTAAAATGGAATTTTCTTTAAAAAAAACTCAATTCTAAAACTAATGAATATTTTAACGTGTAGTTTGTAGTTTGTGTTAGTATAATAACGGAAAGATTGTGTGTGTTATTTGACAATTATTAATAAAGTATGTTTACCACCTAGTTGGGAGCCCAGGGCGATTCAGTTGTTTAAAATATAGATATACAGATAGTCTATCGTATATTTGAAGATATCTCTATCCGGTTTGTTTTACTGCGTTTGTGGAAAAACGTCGAAAGTGATATGGAAGATGTCTTTAAAAAGTGTTGGTGGGGTTAAATGGTTTTTGTTTTTTTTTTGTTTTCGGTTTTGGAGCGGGTTAAAGGGGGTTGCCTTGTTTGTTTATTTTTTGGTGCAGGTCGGCGCCATAACTATGTGGTCCGTCACGATAACCACTTCCCCGTGGGTGGTAAACAAAAACACAAGAATAAAAAAAAAAGAGAAGTGATGATGATGAAATTGGTCTGGGTGTTTTTTTTATCGTCAATGGTCGTTTCCCGCCTTAATCTATAGATTTGTGCATTTTGACACACACGCAAACAACCTGGCATAGGCCCTCGGACATATACGAGAAATGGGATATTGCTCTGTTCGCTACTAGAATGCCTTAATCCCAGGTATTACCTCCTCATTTGAGACAGGTATTGGTTTATTGCCATTCGCCTGACGTAAACCTATTAGAAATGCCGACGGATCCGATCACAGCAACATTTGTACCCATCCAGAGAGCCCCCTTTTTTGGGTAGAGGGCCTGAATTCTTTATTATAAACTGACATGTCTAATTTATCTGAAGTGGGAGGAGGCAGGTTAATATTGTACAAACTAACACACACACAAATATAAACATACCCAACAAGTATATACACATCATACGTAATCATACATAAACACAAACATACAGACACACCGACGAACACATACACAACACACACCTAAACACAGACACACAAACACATGAATCTACGGACACATACACAAACAATACACATTAACTCGAACACAAAACATGAACACATACATACCCAAACACATATACGCACAACGCACAGACACACACAAATACAAAGCACACAAAAACAAAACAAGACAAGCTATACACATATAAAGACACACACACATGCTCTCCCATGAACGCATATAATCATACATACCTACACACTTACACACAGACAAATGCAAACATTCAAACACACGCACACACATAGACACACATGACATACAGAAAAACGTACATAAAAATCACACACACATACACACATACAAACATACACGCATATGCACACGTACAAAAATACAAAAACAGGCACATACACAAACGCAAACCGAACACAACACACTCACAAACGAACACACAAATGCATAAACACGCGCAAAAATACAAAAACACATGCACTTAGCTACACATTAATATAAACGCACACACACACGCACAAAACACAAATATGCATAAATAAACGAATACGCACACAAACAAACAGTCATATACGCACGCACACACAAAATGCACAGTACACAAATACTCATATACGCATGTACATACATATAGACACACATAAACGCACATAAAACACACATAAACACTATGACAAGAGGAGGAGGATAGATCAAGGCCTGCTTTTTAGGGGATGAATAGCTTCAGCAACACTAAGCGCAGTTTCTGCCACTTGGCACTAAGTTGTAAGGTTCTGTCGAGTGACGGCTACTACACAATGCGATAGAATGAAGAGTATAAATGTTTACACTAGACCATTTGCAAAAAAACATTTGAACACCGAGTGTAGCTGCAAGTCCTTGGAACATACACCAGAAAGAACTGTTGGGAATAAGTTATACACCACCCACTATGACTATGCAATCCCTACCGCTACATACTTAGAAAATGTACCTGTTATACCTGACATAGAGTAGCAACCCTAGTTGAAGTCAGCGTCCTTAATGAGGCCGGTCTAAACAGAGCCGAGAGAGAGAAGAGCACTTAATACTAAGGTCTTATGTACGATATGAAAAGAAACTGGAATCGTAGGAATATTTCAATCATTCCAATAAATACAGGAGCCACTGGGCCTACGAAAAGAACTTAAAAACTACCGGTGAACCAAGTGTAAGAGAAATTCAAATTATTCCACTTAAAGGAACGGTTAGCACTTGAAAAGATCTCTCAGTTAGAGTCTCTGAAATAGCGGGTAAATGTCTACCATCTGGTAAGATGCTTTATCCACAGGGGAAAAAAACAAAGAAAAAAGAAAATTTAAAAAAATTTATATATATACAGAGTGAGTCAGAAGTAACCGAGCAGTAATAAACTTTCTTGAAATTTACGTAATACATTAAATATTAAAAAAGCTTTGTAGAGCACAATTACAGCAAGTGCTCGAAATGCTGATTGCGTTATACGATTCATTTAGTAGTTCTATGATAGATTTGCATACGGGTACTGGAGAGGTGCCACTCAGAACTCTCTCAGGGTACAAAATCGACTTTGTAATCCAGTGAGTAATGATCTCTTCTCTTCTTTACAACCCCTATATCACAGTCTAGTTGCTAGTCTTTCTCTATCCTATCACTATTTATGTCGTAGGTGCTCAACTAAGCTCCAATCTCCGGCCACTCCATCAATTCACAGCAAGAACTCGTCTAGATAGCATCACTGCAAAGAACTTTTCTTTCTTCCTCCGTGTACCTAACATGAAACAAAATTTCCATGAACAGTTTTTTTCCAAGACTTTCTCATCTCTGAAACACGTTACCGCGGTACTGCTTTCCTGCAGACTATAACATGGTCCTCATCAAGTCCAATGTAAACAAATAGCTGTTGCACCGTTGTCTTAAGAAATTACATTTTGCTCCTTTTCGTCCATCGTCTTCAATTCTTTCATAGTAATGTTTCATCATCTAATCTAATGAATCCTTATCCTCGTGTGGCTTTTAGCTTAAGTACATGGTGTCTTATCAAAATGAATAAATGCAAAAAGTTGGGCTCATTTTTTGCACTAACCGTCAAGTCAAGACGCCCTATTTCAAGTTATTACAACTATACACAATGTTCACACCATCTTTTTATATACGGTTTATGTATATGCGATATCAGTCTCCACGTTATCTAATTTGCATATTAGTTTTAGAAAAAGGACATTTTATTAATTAACTATTATTTATTATTGTAAATTGAATGATTGTTCTGATTTTAATATAAAAATAGTTTTATTTCGTAATATTGTTTTTATTTCTGGACAAATATTTAGCATTTGTGTTCAAATGTTCCTTTCTTTAGAGGGACCGACTTGATTTTTAACAAGTTTATATCTATTCTTTATGGAACTCGCTCCAGACAAGGCATGACGCCACTTGATGTAAAGAGCTAACAAGAACAAATATGATTAACGCAAATACAGGAGATGCCTATAGGCATCAATCTTGAAAAGACCAAGGCTATAGGTAGGAGGAAAACAGTTAGCAGGAAGAGAGTTCCACAAGACTGCAGTTTTTGAGAAGAAGCTACTGGAATAGGAAGCTGTATTACAATTATATATCAAAGCAGCGAATTGATGGAGACCACTAGACCAACCAGTCAAACGAGCTGGAACAAAAGAAGCGGCGAATATATCACATAATTCTGAAGAACACATGCCATAATAGTATTTATAGAAAAGACCGAGACTAGCAACATAACGACCGCACAGAGAAAAAGAAAAAGTGGGCCAATCAAATTACAGATACGTTTCCGAACCTTATCAAGAACCCTAAATGGGACAGAGATTCACCAGCCCAAATATGACAACAATACTCCATACATGGTCTGATAGTTGATTTGTAGAGATAGAGAATAGCCCAAGGGGTGATAAAGTGTTTGAAGCGATAGAGAGAACCGACTTCACGAGAAGTAGAAAGAGCAATGGATATAATGTATGAATTCCAAGACATGTTTGATGAGAAAAAAGACCGAGAAATTTTCAGAGTCAATTTTTCCTCAAGAGCAGAGAAATTCATGAGAATCTCGGGAAAAAAAAGGAAACGCCAACGATTGAAAGACACGAGCTGAGTCTTAAAAATAATTAATCGAAAAAAGACTTTTCGTACCCCAATCCACAACTGAACTCAGGTTAATTTCTAGATCAGCTGAATATTTCAATTGATCCTAGAGAGATGGACGAGATCCAACATCTGAATAGAGAGTGGTATCATCGGCATAGATGTTAATTTTCTTAAAGATCATTGATATAGAGAAGATCATTGATATAGAGAAGAAAGTGTTGAGCCTAGAATGGAGCCATGAGGAACACCAGCATTGATAGGAAAAGAGAATTAAGAGACACTATTCCAAGTTACTCGCAAGCTTTAATCAGAAAAAAAACCCAATAATGTTAAGAACCTTACAACCATTACCATAAACCTGAAGACAAGAATGGCACACTCTGTCGAACTCTTTCGAAATGCCAAGCGCAATGATCGTACCCTCTCCTGAATTATCTATAAACCGACAGATCCGTTCAGTTACAGCAGTTAAAAGATCAGCAGTTGAACAAAAACGATGAAAGCCATACTGCACATCACTGAAGAGACCAAGACTTTCCAGAAAATGAACAAGTTTTCCGTTTACCAACCTTTCAAAACCTTTGCTAATAACAGAGAGGAGACTAACAGGACGTTACTTTGTTGGGTCACACAAAAGCCCGTGACGTCACAGAACCCCTGTGCGCATGTGCACCTTGACCCTTGACCTGAGGTCTCGTCAACGTAGTGGCCCTGTGAACGTTTGTGAGCTCCAACTGTGAGAACCAGTTTATTTTGCACTCAGTTGTACGGGTTCACCCACACTAAATCGCACAAGCCAAACCAAACAATCGCCCACGCATACGTCCATTTCAACATGCGTCCGGCCTCACAGGGCCATTATTTACTACTACTACTACTACTACTACTACTACTACTACTACTACTACTGATATTAATAATAATAATAATAATAATAATATACTTTAATAATACAGCATAATCACGCTAACAAGCCGGTTCCCGTTAGATCACCGAAGTTAAGCGACGTTGCGCCTCGTCAGTACAAAATGGTGCTGGCTGTGCTCTTCGCTTATCTCGGCATTGTTTCCAGTCGTCCTGAAAATCGGGCAGTGCTGATTCAGGAGAGGTGTGGTAGGGATTGCGCAACCATTGCTTCACAATTACACATGCAGCCACCCTTACAGGGGTATCCATTGCCTCTCAAGACTGAACGAAGGTCATGAATACTATTCTTCATCTTCTTCCTCCTCTTCTTGCTGCTACTACTTCTTCTTCTTTTACTACTACTACTACTACTACTACTACTACTACTACTACTAATGATAATAATAATAATCCAATCAATGCTAAGTACTTCTTTACGCATTCCTCAAATTAGGAGATTATAAACTGTAAAATGTAAAATGAAAAAGGTAATCTGCTGTGATCTGCGGCAATAAATTTTCCTTCACTTTATCCTCGAGTTGTGGAAACAAAATAATATAATAAAGTGATTCTGTAAAAAGAGTAATTTTAAAGAAAGAAGGATTTTGAAGTAAGTATCACATACTTTATAAGGGTTTGTTATAATGTCACATGATAGGTCAGTTATACAATCTGTGAGTTGAAAATCTACCCAAAGGGATTCTTTTAGTTTACTTTCTGCAGAGGGAGGTTAAGGCTTAAAGCATCGTAATTCATATTTTAAATGTCATTGCATCGGCATCCCAAGTGTTATTTTGTCACATTTTGTGTAATTTAACCAATAGTTTTGGAGGCTATAAATGGGTATATTTATTATTATCAGTAGTAGTAACATATTAATTTTGACCTCATATAACCCACTGAATCCCAAGACCCTTCATAATAAATTCAGTGCAATTTTGCCAACAACTTTTCGAGCATTCTAATATACATTCGCTTGAGCATTAAAAAATTACTTTTTTGCCATTCGTACTGGTAAATATTCGAAAAGCAACATAGAAATAAGGTCAAATTTGTCAAAAGGGTCAAATCATTATATTTTCGTTTTTGTTACAACTAAGCGGTTTTACATGTTTGCACAATGAATTCGAAAGAGAAACATTCGGAGGGCTTACAATGGACTTATCTTGACCATGAAATTCAGGTAAATGTTTGAAAAACAACGTAGGTAGAACAGTTGGCTCCCGATTACCTTTCATTTTCTTTTCTTTCTATTATATTTAATCAGTTGCAAAAGTTTGCGCATGAACTAGAGGGAGACCCAGTTAAAGGGGGGATTGTGTTTTAAAAGTAACATGACTTATAGAGAACTCGTAGAGAGAGGTAGAGATAGAGAGAGGCAGATATAAATAGAGATAATTTAGAAGAAAGATGTTACACGTTCTGAACATTTTATTTCTTTTCCATGATCCCAGGCAGCACCAGCTACTCTCTATATAAACCAAGCTGCGTCAAAAGTCTCTTTGTTAAATTATAGATAACGTAATCCTATGCGATCCAAGATTTAAGCAGAGTTCAAAGCTCCCATGGGAACATCAAACGACGTATTATTACACATTATAAAAAAAAACTATTTACCGTTAGTATAAAGAATACATTTTCTTACTTTTTTATTATGTAAATCTAATCGGTAAATAAGTCAATATAAAACTGGGCAAAATAATAATAAATATAATAAACAATCTCTTTCTGATTGAATAATGATAATAAGAAATAGAAAACTGAAGTCAATGTGTTTATCTACATTTCACTCAAACCACGTGGTTGCATCGTCACTGTTAATCCACTGAATTAACTTGCAAGAATTTTTGATCTAGTATTTTTTGTTCAAGGATACTGTTTCTAATCCTAATTTTGAAGCTCGTCGGGATAATATAAATATACATATATTAGTATACATATATATATATATATATATATATATATATATATATATATATATATATATATATATACATACATAACTATGTATATATACAAAGGCATGACAGAAGTAAGTAGACATCATTATAAAGTTGCATGTTAATAATTCAAATGAATTTAACTTGTTTCAACTATTATTCATACCAGATCTTTATATTTCAGACTTTCTTTTTTCGGACAATCAAAATGGATTTGTTTTCAAACAAAACACAATCCTAAATGTACGAAATATTTTAACATGCATTTTGTGTGATCTATTATATAAAAGGCAGTTGTCTGTGTGTGTATGTCTGAATAAAAGTTTTAAAAAACTATAAATAAAGACCTACAAAGTTGTTCTCTTCTTGATCAGCGTTGCCCGGAATGGATAATATCTAAAATTTAGAAAAAAATATTCCTTGATTGACCCTAAACTGGTGCATATTTAGTTTGGGCGGGGAGTCTGTTTTTCAGCCACTAACTGAAGGGAAGTAACTTTTTCACGGAGTTAGTTCCTTTGTGCTGACTCAATGCTCGAGTTGTCTGTGTGTATATTTCCAGGGAGATAAATGAGTTGAGCGGAGAAAAGAAGAAGGAGTGGGGTGGAGTAAGGGAGGGAAAACGATATATATATATATATATATATATATATATATATATATATATATATATATATATATATATATATATATATATATAATGATTTTTTGAAGCCAAAGAACAACGTTAAGAATTTTTTTTTTATTAAAATAAACATTTCTTTATTTAAATCTTTTGAAACTTTCGGTGAATAGAATTCCCTTTTTCCAAAAGCAAATAGGCATTTAACACCTGTTTTTTCTTCTTTTTAATGTTTCTAGTCCGACCCATATTGTCACAGACGAGTAGGATTTCGCGTGTTCTGGTAATCACGATTTAGGCTTCAAAAAAATAATTACATACAAATACATCAAAGTTTTCAAAGTGCGAACCTTGCATTTTTATTCAAAAACACGTGCCAACGTCAACTCGCACACAATACTAGACATTTAAAAACTTCAATCGTGTCTGCTTCCAAACTTCCAAATATTACTAGCCATCATGTTCAACTAGCGTCCTCATCTCATTTATCTTGGTTGGGCGGTTCCATGCCCTCTGTTGTCTCCAGTTTTCAGTTTATCATCTCTATGAGTGCGCACTTTTCCATTCCGCATTCTATTTGAATGTACATTTTTAATTATTCAATTATCAATGCTTGAGGGATTCTGTCGTAGGCTTTTTTTTAGTCAATCCATGTCATGGATGATGTTGTTTTTTCTGCTTTTTATCTCCTTCAGAATCTTTTGATCTATAAGTCCCTTTTTCCTTGGGAGCCGTCCACGATTGTTCAGAGAGTGGTAGATTTGTTCTCTCAGTTGTGCCGTTAGGATTTTCCACATTGTTGGTAAACAGCTTTTTGGTCTGTACTTGCTTGGGATCGTTCCCTTTTTTGGCATCTTTTATTATTATTGTTGTCCTTACTTTGGTAATCCACTCTGGTACGTCTGTTTTGTGGATACATCCTCTCAGTTTCTGCGCTAGCCTTTCATGTCGGGTCATGAATATTTTAAAGAAGCATGCATGTGTTCCATTTTTCTTGGGGTGTCTTAATGGTTTCTTAATAAATATCTGTTTCCGTTCTTTCTTCAATTTCCTGTAGTTCATCTGTCATGGTTTTCAGTCATTTTGGCATTTCATTGTGTTTTTTAGGATTTTGCCATATCTTGCTCCAGAAGTGTTTTGTCTCTGTCGGGCCCAATTGTTCTGTTCTTGCTCTTTCTCCGTTTACGTTTTTGTAAAACTGGCTTTCATTGTTTTCAAAAGTCCTGTTATGTTTTTGCTGTTCTGATTTGTATCTATATCGTCCCAGTCTTCGTTTTTATTCTTGTTATCTTTTGTTTTAGTTCTTCATGTTTCTTATTTAGTCTTTCCTTGCGAGTCAGATTTCCGCTCTCAATCGTTGTCTGTTCTCTTTCATCCTGTTTACGGTTTTAGCTTCTTTTCAAAGTTTGTTGATCTGGGTTTCCAGTCTGATTTTATATCCAGGCTTTGTCGGTCCATTCTTTAAACCAGACTTAGGTCTGTGATAGTATCTGTTGGAATCTACGCGAGGAGCTTGTTTACTTTCTCTGTTTCTAATTTTAATTTCTTCCAATCTTCGTCCTTAGGGATTGGAGTTTTGTTTTGTTTTGTTTTCGGACATAAACCGTTAGATGTTTTCCACATCTCTTGTTTCTTTTTCAGTGAGTTCTGTTATTTCGTAATCTTTAACCTCCTAAGTTTCAGTTTTGATGTTTTGCTCACCTTCTAAGTTTTCGTCTGGGTGTTCATCAAATGGCGTTTCTTCATCTGTTACGCCATTTATCTTTTGTTTGATTTCTGTTAATTCCAGTTCACAGACCAACTCTCTCTTGAGGATCTGTCTTGCTTGAGTTGCTGCGAATACGCGTGTTGTTTTTTCCTCTCGTCCAATCTTAACTTCTATTCGAAAAGATGTCCTTCCCCCACATCATAATAATTCCATTATTTATTTATTTAAATGTAGTTGCAGTATGCACTACGTCGGGATGACGTCACAGAGATTGGACATCCGGGTCAAATAACACGTGCCCACAAAAATTCGCAATGGAAATTATTTACCAACTGATGATTTGAATAATACTTATGGCTCGTCGATAGGTCAACATCTCATAAATAATCGCACCTGTGCCTCTAAATTCAGTGTCGACTTATTCTCCATTCTTAGTAAGTCGCACTCCCCTTATCATCTCAAGATCTTAGAAACAATTTATATTAAGTCCTTGAGACCTTCTCTTTGCAAACAAAGAGAAAATCTCCTCGGGCTTAATGTTGTTTCTATTTGACTGAACTTTTTTTTTTATTTTTTTTTTTTTGATTTTTTAATATATATATATTTTTTTTACCCCTTTCCCTCGCTATAATTCTCATAGCATCTTTTTATATTTTTTATACATTACCTCGATATTTGGCTCTGTTGAGCGAGGTACGAAACCGGTCAGCTGCCCTTTCATCTTTTTAATTTCTTAAATTCATTATGAATAATAAATATTGTCTCTTCAATGCTATTTCAAAGTTTTGTACGACAAAGAAAATATTTAAATATATATATATATATATATATACATACTGTTATGACGGCCGTTTCCTCGACAAATACATAGGGTTTATTTCCCATTGTCCGTATCCATTCATGGCAGTGCTCTCAGAATTAGAGTTAACAGTGACTCTTGTTCAAGGGTTCGAATCGTGCGACTAGTTTAAATGGTTATCTCTACACTGAGGATTCCGCAAGGATTAAACGTTTACGTATTTAGAAAATATTTAAATATTTATTATTGTTTATATATATATATATATATATATATATATATATATATATATATATATATATATATATAATCTATATGGTCATAATTTTTTCTAGGATACATATTTCGTTAAATAGTACAGATGACTTGTGTCTGTATATTTTTACCTTGATCATTTTTAGATTCCTGATTAATGTTCGAGTCTCTGGTTAAAAACACTACCTAATTGTTAACATTTACCCAACAATACTGTGCCTATGTAAAATACACAATAATCCGTTCATTAGTTTGGGGGAGTAGTTTGAATTACCTACTAGACACCATCCTCGAATGTCTTCGGTCTCTCTGTACAAATGTTTATCAGGAAAACCTGACATGAGGATACTCCACCCTACAAGTATACCCTAACCAAATATTCTCAATAACATAGTATTTGAAACCGAAATAAGCTCCCCTCGACACGGCTATACATTGGCTCATGCAAGGAATTATGCAACTTCTCTAAATCATGTCACTTCAAGTAACATCATTGAGTATACCCCACCAGACTAGATGAATTCTTGTCCTGGAATCCAGTAAGACTAAAAGAGAACGCAAGAAAGATATACTATAACATAGTTAATTGGTCAATTAAGGAGAGAAAAATTAATGTTCTTAACCTCCTTTACCAACTCAATGTTTGACAGGTAAAGAGAAATTTAATTGAATATTCGTATATCTATATATCTCATATAAAGATCAAGTGTTAGCTCCAGTAAGGGACCCCTTGATTTTTGATAACTTCGACTAGAGTAAAATAAAATATATATATATATATATATATATATATATATATATATATATATATATATATATAATATATTGTATATTAGACAGCATTTTATCAACATTGTTAAACATAAAATATTGTTCTGCTTAATTATACCTTTTTTATTTTTTCAAATTTCTCTTATTTAAAACCCCTTGTTTTGAACAACTGATGACTTAGTCAATATTGTATTTTGCACTATTTTTATTTTCATCATTGTTTATATGATTGCTCTATCTCGTATATCGAGCATCAACGTATACGCATGTAGATAAAAACAAATATATATATATATATATATATATATATATATATATATATATATATATATATATATATATATATATATATATATATATATATATATATATATAGAAAACCGCCCGGGATAAGCCAAATAAAAGCAACAGTTAGTAAGTGAATAAACAAAAACGGGATGCAAAAATGCTATCAATTTAATGATATACGATTTATCCTTTTCTTCGCATAAAAGCCGTGTTTTTATTTTTATTTACTTTTCGTAACCACGAACACCGATGACAGCAGAACATCGTCTACAATTTCGTTCTCAGCGAAAATAAAAGAAGACATGGCAGCCGCTGTTGATGTATGTGTTTTGCTGATAAAGAACACATCGCATAAAAGAGAAAATGAATGAAAATGCGTAATGAACGAAAGAGAAAAAAAAGAAAGGAGATGAAAAATTCGTCGCAGAAAAATAATTCGGCATGTTTTTCAAATTTTCACACTGGAAACATGACTTGGTCTTCGATAGTTGTCAGTGAAGAATTACTCTTGTTTACCATACATACATCTGTTTATATATATATATATATATATATATATATATATAAAATTTATTCTATTTTGACTACAAAAGTTGTTGAGTGACTTGCAAGTACTGTTTTTTTTTAGGATTTTCCATTTAACTATAGGAGTTTCATTTTTTATTTTAAGTTTATGAAAATGTAGGGATAGTCCGGTTTGGCCAGGGTGGTTAGGGTTGTTGAAAGAGAGGTTGTGATTATAGAATCTTTCTTTGAAATTATTTCCTGCTATTCCAATATAAAATTTTGTTTGGGATGGGTTTTGAGTTGAAGAGATAGATGCCTCATAAACTACTTGGGGTGACAAGAAAAAAAAACCCCAGTACTTGCAAGTCACTCAACACACCATGCCATCTTTGCTTAAATGAAAAATTAGAAATTATCCGTTTCAATGACAAAAATAAACTTTTAAACAGAAAACAGGAGACTTCCATCAATTGTCGACATAGTAGACTTTACCGCCTTAGTAATCCCCATATCCCACCTTAATCTCTCATAAATCCCATACTAATCGTTGACACATAAGTTTTTCCTACATTGTTTATCTACTTACCCACATAATTCCATTTATACCTCCTATTCTCCTCTCTCTCTCTACTTACACTATCCTAACTTCACTCCAACACATTCTACCCTCCCTCCTAACAATTGTCAACCCCTACTCATACTCAACTCTCCCCACCTACCCTGTAATCGCATCCCCTAGAATAATTATGGAGTAATAACCATTTACCTATTCCACCTCATTATTTCTGAATACAACCAGCAATTTAACCCCTACCCTTACACCCATAATTACCACTTATACTTCCCCTCTTTTATGACAAACTACCCATATTATTATTATTATTATTATTACTATTTTATTTATATATATATATATATTTATATACCTAACTCAGAATATAACCTCCCCTAATGTATACGTGTATGTGTATATGTTTATGTATGTGTGTATGTATGTGTGTGTATGTATGTATATATGTATGTATTTGTAAGTATATATATATGTATATGTATATATATGTATGTGTATGTGTATATATATATGTATATATATGTGTTTATGTATGTGTGTATGTGTGTGTATATGTATTTGTATGTATATGTATATATATGTATGTATATAATATATATATATATGTGTGTGTGTATATGTATGTGTATGTATATATATATGTATATATATATATATATTAACGACCTATGTATATGTATATATATATATATATATATATATATATATATATATGTATGTATGTATGTATATGTATGTATATTTCTTGTAATAATAATAATGGAATTTCTTATGTATATATATGTTTCTTGTGTGTGTGTGTGTGTATGTATATATATATATATATATATATATATATATATATGTGTGTGTATATATGCACGTATGTAATTTTATGTATATTGGTATGTGTGTGTGTGTATGTATGTACATGTATATGTGTGTGTTCCTTATAATTATATATGTAATGATATAATTATGTATTTTTTAATATATATTTGTATTTCTTATGTTATATATATATATATATATATATATATATATATATATATATATATATATATATATGTATGTATGTATGCATATGTTTATATTTATATATATGTATTTCTAGTAATTGTATGTGGATTTCTGGTAATTTTATATTATTAATATATTTACGGTATTAAAAATTTCATATTTATTTTTTACCCGTGTATAGACATTTTTAAATTTTCTAATTCTTTAACTTTTCAATTTTTATTGTTATTAGCACCCGCTCTCCACATAGGGTTACTCTCCCCCACCCCCTCCATAGGCAAACAACCAAATTAGTTAATGTGCCAGTCCCGTATACGCGCGCGAAAGTTATACCAGACTTTTGACCTGCACAAATATATGCCCCCATATTTCGCCCCCCCCCACCACCTCCAAATCAAATATGCTTTCTCTTCCTCTCTCTCCATTTTCCTTTTTATGTCCCGTGTAGCTCTTAATATTTCTTAATATTTCCTGTTCCTTTTCCTTTTTTCTTTCTCTTTTCTTCTCAATTGTATTTTTGCCTTTGTTTTTATTGTTGTTTTTATTTTTATTTTTATCATTATTTTTATCATTATTTTTATCTGTGTTTTTTGTCTTTGTTTTGTTTTATTTCTTTTCTATTCATATTCAATTTTTATTTTAACTTCCTGTCATAAAACTTTGTGTGATTGTGAACTTATTCAAACAGGCATAATTTTATTTTAAGATCATTATTTTGAAGAACGGGAGCCACACAAACCGCTCTCGTGAAACAAAATCAATTTTGTAGTCAAAATGAAATAAATTATCATTTATATTTATATTTCTGCTCTATATTTTTATTGAACACTCTTATAAACCCGGTTCAAATCCCCTGGATTTATACCCTGTGAATCTATACCATACTCGGATTATATATATATATATATATATATATATATATATATATATATATATATATATATATATATATATATATATATATATCAATAATTATTCATAAATAATATTTTCAAACAAACCCATATGCACATGTGTTTCATGCAATCATCAGTATGGGAGTAGACATTCCTTGCAGGTCACACGGTTCGAACTCCAATATGAAAGTCATATTTGACTTAGTAGTCGGAGCGCGTATCTATGTACCCGTCACGCATTGTCTCGAAATGTAAGAGTGAATTAACGTCTAAATGGCAAATTCAGCGGCCATCTAGCAATTCGTAGAGAGAACTCAGTAAGTGGGGCCTCGTGTATCGCATTACGCTATAAATAACGGCTTTTTGTTACTTTACTTAAAGTGTTCAATCTAACGAGAGCTTTGAATAATTATTTATAAATAATATTTTCCAATTTACCCATACACGCAGATGTAGTACATGTGTGTATGAACAAAAATAATCATATATATGTATATATAAACTCTATTTTATATTGAGCACTTTTTATAGGCCTGGTTGAAATTCTTTGGATTCTTATCCAGGGGATGTTTACTTTACCTGGATTATTATTATTATTATTATTATTATTATTATTATTATTATTATTATTATTATTATATATATATATATATATATATATATATATATATATATATATATATATATATATATATATATATATGTGTGTGTCTGTGTGTCTGTGTGTGTGTGTCTAGGAAATGAACTATCTTATGGTTTATTCCTATTGTTACCTTAAGGTCCAAATTTCTAAAAAAGTTATGCATACGCTTTTTGGTATTCCTTAAACTTCTATTGCCACAGTTGACGAGGAACCTGTGGTAGTAATAATTTCATCAACATAAATATGAAAATATCTATGGTATAGCAATATTATAAGACTATGTAGCCAATAGAAGCTGTAAACCTAATAGTAGATGACGGAATAGTAATACCCCACTATAAAACATTTAAATATAAAACACATCACATACAACAAAAATAACCGAAGCGACATAGCTTAACCCTATTATAAGAGAGGCAGATCATAGGAACATCAGCAGGGGTTTTACCCCGCCTAATAAACCGGTATTGTCCGGCCCTTTGGGTCTGGATTTACGCCGGTCTATCGGTTGTCCGTCCTGTGCAGTTCTAGGAGGTGCACCCTCCCAGGCTTTCCATTCTCACACTTTGAGAAGGGGTTAGTTTATTGCTAATCGCATGAGGCGCCCCTACCGTGGAATGCCGACGGGGATGCCCAGGCAATTTTTAAACAGCCAGAGTGCTCAAATTCTCGAGCGCTGGTTTTTTCCCACTTTCCTGACCTTGTGTCACATCTTACCTTGTGGGAGAAAGATAAATAAAATCAGCAGACAATTTTTTTAGATTTCAACTGTACTAATTAGTGAAGTAATTGTAACTAAAACATAATTTAAGGAAAAAGTAAAATAAAAGTAAGAACCAATAAAATAATAATTATTCAAAATATTATGCCAAATAAATGTTAAATATAGTGGAAAAAAATAAATAAGGAAAATAAATAACTATTAATTAAAAAAAAGAAACACTCTAATATAAATATAGGCATACAATTAGGGAGGTAATATGGGTATTGATGAATGAACTTATTTCCCTCACAACACGAGTTAAATATAAAGCGTAATCACAATGAACTTTAGGTATAAATGTCTTTAAAAGTACTTTTGAATCATCATATTACTTTATAATGAGGTAATTAGCATCATTTCATAGAACAATATATATTAACTCCTTTCGGAGGTTTGATTCATGTCTAGGTAATTATAAACTATTTTTCGTTGTAAGGGGCACACGCCCCCACCCCTTAATTTCGCATTAAATAGAAACTTACTACTTAAGTGAAGACATCTGTGCAATTAATCTTATATTGGTGTTAATTTAAACGGTTTATAAATAAATGCTAAACATCTTCCACCAAAACACCGAAGTATAACAAGCTTAGTAATGCTTGAATGGATGGCTAGATATATATATAGCTAGCTCCCAACTGATGAAGTTAAAAGAGATCAGCTCTGCACTTAGTTTCGTATTCAAATGACCTAAATAGGCATTTGCAGGCAAGTTCATGTAACTTTAGGAAAGTAAAAAATTACCCTCAAGTGAATTCGAATTTTTATAAATAAATGATAGAATTTATTAACTATTTTAAGGAATATTACTGAATAAAAATTTATAAATAGCCGCACAACTTTTAGGATGTACTAGCTCTGAACTGGAAAATTCAAAATGGCGTACTAGTGGATTTTCACCACATGTGAGTTTGCTCTTTTCTTTGTTTTGTATTTGTTTTCGTTAAAAAATGACCCACTGTATAATGTAGGTTATTTTCAAGACATTTTAATCCAAGAACTTTTTATTCTTTATAGATTTTTCTGATGATTTTGTAGTGTTGCAGAGACGATATTGACATAAAAATGTTGTTTGGCTCACGGCAAATGAAACGGACCGTAAAAAATATATCTCACAGAAATGTTGTTTTTTTTGTAAATGTGGATAAAATAAAAATAAAAAATAACTTATATTTGCTCTGTTGTTACTAATTGACAATCATCGAGATGAATCTTTTAAGGAGACTGCTAATTAAAAGGCACTGATAGTATATGCTAATACATATATTGTCATAATTATTTATATATATATATATATATATATATATATATATATGTGTGTGTGTGTGTTTGTGTGTAATCCTTTAAAAAGTAAAGTTCAAATGTTATAATTTTAGTTTAGAGACAAACACTTATTATAACAAAAAAATCAATAATTCTCAATCTCTATAATACTATAGGTAAAATTTAGCTCAATACACTTTTATTCCAACAGAACTCATATATTAAAACTCCGTAGAATACGAAATTTATGACATAATCATTATTTTGTAAACATACTCTAAACATTCAACATTAACAAATATTATTGTGTACATATATTTCAGATGTTTTTAAAATTGTCCATAAAATATTTTCAGCACAAAACTCTTTTTTTAAAATTTGTTACAGACAAAACTGAAAATGGAATTGTTAAATAATCACAAACACATGAAACAAAAATAATCAACAAATCCAGAAACTCTATTTTTCCCTTTTTGTGACAGGTTATAATAGTTGGATTCAAAAGTTAAATGTATATATTTATTTAAATAGATAGATTAATTCTCCAAAGTAGGAACACAGAACTTTTTATAAACTTATAAAATGCATGCGAATAACAGGCTTGCTGTGAGAGATATATTCAACAAAGGGAAGAGAAACCACACAATACATTAGAAATATATCTGGTCGGATTCTTTGACTACCCAGAATTCAATTTCTCTTTGAAAAGTTAGTGTCTCTTTTAAACACACGCGGGGGTCATGCTAAGAGCAAAGTACTGAACGTAAACAGACGCTATTCACAATATAATATTTGATAGAACTTTGCATAAGCTTGCGCTATGTACCTACTTAGAAGACTAAATAATCATATACATTTGACTTTTGAATCCAATTACCATAAAGAAAGTAAAAAGAAAATAGGGTTTTTGAATTTTGTTGGTTATTTTTGTTTTATGTTATTTTGATCATTTAACAATTCTATTATTAGTTTTTCTTGTAACAAATTGATAAAAATATTTTTTAGTACTGAAGATAATTTATGGATTATTGAAAAAAACATTGAAACGTATGTACACAATGATATTTGTTGATATTCAATTTTGGAGCATGATTACAAAATATTGATTATGCCATAGATTTTAGATTCTAATGAGTTATACTATATATATATATATATATATATATATATATATATATATATATATATAGAGAGAGAGAGAGAGAGAGAGAGAGAGAGAGAGGGAGAAAGGTAGCGTATTTAGCTTGAAAATTCCCATATGTGTATTTATGCACAAATATTGTGAACATTTCTCGTTCACTTTAACCTGCAAGTATGCGTCAGATAGATCGATTTTTGAAAAATCTTTTATCCATTTAGCTTCGATTAAATTGCTTTCTGGCGAAGGAAGTAGATAATTATGATCCTTCAGGCAATCATTTTAACCCGGTTGAAAAATCTGCGCACACTCTTATTTTTTTGTATTTCTTTTTGACGTAGACGATGGGAGACGCACAGTCCGCTTGGTCTACCTTAGATATAACTCCCATTTTTCTAATCTTTCCAGTTCCTTGTGAATTGTGTCTAAGGAGGAAAAAAGGGACGTTTATCTTTGGTTTCAAAATTGGAGTGACATTTTCCTTAAGTTCAAACTTGGCTTCTGTCTTTGTACATAAACACTAACCTTCAGAAAACATTCTGTGGCATTCTTCTTTTAATTCATTCATGAATCTTTCATTTTTGATACATTTTTTCTTTTCTGTTTATTTCGTTGCAAAAGTGTCTATTAGAAGTTCTAATAATCCAGTTAATTCCGAAAAAGACATGGATTAACCTCTTCAATCACATATACTTTTGTTTTTGCAGTTTTTCACAGAAAGAAATATTGCACTTTGATTCTCCTTTAAAGCTTAATTGTTTCCTGAAACCCCACAGGCAATTTTCTTCGTTTCAGATAATTTAGCGTTTCCAATTTTCTCCATGTTTTTTCGTCAATAATACTTATGTCTGAGCCAAAATCCAGTAAAAAGTGATCGTACGACGATTTATACGTACATATACGTATTTTCGATTTTCACTGTTCTGGATTTTTTTTTTTTGATAACACAATATTTACTTTTTCAAAATTCTTTTTCTTATTCTTGCGGCAAACAGACCATTAATGACCATTAATTCCGCAAGATTCACAGAATTTGTCTCTATACCAACATACATCTTTAGTATGCTTATTATTTCCGCACGTCCATATTTTCCTGTCTTTTTTAATTCAGGAGTTTTTTTGTTCTTTTATATGTTGTACATGTACAACACTTTTTTCCTCAATTTGGGTATTATTCCTGATAATATTAATGAGACGCTGGCATTCTTCTGTCACTCTTGATAACGTGATTTTCATGCCTTGCTCCACCATTATTAAGATTCTAGACCTTACTTTTTGATTAGGCATTTGAATACATTTTTGAATAGCTCAACCAAATAGTTCACTGTTCCTGCGTATGCCAAAATTCCTCGTTATCCGTTTTCACATTTGTATCGCGTGTGGAATAGATTATTTCTTTCGTCGAATATCTTCGACTGTTATATTTATAGATTCATCGAATGAAACTTCTTCAGGTTTTCTGGGTAATATCAAGTTTCTATATTTTGTATTCTCTTCTGTTCCCAGTTTCTGTAATACAAGAAGTGTCTCCAAAATGACACTTCCGTTTTTAATGTAGAAGTATATGCAGTGGATATAGCGTTAAATTTCATTTTAAAATCCAAAAATAAAGAATTCATCTTATCAGACTCTTTGTCCGTACTAATATCACTACAAAACAAGAAATTTGACAATCCATTAATAACCAAATTACTTTGTAAAATTGAATATTTATCAAAAGATAATGAAATATTACTGTGTTGGATCCCAAGTCATATCGGAATCAAATGAAACAACCAGGCTGATAGGGCGGCCAGGTCTGCCTTAGGCATGGCTCAGGAGACCAAATTTAAAATTCCATATACAGATTTTAAAATGAAGATCAACAAATATATCCAACAACAAAGACAACAACGTTGGAGTAGCAATACACATAACGAACTCCTAGCGATCAAAACTACAATAGGAGAATGGAAAAAAATCTCAGGGAAAAGCCGAAAAGAAGAACATCGCACAAGTCACACAAGGATTACACATTCCTACTTACTTGAAGACGAACAGCAACCAATATGCTATGCATGCCAGACTGCGTACACAATCAAGCATATTCTTATTGGATGCATTGATATTGCCCCTATAAAAGAAACGTTCTACAAAGCAGGTACAATATAGGAACTGTTTAAGAAAAATAATATAGAGACAATAATGAACTTTTTAAAAGCTGTTGATCGAAATAAAAAATATAATTATCTAAAGACATATAAATCCAGCTTGATTTGGTATTAAATGAAATGGAAAAGGATGATATGCCGTAAAAAAAAAACGTTTAACGAATGTTTTTAAAACATTATTTTTTTTATTTATCTGAAGAATTTATTTTTGCAAAGAACTTAAAAAAATACAATTGTTTCGGCATTAAATGACCTGAAAAGGTTGATATGCCGTAAAACAAAACCAACAAGTTACGCCGCCCCAAAGAGTAGTTTTACTTTTATGAAAATACATGCACGCTTTACACCAGTTTTACGGTAATCTGAAAGTTAAAAACAACAACAAATCTATAATTAAATATTTAGAAATTTTAAAAGAATCGTATACAAGGTAATTGTATCGGAATCCAGAATTTAGAACGGAATCAGGAATTGTATCGGAATCGGGAATAATATTGGAATCGTCCAATCACTAGTATTAGTGAGAGTGATGCAGTACCTATAAGGGATCTAGAACCTGGAACTCTGGGAGCACGTTCTAAGCCTGTAACTATTCCCGGGTCGACTTCATCACTTTCCCTAATAATCTTGGGAAAGGTATGAATCTATATATCCTTCCTCCAGCTATGGATTACATAGTAGGATAGACTAAACTGTCAAAACTTGGTTGTGCAACTCGTCTAGGAGAAGGAAAACTCTGAAATAACACCAGTCTTTCTCTGCTTATCCCGACAGTTTTATCAGTCGTCCTGGATTTTGTAGTAATAATGAAGGTCCAAAGAAACGCAAATCACTCTGTCCGTAGATCACAACGTCCTCTGTCAACTTCCAAAGCAGATCTCACCGTTCGTCACACGTGCACTTACTTTGCACCGACTCGTTTTAAGACGGTAAGAGACCCGCTTTTATTATATTGAGGCACACCTAATTTGCATGCGCGCAACGTGACTCCGCGAGACTCTGCGTGAACCGTACGTAATAAAGGTTCATGGACGCCATGTTGAATTCTTTTCTTTCATCCGCAGCGCACAGGACAGACAAACACGAGGACGTTTCGCAGGTAAGCCCCCTTCATGCCCCCCCCCCCCTGATCACAGAGATGGCAGGGAGGCATCGATCGCCTTCGCCGGTTGCTTCTTCGGAGGGGAACAACGCAAGCCTCATCTTCGCTTGTGCTCTCGTCCGTGGTCTGAGGGTCGAGAAACATCGCGTCCGCTGGGATACTGCTGATATCCGAGTCACTGTCCGATAGGGGCTGCTGCAAGCCAGAGCGATGCCTTACTGCTCTCTGACTCCGACTCGCGCTTGTCGTCCAGTGATGGTTGCGTTGCTAACCGTAGGTCTCTAACGTGACGGGGCATACCGTCGATTCGCACTGCCTGTGGGCTGATTACCTCAGTGACGCGTCCAACTCCGTATTTCGTCGTACACTTGCCGCGCGGGTTCTTAATCCAGACGACATCCCCTTTTTTCAGTTTCTCTCTGGTTACTTCCAGTTCGGGCAGCGGGTTAGTCTCTATGCCTTTCACCCTGACGTGATACCTGTGCAAGGTGTCAGCCGGCGGTGTAGAGGGTGAAACATTACTCTTTGGGGTTACGTTATACAGGTAGACTGCCTCAAATACCGTGCAGCCCGTCCTGGCCGCGATGGTTTTGACGGTTCTGTGATTCCGCTCGATGACCCCATTTCCACTCGGTACGTGGGCGCATCGAAACCTAAGGTGTACTCCCCAGCCATCAGCAAACTTTCTGAACTGCTCACTGGTGAATGAAGCGCCATTGTCGGTTAATATCTCCGTTGGGGGGCCACATTCAAGAAAAATACTGTTTAACTGACGGACGAAGATGGCTGCATCTTGCCGCCGCAGCATGCGCCATATCGCAAACCTGGATGGACCGCAATCAATGAGAGTCAGGAAATCCTCGTCGTTGTGGTGAGTAATATCCATCGCCAGCCGGCTCCAATGGCTTTCCACTCCCAGCTTTCCTTTCTCCCAGCGAACGTGTGCTGGATCAATGGATTGGCATGCTACACAATCTTTGAGCACTTTCCTGACGTCTGCCTTCTGTACTCCTGGTTCAACCAACTTAGCGAAATATAGGGTCCGCTTGACCCCAGGGCACCCGGTTTGTTGGTGGACTTATTTGATGTGATTAGATCGAACGAGGCTCACGGAAGCGGCGCAGGCGGGCTGCATAGGTTCAATAGTCTTTCTTATGGCATCAAGCCATCTTTGAGGTACTCTCGTCAAACAATCTGCTTTGTTCAGGCTGGATTTGACCAGGGACACCTCTATTGACAGCACGTATTCGTTCACCAGCTTCATGATCGTGTCGAGCCGCCGTCGGATGAGCATCTCGCTCGTGGCTTTGGTTCGTACTCTGGCCCTCCCTGTGAGAGTATCTGAAATCCACTTATGGACGCAAGCATAATCTGTGAATAGTCGCAGGGTAGTCGTCTTCCAAAAGATTGCCAAGTTTATCCCCTTGATACCTTCATCAAGTTCTGCCAGGTTTATGTGCTGGGAGTCCTTTTCTGGGCGTAACCAGCAAGCGTCTTCCACCACCGTTCCATCATAGACCACCGATACGCCAATTGCGAGAGAGCTTGCATCAACCCACACACTAAGGTTCTGGCTGTCGACGCACCATCTGCCCCGCGCTGGGTCTTCCTTGTGCACTCTGGTGAGGACCGCTTTGAGCATTGTATTGAGAGGGACGTCATGAGTTTTGTCATCCCACCCAGTGGTGACGTCGGAGGCTCTCCGCTTAATAAACGCCACCGCAACACGAAGCCAGCCACCCACAGGAAGGTGTCCAACTAACTTTCCGCACAAGGAAAATACGTTTTGTCGTGTAACAACACAAGGCATGTCCGGGGTTTCATTTCCTCGTTTCCAATACAGAACGCCATCTTCCTCCCAGACCTGCAAACCAAGTACCCGTGCGCCATACCGTAGCCTTTCCGGTTCCTTGCTGAGAAGGCCAAAGTTGTAGAGATGCTCCCTCACGCGCGCCGCAGATACAATTTCCTCGTCCACGTACACGTCATCAATATATGCAGATGTTGCCCGCTTAATGACCTCATCCTTAGTCAGAATGGCGTCAACAATCATTTGCATAATTGATGGTGCCACATTAAGTCCAAATCCCATGCGGGTTAGGCAATACCTTTTCCCCTTGATGAGCACCGTTTGATAGGGCCATAGTGATCTGTGTACACGCACTTGAAGGTATGCTTTGTGAAGATCCAGTACAGATACATTAGATTGCCGCCATTCCCTCAACTTTTCAGTGCATACGTCCGCGCGAGCTGTAAAAGGATCCACGTGCTCATTCAATTCTCGATAGTCGAGCACCGGCCCAACATTCTGCTTATTCTGTTGGATAACCGCCATTAACGGGATCAGGCACTTTGGGGGACCCAATTCTTTCTCTGAATAAGGTACTATCCATCCATTACTAATCCAAGTTTGTAGTTCCTTGTCGTATTCTGCACGAGCTCCGGGGGGAATTTTGTATTCTGGCACCTTATTGCATAATTTCTCGGGTGGCTGCTCCTCCGACCACTTCCAGGAGGCTGTCCAGGACTTCGTGCGCTGGTCGAATTCCGCACAAAAATCAGGCTGTTCCAGCTTCATGGCTACACTCAGAGCAAACCCCGCTTTTGCGAAATGTGCCCTACCCTCACCATCAATGCGTACACCACCCAATTCCTTGATGACGTCCATTCCCAGGAGCAGGTCGTAACCAAGCAGGTCACCGTTTACAACCAAGGCTCGTACGGTTACTGTGGGCCCATCGACGACACCTGCGCGAATGATGCTAACGCCACAAGAGGCAATCGAGCCACCGCCAACCGTCAATACCGGGATCCTTTCCTCATGCCTTGCGCACGAGGGTCTGCATGCACCCGGTGTCTACGAGCGTGAAGCGCTCACGCCCGTTTACGCGCACGCTCACTGCGGGTAGCGCCTTATTTGGCGACGATCTGGGGAGAAGACTGGCGCTATAGCTTACTCCCCTTGCCCGTTTCTCGGACAACCTCTTGCCACGTGACCCAGCTTGTTGCACCGGTAGCAACGCACGCGTTTTTACGTTCCTCGATCAGGCGCGTCCTTAGCACCGCTTCAGCTTCGGCAGTCTTTTGAAAAATGGTTCGGCCCGCCACATTTGTAGCATATCACGTCTTCTGTTGGTGGTGAAGACGCTTCCGCAGCTGACAAAACCGGCTCTGTGTCCTCTTTCAAAATGTTTCGGGCTCTGGCCAACAACTCGTCAAGCCCAATCTCACTGAGTCTGGACGATGCTCGCAGCAGTCTGCTGGCGCTGTCTGGGAGTCCAGTCAGAAAAGCGCATCCCAGTATTTGCTCGCTTGTTACCACCGAACGGCGCGGCTAGCCTCCTCAAATCGGCCAGGTAGACGTCCACAGCCCAAGCCGCCGTTCGGTGAACTGCCTCCAGGCGACGAAAGGGTCCACAGCAAAGACTGCGTATAGCGCCTGCCTAACTTCCTCCAGGCCTGGTTCGTCTCCGAGCTGTTGATACACCGAATATGCTCCTTTGGTCAGCCTCAATGGGATGACCAGTGCAGGATACTTTATCTTGGAAAGTCTGCAGCCGCGCTCGGCTTTCTCCCACCACTCGACTACAGAGGGTCCGAAGGGGGAGCCGTCGAACTCGGGTATTAATCTCAAGTCGAATTTGTCAATCGCCGAAATAGCTTGTAGTAATAACGAAGGTCCAACAAAACGCAAATCACTCTGTCCGTAGATCACAACGTCCTCTGTCAACTTCCAAAGCAGATCTCACCGTTCGTCACACGTGCACTTACTTTGCACCGACTCGTTTTAAGACGGTAAGAATCCCGCTTTTATTATACTGAGGCACACCTAATTTGCATGCGTGCACGTGATTTCGCGAGACTCTGCGTGAACCGTACGTAATAAAGGTTCATGGACGCCATGTTGAATTCTTTTCTTTCATCCGCAGCGCACAGGACAGACAAACACGAGGACGTTTCGCAGGTAAGCCCCCTTCATGTTCCCCACAGATTTCTCTTTGCTATTATTCAGGAGTGATGCGGTTGCGGGTTAGGCAAAACTTTATAGTGAAGCAAGTTTCTATATTTTACAACATCCACGATGTGAACAGCAGTTCAAATGACCGAAACATACGCGAAAGAAACAATTATTTTTTTCTTACAATTTTTTTTTTTTACAGTTTTTTATGATTTTTTACTATTTATTTTATATTTTCCCGGGGCAACGCCGGGACAAGGAATCTGCTAGTTTATATATATATATATATATATATATATATATATATATATATATATATATATATATATATATATATATATATATATATATATATATATATATATATATATATATATGTATGTATGTATGTTAATAAATTATGTCTTTGAAAAAAAAATGTTCTACGTCGTAAATAATAAATGAAGACTACGATGCTTTTTGTCTTTTTCTTCTTTGAAAAAACTTTATTTTGCAGAAATTAAAAAAAGACAAAAAAAACAGGCAAATATAAAATAAAAAATCTAAGTAATTATAGCTGAAAGTGACGAGTGATTAAGGCGGGAATTCGACAAATATGTGTCTCTGGGAGGGGGCTGAAGTTTATCTGCCGTCCTCTCGAGAGGGTACTCCCACGCCTCCCTCTCATTCATTTTGTAGTTTATTTTTTGCAATAATAATAATAATAATAAAAGAGGGGAGAGGACTGGTTAGTAGAGAAGACTGTGTGGAAGACACACAATAAAAGAGCTGGAGAAATACATAATCCAGGACACGAAAAGACTAATCACCGCAGCAAGAGACACCGTCCCAACGAACAATGCTGGAAGAACCAACACCAGAAATATACAGACAAGAAAAGAAAAGTATGAAGAAAAACAATTACATGGACGCTTCAGAAGAGTGACAAGAGAAGAAACCAACGGAGATAGCTAGGCATTGCTAAGAAAAGGACACTTGAACAGAGAAATGGAATCTTTACTGATGGCTTCTCAGACCAATGCGATTAGGACAAACTATATTAATGCTAAAATAGATAAAACCTAGGAAAACAGTAAATGCAGAATGTGAGGACAACAGGATGAAACAGTAAATCATATAATAAGAGAATGCAGCAAACTATCCCGAAAAGAATATAAGAACATACATGACTGTGTGGGAGAAGCAGTACACTGGGAACTGTGCAAATGATTGTATATAGAACAGGCAGACATATGGTACAAAAATAATACCAGAGACACTACTGAAAAACGAAAAACACAAAATCCTCTGGAATATGGATATACAACAGATAAACTCATACAAGCAAGGAGACCGGATGTCATAATAATCGACAAGAAGGGAAAATCTTGACAAATCGCAGATTTTGCCGTTCCAGCAGACACCAGAGTGAAGATCAAAGAGAAGGAAAAACGAAGCAAATACACGGAACTTCCCAGAGAACTGAAACGGGTATGGAGCATGAAGAAAGTCAATATAATACCAATAATCATAGGAGCACTAGGAACAGTCCCCAAAAAACTGATACAAAGGACGCAATGATCAAAACAGCTGCACTTTTAAGGTAAAATCCTGGAATGCGGAAACCAACGAATGGTAACCAGTCACATGAAAAGAAGAAAACAAACCACAAGAAGAACCACTGCACGAACCATGAAACAGAAACGGCAAGAAATATTATAAGCTGCCCCCCTCCCCCAAATAAAATGATGGCGCCGACCTCGGCTGACATCACACAAAATAGTCGTAGAAGGTCAATGAGGATGAAAAGACCGAGGAGGAACAGCACTAACCAGACATCCACTGGAATATAGTGCTTGGACCGGGGGTGCGCTTATTCTCACCCAAATCCCAGGGGAGACCAATGGTCGTTGCCAGCGAGAAATCAATGGTAGGCGGCTGTTGCGATACCGCAAGGTCATTTGCGGTGGTGATCGAAAAGAGATAGAGAGTTCTGGAAATCTAGGGAGACTTGTTTCTCGGACTCCAAGGAACACCACCGGTTATTATAAGGGAGCAATCACTGATCATGACCTCGATAAGAACTCATAATGGGTAATAATAATAATAATAATAATAATAATAATAATAATAATAATAATAATAATAATAATAATAATAACGATGATGATGATGATGTCAGCTAATATATAATAATAATAATAATAATAATAATAACGATGATGATGATGATGTCAGCTAATATATAATAATAATAATAATAATAATAATAATAATAATAATAATAACGATGATGATGATGATGTCAGCTAATATATAATAATAATAATAATAATAATAATAATAATAATAATAATAACGATGATGATGATGATGTCAGCTAATATATAATAATAATAATAATAATAATAATAATAACGATGATGATGATGATGTCAGCTAATATATAATAATAATAATAATAATAATAATAATAATAACGATGATGATGATGATGTCAGCTAATATATAATAATAATAATAATAATAATAATAATAACGATGATGATGATGATGTCAGCTAATAATAATAATAATAATAATAATAATAATAATAATAATAATAATAATAATAATAATAATAATAATAATAATAATAATAATAATAATAATAATAATAATAATAATAATAATAATAATAATAATAATAATAATAATAATAATAATAATAATAATAATAATAATAATAATAATAATAATAATAATAATAATAATAATAATAATAATAATAATAATAATAATAATAATAATAATAATAATAATAATAATAATAATAATAATAATAATAATAATAATAATAATAATAATAATAATAATAATAATAATAATAATAATAATAATAATAATAATAATAATAATAATAATAATAATAATAATAATAATAATAATAATAATAATAATAATAATAATAATAATAATAATAATAATAATAATAATAATAATAATAATAATAATAATAATAATAATAATAATAATAATAATAATAATAATAATAATAATAATAATAATAATAATAATAATAATAATAATAATAATAATAATAATAATAATAATAATAATAATAATAATAATAATAATAATAATAATAATAATAATAATAATAATAATAATAATAATAATAATAATAATAATAATAATAATAATAATAATAATAATAATAATAATAATAATAATAATAATAATAATAATAATAATAATAATAATAATAATAATAATAATAATAATAATAATAATAATAATAATAATAATAATAATAATAATAATAATAATAATAATAATAATAATAATAATAATAATAATAATAATAATAATAATAATAATAATAATAATAATAATAATAATAATAATAATAATAATAATAATAATAATAATAATAATAATAATAATAATAATAATAATAATAATAATAATAATAATAATAATAATAATAATAATAATAATAATAATAATAATAATAATAATAATAATAATAATAATAATAATAATAATAATAATAATAATAATAATAATAATAATAATAATAATAATAATAATAATAATAATAATAATAATAATAATAATAATAATAATAATAATAATAATAATAATAATAATAATAATAATAATAATAATAATAATAATAATAATAATAATAATAATAATAATAATAATAATAATAATAATAATAATAATAATAATAATAATAATAATAATAATAATAATAATAATAATAATAATAATAATAATAATAATAATAATAATAATAATAATAATAATAATAATAATAATAATAATAATAATAATAATAATAATAATAATAATAATAATAATAATAATAATAATAATAATAATAATAATAATAATAATAATAATAATAATAATAATAATAATAATAATAATAATAATAATAATAATAATAATAATAATAATAATAATAATAATAATAATAATAATAATAATAATAATAATAATAATAATAATAATAATAATAATAATAATAATAATAATAATAATAATAATAATAATAATAATAATAATAATAATAATAATAATAATAATAATAATAATAATAATAATAATAATAATAATAATAATAATAATAATAATAATAATAATAATAATAATAATAATAATAATAATAATAATAATAATAATAATAATAATAATAATAATAATAATAATAATAATAATAATAATAATAATAATAATAATAATAATAATAATAATAATAATAATAATAATAATAATAATAATAATAATAATAATAATAATAATAATAATAATAATAATAATAATAATAATAATAATAATAATAATAATAATAATAATAATAATAATAATAATAATAATAATAATAATAATAATAATAATAATAATAATAATAATAATAATAATAATAATAATAATAATAATAATAATAATAATAATAATAATAATAATAATAATAATAATAATAATAATAATAATAATAATAATAATAATAATAATAATAATAATAATAATAATAATAATAATAATAATAATAATAATAATAATAATAATAATAATAATAATAATAATAATAATAATAATAATAATAATAATAATAATAATAATAATAATAATAATAATAATAATAATAATAATAATAATAATAATAATAATAATAATAATAATAATAATAATAATAATAATAATAATAATAATAATAATAATAATAATAATAATAATAATAATAATAATAATAATAATAATAATAATAATAATAATAATAATAATAATAATAATAATAATAATAATAATAATAATAATAATAATAATAATAATAATAATAATAATAATAATAATAATAATAATAATAATAATAATAATAATAATAATAATAATAATAATAATAATAATAATAATAATAATAATAATAATAATAATAATAATAATAATAATAATAATAATAATAATAATAATAATAATAATAATAATAATAATAATAATAATAATAATAATAATAATAATAATAATAATAATAATAATAATAATAATAATAATAATAATAATAATAATAATAATAATAATAATAATAATAATAATAATAATAATAATAATAATAATAATAATAATAATAATAATAATAATAATAATAATAATAATAATAATAATAATAATAATAATAATAATAATAATAATAATAATAATAATAATAATAATAATAATAATAATAATAATAATAATAATAATAATAATAATAATAATAATAATAATAATAATAATAATAATAATAATAATAATAATAATAATAATAATAATAATAATAATAATAATAATAATAATAATAATAATAATAATAATAATAATAATAATAATAATAATAATAATAATAATAATAATAATAATAATAATAATAATAATAATAATAATAATAATAATAATAATAATAATAATAATAATAATAATAATAATAATAATAATAATAATAATAATAATAATAATAATAATAATAATAATAATAATAATAATAATAATAATAATAATAATAATAATAATAATAATAATAATAATAATAATAATAATAATAATAATAATAATAATAATAATAATAATAATAATAATAATAATAATAATAATAATAATAATAATAATAATAATAATAATAATAATAATAATAATAATAATAATAATAATAATAATAATAATAATAATAATAATAATAATAATAATAATAATAATAATAATAATAATAATAATAATAATAATAATAATAATAATAATAATAATAATAATAATAATAATAATAATAATAATAATAATAATAATAATAATAATAATAATAATAATAATAATAATAATAATAATAATAATAATAATAATAATAATAATAATAATAATAATAATAATAATAATAATAATAATAATAATAATAATAATAATAATAATAATAATAATAATAATAATAATAATAATAATAATAATAATAATAATAATAATAATAATAATAATAATAATAATAATAATAATAATAATAATAATAATAATAATAATAATAATAATAATAATAATAATAATAATAATAATAATAATAATAATAATAATAATAATAATAATAATAATAATAATAATAATAATAATAATAATAATAATAATAATAATAATAATAATAATAATAATAATAATAATAATAATAATAATAATAATAATAATAATAATAATAATAATAATAATAATAATAATAATAATAATAATAATAATAATAATAATAATAATAATAATAATAATAATAATAATAATAATAATAATAATAATAATAATAATAATAATAATAATAATAATAATAATAATAATAATAATAATAATAATAATAATAATAATAATAATAATAATAATAATAATAATAATAATAATAATAATAATAATAATAATAATAATAATAATAATAATAATAATAATAATAATAATAATAATAATAATAATAATAATAATAATAATAATAATAATAATAATAATAATAATAATAATAATAATAATAATAATAATAATAATAATAATAATAATAATAATAATAATAATAATAATAATAATAATAATAATAATAATAATAATAATAATAATAATAA
>OY744519.1:148926165-148946165 GCA_963556195.1 Sepiola atlantica
GGCTATAGAGAGATAGAGAGAAATAGAAGTTTGAATATAAAGATGTTACACACGCAATTTTTCTTCAATTTTATATTTTAATGAACCCGAGCAACGCCGGGAAGCACTGTTAGTATTGTAATAAAAGCATCATCATATGTGGCCTATTTGCTTATTGTAATAATGAAGATAATAATATGTAACCCATTTTCTTATTGTAATATTGTAACATGAACAAAATAATTATTATTGCAATATTTTAATATAGGCATCAGCGTATGTAACCTATTTGATGATTGTAATTTTGTAATATAATACATCATATGAACGCTATTTATAATTATGTTAATATATACGTAAGCATATCATATAATATGTAATCTATTACCTTATTGTAATATAATAATATAGACATCATCATATGTAATCTATTAGCTGATTTTAATATTTTAGTATAGACTTCAGAATATGTAACATATTAGGTTTTTGTAACATTGTAATATACATTTTAGCAAATATAACCTGTTAGCTAATTGTACTATTCTAATATAGACATACTCATATATAACCTATTAGCTTATGGTAACATTGTAATCTAGACATCAGCATATGACACCTATTTCTTATTGTAATATTGTAATATAAACCTAATCATATGTAACCTATTAGCTTATTGTAATATTATAATATAAACATGATCATATGTAACCTATTAGCTTGTTGTAATATTGTAATATAAACATAATCATATGTAACCTATTAGCTTATTGTAATATTGTAATATAAACATGATCATATGTAACCTATTAGCTTATTGTAATATTGTAATATAAACATAATCATATGTAACCTATTAGCTTATTGTAATATTATAATATCAACATGATCATATGAAACCTATTAGCTTGTTGTAATATTGTAATATAAACATAATCATATGTAACCTATTAGCTTATTGTTATATTGTAATATAAGCATAATCATATGTAACCTATTAGCTTATTGTTATATTGTAATATAAACATGATCATATGTAACCTATTAGCTTATTGTAATATTGTAATATAAACATAATCAGATGTAACCTATTAGCTTATTGTAATATTGTAATATAAACATAATCATATGTAACCTATTAGCTGGTTGTAATATCGTAATATAAACATGATCATATGTAACCTATTAGCTTATTGTTATATTGTAATATGAACATGATCATATGTAACCTATTAGCTTATTGTTATATTGTAATATAAACATAATCATATGTAACCTATTAGCTTATTGTAGTATTGTTATATTAACATAATCCTATGTAACCTATTAGCTTATTGTAATATTGTAATATAAACATAATAATATGTAACCTATTAGCTTATTGTAATATTGTAATATAAATATAATCACATGTAACCTATTAGCTTATTGTAATACTGTAATATAAACATAATCATATTAAACCTATTAGCTTATTGTTATATTGTAATATTAACATAATCATATGGAACCTATTAGACTATTGTAATATTGTAATATAAACATGATCATATGTAGCCTATTAGCTGATTGTAATATTGTAATATAAACATAATCATATGTAACCTATTAGCTTATTGTAGTATTGTTATATTAACATGATCCTATGTAACCTATTAGCTTATTGTTATATTGTAATATAAACATAATCATATGTAACCTATTAGCTTATTGTAATATTGTAATATAAACATAATAATATGTAACTTATTAGCTTATTGTAATATTGTAATATAAACATAATCAGATGTAACCTATTAGCTTATTGTAATACTGTAATATAAACATAATCATATTAAACCTATTAGCTTATTGTTATATTGTAATATTAACATAATCATATGGAACCTATTAGACTATTGTAATATTGTAATATAAACATGATCATATGTAGCCTATAACTTTATTGTAATATTGTAATATAAACATAATCATATGTAACCTATTAGCTGATTGTAATATTGTAATATAAACATAATCATATGTAACCTATAACTTTATTGTAATATTGTAATATAAACATAATCATTTGTAACCTATTAGCTTATTGTAATATTGTAATATAAACATGATCATATGTAACCTATTAGCTTATTGTAATATTGTAATATAAACATAATAATATGTAACCTATTAGCTTATTGTTATATTGTAATATAAACATAATCATATTTTACCTATTAGCTTATTGTTATATTGTAATATGAACATAATCACATGTAACCTATTAGCTTATTGTAATATTGTAATATAAACATAATCATATGTAACCTATTAGCTGATTGTAATATTGTAATATAAACATGATCATATGTAACCTATTAGCTTATTGTTATATTGTAATATAAACATGATCATATGTAACCTATTAGCTTATTGTAATATTGTAATATAAACATAATCATATGTAACCTATTAGCTTATTGTAATATTGTAATATAAACATAATCATATATAACCTATTAGCATATTGAATATTGTAATATAAACATAATCATATGTAACCTATTAACTTATTGTAATATTGTAATATAAACATAATCATATGTAACCTATTAGCTGATTGTAATATTGTAATATAAACATAATCATATGTAACCTATTAGCTTATTGTAATATTGTAATATAAACATAATCATATGTAACCTATTAGCTTATTGTAATATTGTAATATAAACATAATCATATGTAACCTATTAGCTGATTGTAATATTGTAATATAAACATGATCATATGTAACCTATTAGCTTATTGTAATATTGTAATATAAACATGATCATATGTAACCTATTAGCTTATTGTAATATTGTAATATAAACATAATCATATGTAACCTATTAGCTTATTGTAATATTGTAATATAAACATAATCATATATAACCTATTAGCATATTGAATATTGTAATATAAACATAATCATATGTAACCTATTAGCTTATTGTAATATTGTAATATAAACATAATCATATGTAACCTATTAGCTGATTGTAATATTGTAATATAAACATAATCATATGTAACCTATTAGCTTATTGTAATATTGTAATATAAACATAATCATATGTAACCTATTAGCTTATTGTAATATTGTAATATAAACATAATCATATGTAACCTATTAGCTTATTGTAATATTGTAATATAAACATAATCATATGTAACCTATTAGCTTATTGTTATATTGTAATATAAACATAATCATATGTAACCTATTAGCTTATAGTAATATTCTAATATAAACATGATCATAGGTAACTTATTAGCTTATTGTTATATTGTAATATGAACATAATCACATGTAACCTATTAGCTTATTGTAATATTGTAATATAAACACAATCATATGTAACCTATTAGCTTATAGTTATATTGTAATATAAACACAATCATATGTAACCTATTAGCTTATAGTTATATTGTAATATAAACACAATCATATGTAACCTATTAGCTTATTGTTATATTGTAATAGAAACATTATCATATGTAACCTATTAGCTTATTGTTATATTGTAATAGAAACATTATCATTTGTAACCTATAAGCTTGTTGTAATATTGTAATATAAACATAATCACATGTAACCTATTAGTTTATTGTAATATTGTAATATAAACATAATCACATGTAACCTATTAGCTTGTTGAAATATTGTAACATAAACATAATGACATGTCACCTATTAGCTTGTTGTAATATTGTAATATAAACATTATCATATGTAACCTATTAGCTTATTGTAGTATTGTAATATAAACATGATCATATGTAACCTATTACGCTTAGTGTTATATTGTAATATAAACGAAATCATATGTAACCTATTAGCTTATTGTAATATTGTAATATAAACATTATCATATGTAACCTATTAGCTTATTGTTATATTGTAATATAAACATAATCATATGTAACCTATTAGTTTATTGTAATATTGTAATATAAACATAATCATATGTAACCTATTAGTTTATTGTATTATTGTAATATATACATAATCATATGTAACCTATTACCTTATTGTAATATTGTAATATAAACATGATCATATGTAACCTATTAGCTTATTGTAATATTGTAATATAAACATGATCATATGTAACTCATTAGCTAATTGTAATATTGTAATATAAACATAATCATATGTAACCTATTAGCTTATTGTTATATTGTAATATGAACAAAATCATATGTAACCTATTAGCTTATTGTAATATTGTTATATAAACATAAGCATATGTATCCTATTAGCTTATTGTAATATTGTAATATAAACATGATCATATGTAACCTATTAGCTTATTGTAATATTGTAATATAAACATAATCATATGTAACCTATTAGCTTATTGTTATATTGTAATATAAACATGATCATATGTAACCTATTAGCTTATTGTAATATTGTAATATAAACATGATCATATGTAACCTATTAGCTTATTGTAATATTCTAATATAAACATGATCATAGGTAACTTATTAGCTTATTGTTATATTGTAATATGAACATAATCACATGTAACCTATTAGCTAATTGTAATATTGTAATATTAACATGATCATAGGTAACCTATAAGCTTATTGTTATATTGTAATATAAACATGATCATATGTAACCTATTAGCTTATTGTTATATTGTAATATAAACATGATCATATGTAACCTATTAGCTTATAGTTATATTGTAATATAAACATGATCATATGTAACCTATTAGCTTATTGTTATATTGTAATAGAAACATGATCATTTGTAACCTATTAGCTTGTTGTAATATTGTAATATAAACATGATCATATGTAACCTATTAGCTTATTGTTATATTGTAATAGAAACATGATCATTTGTAACCTATTAGCTTGTTGTAATATTGTAATATAAACATGATCATATGTAACCTATTAGCTTATAGTTATATTGTAATATAAACATGATCATATGTAACCTATTAGCTTATTGTTATATTGTAATAGAAACATGATCATTTGTAACCTATTAGCTTGTTGTAATATTGTAATATAAACATGATCATATGTAACCTATTAGTTTATTGTAATATTGTAATATAAACATAATCATATGTAACCTATTAGCTTATAGTTATATTGTAATATAAACATGATCATATGTAACCTATTAGCTTATTGTTATATTGTAATAGATACATGATCATTTGTAACCTATTAGCTTGTTGTAATATTGTAATATAAACATGATCATATGTAACCTATTAGCTTATAGTTATATTGTAATATAAACACAATCATATGTAACCTATTAGCTTATTGTTATATTGTAATAGAAACATGATCATTTGTTACCTATTAGCTTGTTGTAATATTGTAATATAAACATGATCATATGTAACCTATTAGTTTATTGTAATATTGTAATATAAACATAATCATATGTAACCTATTAGCTTATAGTTATATTGTAATATAAACATGATCATATGTAACCTATTAGCTTATTGTTATATTGTAATAGAAACATGATCATTTGTAACCTATTAGCTTGTTGTAATATTGTAATATAAACATAATCATATGTAACCTATTAGCTTGTTGTAATATTGTAATATACACATAATCACATGTCACCTATTAGCTTGTTGTAATATTGTAATATAAACATAATCACATGTCACCTATTAGCTGATTGTAATATTGTAATATAAACATAATCATATGTAACCTATTAGCTTATTGTAATATTGTAATATAAACATAATCATATGTAACCTATTAGCTTATTGTAATATTGTAATATAAACATAATCATATGTAACCTATTAGCTGATTGTAATATTGTAATATAAACATGATCATATGTAACCTATTAGCTTATTGTAATATTGTAATATAAACATGATCATATGTAACCTATTAGCTTATTGTAATATTGTAATATAAACATAATCATATGGAACCTATTAGCATATTGAATATTGTAATATAAACATAATCATATGTAACCTATTAGCTTATTGTAATATTGTAATATAAACATAATCATATGTAACCTATTAGCTTATTGTAATATTGTAATATAAACATAATCAGATGTAACCTATTAGCTTATTGTAATATTGTAATATAAACATAATCATATGTAACCTATTAGCTGGTTGTAATATCGTAATATAAACATGATCATATGTAACCTATTAGCTTATTGTTATATTGTAATATGAACATGATCATATGTAACCTATTAGCTTATTGTTATATTGTAATATAAACATAATCATATGTAACCTATTAGCTTATTGTAGTATTGTTATATTAACATAATCCTATGTAACCTATTAGCTTATTGTAATATTGTAATATAAACATAATAATATGTAACCTATTAGCTTATTGTAATATTGTAATATAAATATAATCACATGTAACCTATTAGCTTATTGTAATACTGTAATATAAACATAATCATATTAAACCTATTAGCTTATTGTTATATTGTAATATTAACATAATCATATGGAACCTATTAGACTATTGTAATATTGTAATATAAACATGATCATATGTAGCCTATTAGCTGATTGTAATATTGTAATATAAACATAATCATATGTAACCTATTAGCTTATTGTAGTATTGTTATATTAACATGATCCTATGTAACCTATTAGCTTATTGTTATATTGTAATATAAACATAATCATATGTAACCTATTAGCTTATTGTAATATTGTAATATAAACATAATAATATGTAACTTATTAGCTTATTGTAATATTGTAATATAAACATAATCAGATGTAACCTATTAGCTTATTGTAATACTGTAATATAAACATAATCATATTAAACCTATTAGCTTATTGTTATATTGTAATATTAACATAATCATATGGAACCTATTAGACTATTGTAATATTGTAATATAAACATGATCATATGTAGCCTATAACTTTATTGTAATATTGTAATATAAACATAATCATATGTAACCTATTAGCTGATTGTAATATTGTAATATAAACATAATCATATGTAACCTATTAGCTTATAGTAATATTCTAATATAAACATGATCATAGGTAACTTATTAGCTTATTGTTATATTGTAATATGAACATAATCACATGTAACCTATTAGCTTATTGTAATATTGTAATATAAACACAATCATATGTAACCTATTAGCTTATAGTTATATTGTAATATAAACACAATCATATGTAACCTATTAGCTTATAGTTATATTGTAATATAAACACAATCATATGTAACCTATTAGCTTATTGTTATATTGTAATAGAAACATTATCATTTGTAACCTATAAGCTTGTTGTAATATTGTAATATAAACATAATCACATGTAACCTATTAGTTTATTGTAATATTGTAATATAAACATAATCACATGTAACCTATTAGCTTGTTGTAATATTGTAACATAAACATAATCACATGTCACCTATTAGCTTGTTGTAATATTGTAATATAAACATAATCACATGTCACCTATTAGCTTGTTGTAATATTGTAATATAAACATTATCATATGTAACCTATTAGCCTATTGTAGTATTGTAATATAAACATGATCATATGTAACCTATTAGCTTAGTGTTATATTGTAATATAAACGAAATCATATGTAACCTATTAGCTTATTGTAATATTGTAATATAAACATTATCATATGTAACCTATTAGCTTATTGTTATATTGTAATATAAACATAATCATATGTAACCTATTAGTTTATTGTAATATTGTAATATAAACATAATCATATGTAACCTATTAGTTTATTGTAATATTGTAATATATACATAATCATATGTAACCTATTACCTTATTGTAATATTGTAATATAAACATGATCATATGTAACCTATTAGCTTATTGTAATATTGTAATATAAACATGATCATATGTAACTTATTAGCTAATTGTAATATTGTAATATAAACATAATCATATGAAACCTATTAGCTTATTGTTATATTGTAATATGAACAAAATCATATGTAACCTATTAGCTTATTGTAATATTGTTATATAAACATAAGCATATGTATCCTATTAGCTTATTGTAATATTGTAATATAAACATGATCATATGTAACCTATTAGCTTATTGTAATATTGTAATATAAACATAATCATATGTAACCTATTAGCTTTTTGTTATATTGTAATATAAACATGATCATATGTAACCTATTAGCTTATTGTAATATTGTAATATAAACATGATCATATGTAACCTATTAGGTTATTGTAATATTCTAATATAAACATGATCATAGGTAACTTATTAGCTTATTGTTATATTGTAATATGAACATAATCACATGTAACCTATTAGCTAATTGTAATATTGTAATATAAACATGATCATATGTAACCTATAAGCTTATTGTTATATTGTAATATAAACATGATCATATGTAACCTATTAGCTTATTGTTATATTGTAATATAAACATGATCATATGTAACCTATTAGCTTATAGTTATATTGTAATATAAACATGATCATATGTAACCTATTAGCTTATTGTTATATTGTAATAGAAACATGATCATTTGTTACCTATTAGCTTGTTGTAATATTGTAATATAAACATAATCATATGTAACCTATTAGCTTGTTGTAATATTGTAATATACACATAATCACATGTCACCTATTAGCTTGTTGTAATATTGTAATATAAACATAATCACATGTCACCTATTAGCTTGTTGTAATATTGTAATATAAACATAATCACATGTAACCTATTAGCTTATTGTAATATTGTAATATAAATATAATCATATGTAACCTATTAGCTTATTGTAGTATTGTAATATAAACATGATCATATGTAACCTATTAGCTTATTGTAATATTGTAATATAAACATAATCATATGATACCTATTAGCTTATTGTAATATTGTTAAATAAACATAAGCATATGTATCCTATAAGCTTATTGTAATATTGTAATATAAATATAATCATATGTAACGTATTAGCTTATTGTAGTATTGTAATATAAATATGATCATATGTAACCTATTAGCTTATTATTATATTGTAATATAAACATAATCATATGTAACCTATTAGCTTATTGTTATATTGTAATATAAACATGATGGTTTGTAACCTATTAGCTTATTGTAATATTCTAATATAAACATGATCATAGGCAACTTATTAGCTTATTGTTATATTGTAATATGAACATAATCACATGTAACCTATTAGCTTATTGTAATATTGTAATATAAACATAATCATATATAACCTATTAGCTTATTGTAATATTGTAATATAAACATAATCACATGTCACCTATTAGCTTATTGTAATATTGTAATATAAACATGATTATATGTAACCTATTAGCTTATTGTAATATTGTAATATAAACATAATCATATGTAACCTATTAGCTTATTGTAATATTGTAATATAAAGATAATCATATGTAACCTATTAGCTTATTGTAATATTGTAATATAAACATAATCATATGTAACCTATTAGCTTATTGTAATATTGTAATATAAACATAATCATATGTAACCTATTAGCTTATTGTAATATTGTAATATAAACTTAATCATATGTAACCTATTAGCTTATTGTAATATTGTAATATAAACATAATCATATGTAACCTATTAGATAATTGTAATATTGTAATATAAACATGATCATATGTAACCTATTAGCTCATTGTAATATTGTAATATAAACATAATCAGATGTAACCTATTAGCTCATTGTAATATTGTAATATAAACATGATTATATGTAACCTATTACCTTATTGTAATATTGTAATATAAACATAATCATATGTAACCTATTAGCTCATTGTAATATTGTAATATAAACATAATCAGATGTAACCTATTAGCTTATTGTAATATTGTAATATAAACATGATCATATGTAACCTATTAGCTCATGGTAATATTGTAATATAAACATAATCAGATGTAACCTATTAGCTCATTGTAATATTGTAATATAAACATAATCATATGTAACCTATTAGCTCATTGTAATATTGTAATATAAACATAATCAGATGTAACCTATTAGCTTATTGTAATATTGTAATATAAACATGATTATATGTAACCTATTAGCTTATTGTAATATTGTAATATAAACATGCTCATATGTAACCTATTAGCTTATTGTTATATTGTAATATAAACATAATCACATGTAACCTATTAGCTTATTGTAATATTGTAATATAAACATAATCAGATGTAACCTATTAGCTTATTGTAATATTGTAATATAAACATGATTATATGTAACCTATTAGCTCATTGTAATATTGTAATATAAACATAATCAGATGTAACCTATTAGCTTATTGTTATATTGTAATATAAACATAATCACATGTAACCTATTAGCTTATTGTAATATTGTAATATAAACATAATCAGATGTAACCTATTAGCTGATTGTAATATTGTAATATAAACATGATTATATGTAACCTATTAGCTCATTGTAATATTGTAATATAAACATAATCAGATGTAACCTATTAGCTTATTGTTATATTGTAATATAAACATGATCATATGTAACCTATTAGCTCATTGTAATATTGTAATATAAACATGATTATATGTAACCTATTAGCTTATTGTTATATTGTAATATAAACATGATCATATGTAACCTATTAGCTTATTGTTATATTGTAATATAAACATAATCATAAGTAACCTGTAAATCATATGTAATGCTTATTGTTACTATTGTAATATAGACATCAGCATGTGTAACATATTAGCTTATTGATAATATTGTAATATTGACACCAGCGTATGGAACCTTTTAGCTGATTGAATATTGTTATATAGTAATCAGCATATGTAACTTTTTAGCTCATCGTTAATATTGTAATATGGACATCAGCATATGTAACCTATTAGCTTATTGTAATATTGTAATATAAACATAATCATATGTAACCTATTAGCTTATTGTAATATTGTAATATAAACATAATCATATGTAACCTATTAGCTTATTGTAATATTGTAATATAGACATCATCATATGTAACCTATTAGCTTATTGTAATATTGTAATATAGACATCATCATATGTAACCTATAAGCTGATTACAAATATCTAGATCTTAAATTGAAAACATATATCTAATCTGTTGCTAGAAAAATGTTTTATTAGTCTTCTGCTGCAGAAGGTATTTGACTCTGGTTCCAATCGTCTGCTTATATAAGAATTAGATACGTCATAATATGGAGTAGTGTTGCGACACCTGGTGAGGTCCTGCTCAGAGAATGCTTTTTTTCTCTTGACAGAATACAACATTGAAATATAGAGGGGGATGATCTTTTCTGTTCTACACACACTCTTTCTCACATAAGAGGCGTTGTTAGTCTCTCTCTACTCTATCATAAATTTTATGAAACCATGGTGTTTTGGGGTGACACTGAAAATTTCTTTAAAACTAGAAAGAACGTTTGTGTTTACGCAACTTTGTCGTGGCTTTTGGTAAGTGGTCAGTTCTGTCGGCAACACATGTAGAACAAGCTGAAGTAATCATTACAATTAAACGTAAAGCTCATTTTATATAATTGTAGTGTAGAAGTTATAGATTTCTATAAATTCTTGTGTAGGACTGGTCGTCGAGGACGTATCTTTGTATGTTAATTCAAAGTAATACATTTCTAAAGACTCTATGAGGATTATTAAGTCAACTTGTTCTACACAAGAAAATCGTTTCAAAGATATCAAATTTAACGTGGCCCAGTTAATTCTTTTCCCCCAAACTGGACTAGATAAATGAACGTTTGTTTTTGCTGTTCTGCCACGAAGTCATTTGAGAGCGTTTATAGAGGATAGGTTGTGCCGCCGAATCGGGCGGCTACCAAGGTTGACTGGTGGGTTGACGTCTTTGAGGATGCTGACGGTGCCGGTAGCTCGGTTTTGTCCTGGCGGTTGTTAAGTGAGACACACCCACCCCGCTCTATTTCATGGAGGCATGTGTAAAAAAGAATTAACAAACCTTTTACGCCCATAACTTCAGCCATGCTATGTATATTTTCACACGGTTTCCAAACACTTAATGATGTGAAACAAGGTCATAACTCCGATAAAAATACGTCCATTTAGAAAGTTTGATGTAAGATGGGTTTGAAATAGCATTTCTCTCGTTTGCCACGCTTAAGCTTCAAGTAACTTGAAATCGCAATTCCTTTGTAGGCGTTTATTTAGTGACTTCAGAATAAAAGATAATATAAGAGGTTCATGTAGTTTGCTTGAAGCATTGTTTAGTGTGTATAGAAAGGTAATTTATAGAAAGAAAATAAGGTGTAGCAGATAGACACAAACTGAAGAAAATTAAGACATAATGTTGGCATTAGTAATGTAGTTCATCTTTCTTTATTAATACAATATATATATATATATATATATATATATATATATATATATATATATAATTTTTTTTACATTATATTAAAATCTTACTTACATAAATATGTTCTGATGGAAGTTCCGTATAATATAATATGATATTTAAGGATATTTCATATAATACGGAACTTCTATCAGAGCACGCTGACGCAGGTAAGATGAAAATATAATGTAATATATATATATATATATATATATATATATATATATATATATATGCATGTTTAATTAAACAACAGGGACAATTCCTGTTTGTTTCTTTTTTGATCCATCAAAAATGTCAATTGAGTAACGCTTCCCATGCGTTTAACTCGACATAACTTTTTAAATCATAAATATAATTTAAGGATGGAAAAATAGACAGATAGAACTAGATTAGCTTATTCTAAATATCTTAGTATTAACAAGATTGGTGTCATAGAAACAGATCTGTGCGACTTTTAGTAGAAAAATTAAACAAAAGTGATAATTGACTTTTGATGCTAGATTTTTCAGGAAAAAAGGCCAAAAATGCCAAACTGAAAACTGAAACCACACTTTTAGATGAAAGACAGCCAAAAAGAAATGCTAAATTGAAAATTCTTTCTATTAATGAAGAAAATTGGAAAAAATGGCTATATTGAAGATATTAACTCTTCCGTATGTTGAAGATATTAACCCCCAAATATTTGTATTTTTTTTCTATTAGCTTCATATTGTTTCCTTAGCGGTGAAAGCAAAGATGTTACCTATGAAATTAAAACTGTGAGCTTTTTACTTTTTGTCGAAAATTAACTAACATATTTATATAATTATTGCGCTAAATAAATAATACTTTCTACAGTATACATATTAATCTTTATATCGTAATGGAATACTTTAAAGAATATATTGACATGTTATGTTTAAATAATTGTTGACATATAACAAAAATAATTGTTGACATATAACAAAAATGAGATTATCCTTTTTTAGGCGATTACGTGTTGGGAAAGAAAACCAATTATTTCAGAATTTAAACTTTTGCATATAAATTTAATCTTAAATTATCACCCATTTATGGACGATCACTATCTGGATAGCGTTTTAAGAGCAATATAACCATATATTTTTGAAAAGGGATATAAATAGTGTTTTTATTTTTTTTTTGGGGGGGGGGGCGGGTAAAAATCCATTAATCTTACTACTAACCCTCAGTCCATGTGGAAACAGTGACCCCCAAAAATCGCTTACCTCTATCAATAACCGTAAGTCTAGGTGGCAACCCAATAAATTTAACCAGAACGGTTACATACTTTCTTAGCCTTTTAGCTAGGACAAAATGTAGTATCAATTTTTGATTAATTTTGTATTTTTTGCGCAAATAAATAATGTAAAGTATAGTATCTGTTCTGATACTACACTTAATATTTTCTGTCCTCGGTCAGTGAATTACAAATCTTTCTAGACTAAGGCAATTTTCATTTTTACTACAATTCGGAGTTCCCCTTTTCAGAGATCTGGATTTTCCACACATTAAAAACCGACCGTGTGTTTACTTCCGTGCAACGAAAATTCGGCAACGGAAAATCCGACAAAGAAAAATTTGTCAAAGTAGGAAAATTCGGTAATTATGAAATAAATATCGATTGAAAATAGATTTTAGAACCGTTCTTGTGGGGGATATAGTTGTAAATAGGGGATACCTTCCCTCAACCGAAAAAGAATATTTCTTGTATTATCTTTTTGGTACTTGTGCAGTTTACGAACTGGGTTATTTTTTAGATAAGATTTTCAAGTTAAATTACATTTTTACGATATCTTTTGTTTATTAAATTGTTAGGTGAAAGTACAGAATCGTTAACAAAGCCCCACTCGCCATGTTAAGAATGGCTTTCTAAATAATGTCATTATTTCAACCCGGTTCGTAAACTACAAAAGTACCATCTTTTCTAATTATTATATTAATGAAAATATAATAAATTAAAATCATACTACGAGATTAAATCCATCATAATGCATTTCGGTTTCTTCGTAAACAAGTCAACCATTTTAATATTTTGTTAATAGTCGAAATAATACATCCATTACTTCGTGTTCGACATTTGAAAACAAATTGAAAGTATTTAAACTGTCGAATAGACGGTCATTTAAACTTGCTTTAAAATTCTTAGCAAATCGTCATGTATTAAAAGCCCCCCCCCCCTCAGTTAAGAGGATATAGTTGTATAAAGGGGGTACCCCCCGAAAATAAAATTCAAAAATAAATATTTTAGAATATTTATGGTTCTTTAAAATGATTTTGTTGATGTTGGGACACCACTTGCTACACGATGTCGTTAAATATTTAATTCGAAAATTATTTTTTTTATTAATTTCAAAATGATAATTTAATTGTCGTTGACGCATTACGTTGAAGCGTATGAAATTCATTTTTTTAAATCTTGAAAACAAAACAAAATAAGAAAAATTGAAAAACAGGAACATTCCGAGAAAAAATATTTTAAGAAGTGGTCTAAATTTTACTAACAATTAATTTCAAATGTATGGTAGGGCACAAGTATAATAAACAATTAAACACACGGGATGTTAACCGCCACACACTATCCACTATGCAACGTCATCGAAGTTTTACTTACAGACAATCATTCAGTTTCCACTTTCACTTTGGTAAAATAAAATGTAATTTTAGCAATTAAGGTTTATATATTTTTTTTTATTAAAACAAAATAGAAAAGTTAAAACTAAAACGTATTCGTCGATATTTAAAGAATTTTAATATCATTTTAAAATCAGATAGGGAAATAAAATCTTATTGAGACCAATTAAAACTGTAAAAGTAACTTTTAATAAAAATAGATTAACTGTTTATATTTATTCTAATAAAACTATAAATAGATTAGGTCAAATTATTAGAAAACCATATGACAGATGGTTTTCTAAAAATATTCTATTACAAATCCATACCTTCTATATAAAATTAAAAATACTAGATGAAATTAATAAAATGAAATATTACAGCGATTATAATATTCCATACATAGTTTTCTGTCGGCAAACTAATTGTTGCTATTCTAATCGCTTGGCCATTTTTTGATCGCACGGACAATTTTTTTGATAATTATTAAATTTTTAGTAAAATGTACGTAATTTTGTTTAATTGAGTGTCTTAAGATTTTTGAAATAGTTTCAGAAAAGTGATATTTATATTTCAAAAGATTAGCAAAAAAAATTCTTCAAATTTTAAATTTTACTGCATTTCTGTGTTTTTTTAGTCATAGTGAAAACATTTTTCATTGTAAAAGTTTTTTGACACGTAGAAATAGTTTTTCTTAGATTAACTTTTATCTTAAACAATTAAATAGATATAATGAAAATCAGTTTAAAATGAATTGAATTATGATATTTTAATTGATTCTGAAATAATTTTAAATTATTTGAACTTATTTGAAACTCAGAAATGGAAATTCATTTATATTATTTTGAAACTTATTCTGAACATCAGTTTTTATTCTGAATTTATTAATATTGGAATATAAAATATTAAACATAGTTTATCTTATTTTACTTTAATCTGAAAATTAAAATTCTGAAAATTTAAAAGAAATTTGCAAATCATTTAAATTGAATTGAAATATGTAATAAGTATTTAAAAAAACCTGAAATTATTAAATATAACTAATAAGTAAAATTGTATTTTATTATTTAAAAAAATATGATGTTTAAATAGAAGAAATATTATTATTCTTGATAATTCTTACCTTATTAACAATTTCTTATAATTGCTTTTATGCAGATTACGAAGGAAAGTTTGAATTATTTTTTTTCAGCGGATAAGAAGTAATAAATGCAAGGCTAGTTCACTACTGAATTAGATGATTTCATTGTTGTGATATAATTATTATTGGTTCAACTCAATTAGCAATTATTACTATTTTCACCAACTCAAAGTATAGGTGACTCAAGGTGAACCTAGTCAATGATGCTTTGGGTTTTTTTTATTTGTTACTTTTTTGAATTATAATAACAAATACATTGTACCTCCTCAAACTGCAATGCCGTAAAAAGTGGACTAGACTAAAAAATGCGGACGCATGTGTATTAATATTCTTAAATATAAACCTGCAATAGTACAGAAAAAGTAAAATTAACTTTTAAAATATTGAAGCTGGAATTGAGATTTAGAGAATTAAATGGACACTTAATTACACTTAAGCTTGGCCAACAGTTTCATCGTAGCCAAATCCACTCTCAATGTGTTTAGGCGGAGGAGCCGCAAGGCAATATGGAACACGCAGTCGAGTGCCTAGAATGCCAGTATTAAAACCATTCTCGGTCACATTCAACCCAGAAGTAAATAATTAAAACCATTAAAAAAATTAACCCCATTAAAACATTAAAACCATTAAACCCATTCGGCCACATTTCACACAGAAGTAAATAATTAAAACCATTAAAACAATTAAAACCATTAAAACACTTCGGCCAAAAGTAAATAAAGCAAATTTAAAGCAGATTTTCAAGATTTGTGCCGATTTTTAAAAATACAAACGAAATACAGAATGAATCCCGGGGAGGGTTAGGGTTAGGGTTAGGGTTACATCTTAAGGTTTATTAAATACATAAGTACTATTCAGTTTAGTGTTTCTTAAATAGAAGCTATAGTACTCACTCCCGGTCTGTTTTAAGTTGTATCATTGAATGTTTATTAATATATATTCATATCAATCGAGGATACGTTGTTGTAAGTTCTGACCTTGCGCCGTCGGTGAGGTATATGTTCTGAGTAGTCCTAGGAGGTCCACTCTCCCAGGCTTTACATTCTCTATTAGAGAAAGGATTACCGACGGGGGCTGCTCATACAATTTTGCCGGGCCAGTGCGCTATCTCTTGTGAGCTGGCCTACCATACTCACCTTCCAGCCTGCTATCACATCTACTTGCGGTGGAAGGGATTTAGATACTTGTTTGAAGCCGATTTGTTAAAATTGGGTCCGGTGTCGCATGTATTTTGTTGCTGTCTCCGTTTTCATCAAAGTCGGCCATCTTGTTTTTCATTAATGTTTATTATTAGAAGTTTTCATTTGTGTTTTCAGTGTTCCGATTTTCTGATAAAGAAAAAAATGAATGACGAAAACAGAATTCTTTGTGAAAATATAAATTCTAAGAATAAAATTAACTTCGAAACGATTGTAAAAGATCTTGGTATGATATTTTATTTTCATTAGCTAAAAAAACTATATATATATCCACTGGACTATATGTAAAAAGTTGAATATCCAGTGTAGCAGCAAGTCCTGGGAGCATATATCAGAAAAAACAGTTGGAAATAAATTATACACCATGACTATGACTATGCAATCTCTACAACTACATATCTCGAAACGGAGCTGTTAAACCTGACATCGTGATATGGGACGAAAGAGAGAAAGTAGCAACCCTAGTTGCAGTTAATGTCCCTAATTATGCAGGATTAAACAGAGCTGAAAGGAAAAAGATTACGAAATACCAAGGTCTAATGCATGACATGAAAAGAAACTGGAATCTAAGGAAGATCTCCAACGTCCCAGTAATTATAGGAGCAACCGGGCTAATGAAAAATAATTTAAAAACCTGGCGAATATACTCGGTGAACAAAGTGCAAAAGAGATACAAACTAGTGCACTTAAAGGGGCGGTTAGAATCTAAAACAGATCTCTCGGCTAGAGTGTATGAAATAGCGGGTGAATAGCTGGCATCCAGTAGGATTCCTCATCCCCAGCAAAAACAAAAAGATAAGAAAATTATATATATATATATATATATATATATATATATATATATATATATATATATATATATATATATACAGTACCGTCCAAAGTTAAGGAACAAAATTTAAATCTTCTGAATCTAAACAAAATTATATATAAATTTCTGTGAAAATTTCACTGAAGATATACATTATGTAGTTGGACTTTTACTGAGATTTTCAGATGAATTAAAATAATATTTTAAAAGTTATCCACCATTTTACAAATTCCAAGTGTCCAAAATTAAGGAACAAAATATCATTTTTAACTAAATCACATTAAAAAGGCAAAAGAGATTTAATATTTGGTACTTCCACCTTTGTTTTCAATAACTGCTGCGCATCTACGACTGCAGGATTTCACTAAATCTTGACATTTGGCCACAGTTATCTTGGCCCATTCATCGTTCAGTTTCAGCCACAAGTCTTCGATGTTTTCCGGATTCCGTACCATAACATTCTGTCCTAGAGCCTTCCATAAGTTTTCTATAGGGTTCATGTCAGGACTCTGGGCAGGCCAGTCCATTACCTCTACTTCTTGATCAGCCAGATAATTCATGACCAGCTTTGCCTTATAGCAGGGAGCATTATCCTGCATAAAAACAGGCTTTTCGATACCAGAATTGTGCAACACTGGCAAAACATACTGTTCTAAAACATTATTGTATACAGTGGAATTTACTCTAGTATTTAAGCGTACAAGTTGTGAACTGGCCTGCCCAGAGTCCTGACATGAACCCTATAGAAAACTTATGGAAGGCTCTAGGACAGAATGTTATGGTACAGAATCCGGAAAACATCGAAGACTTGTGATGGCGTGATATCATGCCGAAAACCATCACGCTACCTCCACCAAATTTAACAGTTTTTTTGATGCAGCTAGGATCTAAACTTTCGTATTTTCTTTTTCTTACAAATTGTTTTCCATTACTAGTAAATACACTAAATTTCGATTCGTCACTGAAATAAACTTTTTTCCAATTTTGTTCTGACCATATAACATGCTTTTTTGCGAGCGCCAATCTAGCTGTATTGTTTTTTTTTGTTTGTTTTTTTTACTTATTAGCGGCTTTTTTCGAGGAGATCTTGCAAAAAGACCTATTGTGTGCAACCTTCTAACACAGTTTGTCGTGAAACATTCGTGACACCTTCGATTTGTTTAGAAATTCTGCCAGCTGTAAAGGAACTGTCTTTTAACACTAGGCGGTGTATAACTCTGCTCTCGTTTGCCGTTGTCTTTCTTGGTCTACCAGGTTTCTTTGTATTACTTAACCTTCCAGTTTCTTTATAGAGTATGAAAACTCGGCTTGCAACACTTTTTGAACGTTTCACACGTTTTCCGATTGTCAACTTTTCCTTTCTTAATTTGACGATTTTTGCTTTGTCGCTTAAATCAGTTTTATTTCTTTTTGACATGATTGAGTGATGAATATTAAAGTTTAGAATATTTATTTTCATCCTTTTATACAATAAAAAATACTGTTTTCAACTTTAAACAATTATTTTTCCTTAATCTTCCTTAATTTTGGATACTTGAAATATGTAAAATGGTGGATAACTTTAATAATATTATTTTAATTCATCTGAAAATCTCGGTAAAAGTTCAACAACATAATTTACATAATTAGTGAAATTTTCACAAATAATAAAATATAATGTATTTGAGATTAGGAAGCTTTTATTTTTGTTCCTTAATTTTGGACGGTACTGTATATATATATATATATATATATATATATATATGTCTAAGCAGCATCTTCTCTTGCAGGCAACTATTATTGAATATGAC
>OY744519.1:148953665-148983665 GCA_963556195.1 Sepiola atlantica
CACTCATCCCTAAATCTCTCACGTGCTGGCTCCAAGTGCCATACCCCGGTCAACCGCTTCAGCTGGCGGGCTAAACGACGTGAGGGGGTGATGTCGATACAACATCAATGGGCGGATGAATCACTTTGAGGTCAACGGCCAGGGCGGAAGAGACTCATCACGAGTCCAACGGCCATATATCCGGGGGCAGGGCGAACCCTCATATTACGAGGGACTTCGATCGGGGCTAGCAGTCTGGAGAGGGATGGGCGCCGCTAGACTACATTTGCCCAAGACACACTGCATGGAAAAAAATTAACATAATACAAAAATCCATACCGGCTCGTCCGTCGCACGGGTTAACAAGGGTCGCGCCCCGTCTCGCATCAGGGCGATGGTGAAAAGTGTGCTACTGATGCAACAACGAGAACAACGAAAATAAGAGGAAGAGACAATGTCAGTATAGCCACATGGAATGTCAGAACGCTTGCCCAAACAGGAAAACTGCAAGAACTCATAAATGGGCTGAAGGGTTACACATGGCATGTCGGACTATGCGAAGTCAGATGGAAGAATATCGGTGAACACCTTACAGATGATCACCACATGCTGTACTACAGCGGTGAAGTGGATAAGCACATGAACGGAGTAGTCTTTCTCGTCAATAAAGCCGTCAAAGACTCAGTACTCGGGTGCCATCCAATATCCAGCAGACTCATCGCCATTCGCCTTGGAGCAACACCATTCAACATCACAATAGTACAAGCCTACGCACCGACAACTGAGTACAGCGACGACCAGGTGGAGGAATTCTACGCTCAACTACAGGAAACCATCGACAAGGTGGATAAGAATGACATTCTCATCATTCAGGGAGACTGGAACGCCACAGTGGGTGCAGATGCACTCGAAGATTGGAAAAACTACCGCGGCCCCTCCTGCAACGCAACAACCAACGAGCGCGGTTTGCGCCTACTGGAATTCGCTAGCTACAACGACATGGTGCTGGCAAACACTCTTGGTGAACACAAGGCTTCAAGACGATGGACGTGGCATGCCCCCAACGGATCACATCACCAGCTTGATTATATCATGGTACAGAAACGGTTTAAATCGGGAATCAACAGAGCCAGGTCAAGAACATTTCCAGGGGCGGATATGGGAAGTGATCATGACCTGGTGATACTGAACTTCAAGGTACGACTAAAGAAGCTCAATAGGCCAAAGAACACTAGATTAAAGTTCAATTTAGACAGACTGAAAGATCCCGACATACTCGAAACCTTTCAAGCAACAATTGGCGGTAAATTTGCTGCTCTCCTCAAACTTGAAGAAGATACGCAAGCACTGACCACCCAATTCAACAAAGTGATGACCGAAACAGCGAACAAAGTCTTGGGGAAACAGCGCCGGAAAACTCAACCATGGGTCACAGACGAAATCCTCGATATGTGCGACTCTAGGAGAGAGCTCAATAAAACCAAGAACTCTGAAGAATGAGTGATAGCGTACAGAAAGATCAACAAGCAAATCCGAAAAGGAATGAGAGAGGCAAAGGAAGACTGGATAGACAAACAATGCATTTCAGTCGAAGAGAACCTAAACAACAACAATAGCAAAAAGGCTTTCCAAATAGTGAAAGACCTGACGAAGCAGAAACCATCAAGAGCCAACACTATCCACGACGAAGAGGGCCGATGCCTAACAGAAAATCAATGCATCCTGAACAGGTGGACAGAATACTGCTCAGATCTGTACAACCACCAGAACAATGGAGATATCAGTGTTCTAACCAGTCAGGAGTCAACGAACAGCGATGACCACCCAATCCTACGGGAAGAAGTAGATCATGTTATTAAATCGTTGAAAACGTGAAAAGCAGCAGGAGTAGACAACATCCCAGCCGAAATGATTAAGAAGGGAGGAACAACAGTAACCGATATCCTAACACAAATCTGCAACAAAATCTGGCAGACTGGAGAGTGGCCGTCAACTTGGACACAGTCACTCATCATCACGCTTCCCAAGAAAGGTAACCTACAGCTGTGTCAAAATTACAGGACCATTAGTCTTATCAGCCATGCCAGCAAGGTAATGCTGAGGGTCATTTTGAACAGACTTAGACCACAAGCAGAAGAGATCATCGCTGAAGAACAAGCTGGATTCCGTAGGGGTAGAATCACCACAGAACAAATCTTCAATCTACGAGTTCTGAGCGAAAAGTACAGACAAGAACAACAAGAAATATACCATGTGTTTGTTGATTTCAGGAAAGCCTTCGACAGGGTCTGGCACGACGCACTGTGGTCAACAATGAAGAAATACAACATGGGTCAAAAAATGATCAAAATAATACAGGAGTTGTATACTAAAGCCACAAGTGCAGTTCTCGTTCAGGGTTCAGTGGGGTATTGGTTTCACACTGCAGTTGGGGTTCGCCAGGGCTGTCTGTTGTCGCCAACACTCTTCAACATCCTCCTTGAACGAATCATGTCAGATGCACTTGATGATCACGTGGGCACAGTCAGCATTGGTGGACGAACCATCACAAACCTCAGATTCGCCGATGACATTGATGGACTTGCCGGAAATCAAACAGAACTTTCTAATCTAGTGAGCCGCCTCGACAGAACATCCACAAGGTACGGAATGGAGATCAATGCTGAAAAAACGAAGCTGATGACAAATAGTGGACAACTATTATCAACAACGATAACAGCCAACGGCCAAGAACTGGAAACCGTAAACCAGTTCAAATACCTTGGCGCTATACTCAGCAACAAAGGATCCAAGACTGAAATCCTGGCAAGAGCAGCATAAACGGCAGCAGCACTTGCAAAACTGAAATCAATCTGGAAAGACGGAAGCATTAGTCTCCATTGCAAACTGAAACTGCTGCATACACTAGTATTATCCATCTTTTTGTATGCATGCGAGTCATGGACCTTGACAGCTGAGCTCCAAAGAAAGATCCAAACGGTAGCAATGAGATGCTACAGAAGAGTGCCTGGCATCTCTTACTCAGACCGTGTCACAAACGAAGAAGTTCGCGCGCTCATCAACGCAAATCTGAACAACTACGAAGATTTACTGACAACTGTAAGAAAAAGAAAGCTTGGATGGTATGGTCACGTGACAAGGGGCAGTGGTCTCTCCAAAACCATCCTTCAGGGAGCAGTGCAAGGCAAGAGAAGGAGAGGTAGACAACACAAAAGATGGACGGACGACATCAAAGAGTGGACGGGCTACTACTTCACTACAACCCAGTCTATTGCCCATGACCGTCAGAAGTGGAGACAGCTGGTGTGGAGTTCATTGGTGCAGCGCCCCTACGACCCAGGAGGGGGTTAAGGGACCAAGTCGAGTCAAGTCAAGTCAAATCGATCATGTTAGTGAATTCTTGAAATAAAGACGAAACGTTGATAAATATATAAATAATTTTAGTTTTGAATTTACATTTTCCATCACGTAAGAATATAATTTCCATATATATATATATATATATATATATATATATATATATATATATATATATATATATATATATATATATATATATATATATATATATAATAAACTTAAATTATATCATATTAAATTAAGAGATCTAGTCGTATTATACACTATTAAACTACTATATAAACCTTCGTGCGAACTTATAGATATTTTATATATATATATATATATATATATATATATATATATATATATATATATATATATATATATATATATAAACTGATTCGTAGAATCAATACAATGCAGTGATGCAATGGATAGACGCAAACTTACACAAATCAAGACATATAACTGTTATACGTCTTGATTTGCTTCAGTTTGTGTCTATCCGTTACAACTCTGTATTATATTGCCATCTACGAATCACCTTTATATATATATATATATATATATATATATATATATATATATATATATATATATATATATATATATACTAGAAATAGTGTTACTCGTTGTGTCACCGATCTGTTTGCTTCGGTTCTGAGAGGTCATTCTCCCAAGCGCTGCTTCTTTTTTTTTTGCTCGTTTGTCAGTCGCCTTTTTCATGAGTCAAACAATCTAACTCGACAGGGATGCAAGATTGCGGCGATGTGGCAGGGGCTGGGGCTTAGTAAACAGTGTAGGGCATATTAGATTAGAGCATTTTGTTAGATCCTGTCTAAGACGGAGAGATTAGTGTTTGAACCACCAGCCGAGATATGATAGCAATACTCCATCTATGGGAGAATGGTGGCTTTGTAGAGATATAGAATAATAGCAGGTGTGAACATTTTTCTTGCTTGGTCGAGGGAGACAACTTTCCTTGCAGCAACCTTGGCAGTATCTTCTATGTATTTGTTCCAATTAATATATATATATATAAACGCCAACCGAAAAACCTCAAACAAATTTTAACCTCATCTAAACTCAACCAACACACAATACAAGGGGTCACAAAATGCAACAAGGAAAGATGTGGGGTCTGTGACATCATAATGGAGGGGAACTCATACACATTTAAAAACCCAACACAAACATTCACAATAAAAAAAAGACCTTAACTGCACCTCCAAGAACGTTGTCTATGTACTAGAATGTACAACATGTAATGAGGCTTATATAGGTGCGACGAAAATATTTAATAATAGAGTATCTTTACATAAAAGCAACATTAAAATCAAAGAAAACCGTAAATTATTCGTGTCCCAACATGTGCACTCATGCAGCGGAGGAAAATTCAAAATAATGCCAATTTTCCAAAGCCAAGACTACACTTACTTACTAACACAAGAAAAAAACTTCATAATTAAATTTAATCCAACATTAAACAGATCATAACTCTAACAACACACACTTTGATCACACTTTATCCACCTCTAGTTAAGTACAAACATAAATAACTATTTATAGTTATCTATAGACTGGAAATTTCTTATTCAAGGAAAATAATCTTAATACATAACTTCTTATTGCGCACCTCTACACAGCTATGAGTCAAATAGCAACTTGTGTTAAATGAATCATTTACAATAGACATTAAATTTGCACATTAAATACCGGACTATGAAATCGGCCAAACCAAGTTCAAATCTATTTGGACCGTTTGCATTAACTTATCTTTTGCAAATATGTGTATATATGTGTGTATGTATGTGTGTGTATATATATATATATATATATATATATATATATATATATATATATATATATATATATATGTGTGTGTGTATGTATGTATGTATGTATGTGTATATAATTCAACCTTTATCCCCCTCTCTGTCACTATAACCACGCGCCTGTGTGTGTGCGCGCGTGGGTGTGTGTGTGCGTATTTATGTGTGTGTGTGTATGTATCGCTCACCTATTCACAAGACTCAAGATTAGACCACACGCATACGGCGCGCACACACGCAGGCGCGACTTCGTTCTTGGAGACGACAAAAAGCAATAAAAAGTATTAAATTTCAAAAGAAATCCGGCGCACCCTAGGAGGCTGGGATGACCGATGGGTAACACGCACTTGACCAAAGGAAGCAGAAAAATGGCAAATAAAAAATAAATAAAAAATAAAAGATACCCACACACCCGCAAACCCACGCATGCGCAAAAACAATAACAAATTCCTCAAATGAAACATTTGCTCAAATCGAAAGACATTTCTTCAAATGGATTTTCATATCTGATGAAAGCGGAACACCGCTTGAAACGCGTTATATAACATTATAAAATGGTAAAACAACAAAATAATAAATAAATGTTGAAAAAAAGATTCTACAAATGTTGGTAGCCTTACTCCTTTACATATATATATATATATATATATATATATATATATATATATATATTATTTTGTTTATAATATTTATATAAATGTATATATATAATTGTCAGCTGAGAACATGAATTAAACTTAAAAAACACTGCACAAAACTGTTATTTAGAGAGATACATCTACGTTGGCTCACAATCAACAGTCGACAGAGAGTAAGTAGGTCACGTCCTACACAGCTGTTTCTCGGCCATTGTATATATATATATATATATATATATATATATATATATATATATATTCCTGTAAATAAGACTTCCAAATTATAGGATAATAATACGTCTCTAGCGATCGAGCCTACCATGAAAGTGCAGTAGAAGACTTACCTTAAGTAAGTCCTTTTAATTATAAATTATGGTTATTAAACTGTATTTGAAATGAAAGCTAGAGTTTGGGTATGCAAGTTTTGCTCTCCTGATTAGACTCTATTCTCATACCAAGAAGAACATCTTTCATATATATAAGTGGAATTAAGTTTAATATATATATATATATATTATAATTTTTATTTACACAGACATGTACAAAATCTGCGATACTGGCATGTCGATGTTATCGATCAATAGTTACTACAAACTGAGATCTCATCAGGCAGAGTTAGAATCCGATCTTAACCTCAGATCATATTTGGAGAGAATGAAGTTGGGATAAAAAGAAGAAGAAAAGAAATTTAACATTTCAAAATTTAGGGGGCACGTGGTTTAGGACCGTTACAAATCAAAAAAGTTAAAATCTAAAATCAAATAAAACAAATAAATAAATAAAATAAAACAAAGTGGAAAGAGAGACATACAATGAAGAGAGTAGGTTAGAGATGGATAGAAAGATAGATAGGTAGACAGATAGAGCAATGGAAACGTCTGTTGATACAGACCGAGGGAGGGGAGGGGGTAGACATGCAAGATTTAGGTGTAAAAAAACCCAGTTATTTTGAACTTGAGCGAACATGCGTAATTTAAAGTTCACTGTAATATTGTGTGTAAGTGTGTATGCGTGCGTGCGAACCCCCAGATCAGACGCGTAGACGCGTGTGATTGGGGTGGGGGAGGGTGGTAAGGGTTTGTTAATCAAATGTAGCGCTTTATACCATCTTTATATTTTGTCTGGAGTTTATCATATATATATATATATATATATATATATATATATATATATATATATATATATATATATATATATATATATAGGGTGATTAATAAGTCACTTAGCTATTTATTTTTATTTTACTCTTTTTTTTATAAAATAAACTTTTACTTTTGTTTATAGGTAAGACGTCCATGGGTTGGTGTGACGTTATCCGCTAAGTTGTAATAGGCGGTTTTGAGAAGAACGAAAATGCCAGGACATGCCGGGAGGTTAATTCTTTTAGATATTGTTCGTTCTTTTTTTTATAAGTATTGAATTAAAAGTAATATAAATGACGATAAAAGCCCTTTTACAATGCGTGAAAAATTTATTTCTTTTTTCATTAGATGCTTATAAAAAAAAAGAACGAACAATATCTAAAAGAATTAACTTCCCGGCATGCCTTGGCATTTCCGTCCTTCTCAAAACCGCCTATTACAATAACGTCACACCAACCCAAGGACGTCTTACCTATAAACAAAAGTAAAAGTTTGTTTATTTTATTTTTAAAAAAAGAGTAAAAAAATATAACTCTGATGATGGAGAATTCCTCCGAAATTAATTGGAAAAAATAAAAAAATAAAAAATTTGTCACGCATTGTAAAAGGGCGACATAATGCAATGTTTTTTACTGCTTACGAAGTGGAAAACATCTATGTTTCTATCGCTAGTGAAACACAGTAACAAAGTCTACCTAACATCATGGCGATAAAAAGTCGTACATGTTTCGACAATGTGTGTTTGGTCTTGCGGTAAAATGCCAGACTGTAAACAGTAATATCGTAGGTTCGATCTTTGCCCAGGTAAGCTATACTAATGACGGCTGATAGCCATGAACACGTTTCCATGGGTTCCTTTTATATGTACGTAAAAATTAATTGATAAATATATATAAAATTGCAAAAAATAGAGTGAAACATTAATAAATAATCACACGCCTTATTAAAAAGGGCAACATAATGCAATGTTCTTTACCGCTTAAAAACTAGTAAGTAAACAGCTATGTTCCGATCGCCAGTGAAAAACAATAACAAAGACTACGTATATACAGGGTGACCCCCCCAAAACAGGCCCCAAATCTAATTAGGCCTCATTTTTTAGTGTTTCGTCCGAATGAAATGAATTTTGGGGCATAACTAGTTTATTATATTCACAACATCATATCAAAACACTAGGGTATTTGGCCTTTTTTCTCCGTTCTACAACAGGTGTTCTAGATGGACTCCTTTTAGCTCCGTGCATATCTTGATGCGCAGAACGAAGTTGTCCATGACGTTCTTACAGACTGAATTGGGAATGCCTCTCATCTCCTCCCTGATGGCTTCCTTGAGTTCCATGATGGTTCTGGGTTTCCCTGCGTACACTCTGTCCTTAAGATAGCCCCAAAGGAAATAATCTGGGGGGCTTAGGTCCGGGATATGGGGTGGCCACTCAAAATTAGTCCTGAGACTGATCACTCGGCCTCCGAAGTTCTCTTTCAGCCAATCTCGGGACAAGTTTGAGGTGTGAGAACTTGCTCCGTCTTGCTGGAACCAGAACTTGCTTATGAGCGACGGGTAGAGGGTCTGGAGCTCACTCTTGAAGGTTTTGAGGACCTCCACATACCGCTCCTTGGTGACTGTCACTGCTGCGCCAGATTCTTCGATGAAGATTGGTCGAATGATGCCTCTGATCGAGATTGCAGCTCACACCGTGCAATTAGGAGAGTGCAGGGGCTTGGTGGCTACTTCATTGGGTCTGGAGGACCCCCAGAAGACATTTGTCTTGGAGTTCGCCTTTCCATCAAGATGGAAGTGGGCTTCATCTGAGGTCCAAAGGAGGTTAAGGAAACCTGGTGTCTCCTCAATCTTATCGAGCATCTTGACTGCCATAGCGCTCCTCTGCTTCTTGTCTGAGGCTGTAAGGGTCTGCAGCGTTTGTATTCTGTATGGGTAAGCCCTGATATCGTTCACCAGCAGTCTCCTGCAAGTCTCACGGGAGATACCGAGGGACTGACTTCGCTTACGCACAGACCGTTTCGGACTCTCCTGGAGAGACTCTCTCACACTTTCGACCAGCTCGGCTATCCGCTTCTTGGGACGTCCCGAGTGGCTTAGACGGTTCTCACTGGCAGCGTTGAGGTTCTCCACGGTCCCATACTTCTCGAAGTAGTCCACCCAGTTCTGAATTCTGCTTTTGGGTGGAGCCTTTTCACATCCGAACTGATGCATGAAACTGTCCTGGGTTTTCTTAAACGAGCCTGTCTTGTAGTAAAATTTAACACTATGTATTCTTTGTCCCAGCTCCCAGTGAGGTCTTGGTGTACTCACGGTCGTTGATTCTGCCATGTCCTGTGAAATAAAGACAATCGGTGAATAAATAAAGGAGATATCACATAAAGTGTACACGGGACCCGTTTTTTTGAGTTACCCTGTATATATATATTGGATAGGTGGCATTAGTCAGGAGTTGGGCAAGCAAATAACCAAAAGTGTAACTGGTTTGCTTTTTTTCTATTGCTTTACGGTCTTTTGCAAAAGATAGTCTGCCTTTTCTAAAAAAACAGTAACGTTATTTATGAATTTAATTTAAATTCCAGTACATTACTGGTTATATTCGGCGGACAAAATTGCATTTAGAGAGCAGAATAAACCAGCATATCCCATCCAAAATTAGACAGAGTAGACCTGCTTATTTGTGCCATACCTCTTTCTCGACTTTAGAATCGTCTATTGGCCAGCATTTAGCTGCCAATGAATGCTGTGTCAATAAGTATAAAATAGAGTGGTTCAAAGTCTTACACCAGACGGATTCCACCTCTCATTTGAAAATATTGGAATCCGTCGCGATCGCTTTGCGAAAGCCACTTCTTTGCAAGCAGAAGGAGTTCGTAAAGTCGTTGATTCTCTTGGCCCATTTTTGCTCTCTAAAACTCTACCCTTTAAACGTTCGATTCATTCAATCAAATTTTTTAAACGCTTATTTTCATCGGCAGATTATTTCACCATTCTTGCTTTTTCTCGCGATTTTTTAAATATTTTGTAATCTAACGATTTCTCTTGATGTGATGAGTGACAAAAGAACTCTCAAGACCACATTTGCGGAGACAAAGATGTCGATTTTATTTCAAACTATTTATATATATATATATATATATATATATATATATATAATATATATATATATATATTATATATATATATATATATATATATATATATATATATATATATATATATATAATATACAAATTATTTAAAAACTATAGGTTACATACTTCAGAGACGTACCATGTTTTCATTGAGATAGGTTTAACCTTTTATTTGTGTTATTCAATGATATATTCATTTTTAGGGGTGATGGCGTGTGTTGTAGTTTATTTGTCGGTGACCGGGTTAGATTTTTGGTTGCAAGTATTCCTGTTAATAAAGGGTATAAGTGTTGTCTTTATATTATTATTTTTTAATTTTGGGATAGTGTTTATATTTAAGTGTAAAATTATTGTTATAATTCTAGTTTATTAGCTATGTGGGGTCTTTATTTTAATGGAAGGGTATCTTTATCAGTAAAAAAAAGTTTTCGTAAGGAATATAAAAATAAGTGGATTGGTCAATATAAGCTTGCTATCATTATGTTTTGTATCTGGATTGGCTCGTGTGAGATACTTGTGTTTAAATAACTCTGTTAGCTTATATCTAATAACGTTTATAAGCCTATCGGAGGGTATGTGTGAATATATATATATATATATATATATATATATATATTTTTTAGTTTTAGTTTAGTGTATATAACATTTTTTAGTTTTTCGAAATATCCAGTCCAAAGCGTTTTCTTAAAGATGTGTAACCTATCTGATATCCAAATCAGCGCCGAACCATGCTTCTTGTACACACCGAATTCTATTTAAAATCGGACGTTCAATCTGTTTTCTATACTACTATTAACACCAACAAGATAAAGAAAAAATACGACTTGAAAAGGCTGTTTTACAGCGAGCGTCTCAGACATATATTTATAAAAAAATGATTTTATCATTAAATAAATATATAAAAAATAACGTTTATTGTTTTTTCTAAATCCCACCCTCTCTCTCTCTCTCTCTCTCTCTCTCTCTCTATATATATATATATATATATATATATATATATATATATATATATATATATATATATATTGGAAATTTAGGCTGAGAAAATGAATGAAACTTATATATTTTTAATGTGACTGCGCAATACTACTTTACGGAACGCTGCATAAAAGATTTCTGTTCTTTTTCGTGGCAGGGAATAATTGGGTCATGTCCTCTTGATGGCCGCTTCCGGTGCGCCTGGCCGATAGGTCTCGCCCAAACGGCACTCACCTCCTCTTCATTCACATTGCCAAGCCACTAAGGAGTGACAAGGCAATATGTTGGCAGCGTCCATAGAGTCGCAGATACTTGTCAGGACTCAAGAATATGCGCCTCCCGGTCGCCCACCGATTCTGTGTGGGTTTCATCTCTTTACTTTTCCCAAGCACAAGGAGACCGCAGAACAGCGGGGTTCGATGAGGAATGTTGTCATTTCAACTTTTTCTTCTCCTACATTAGTTGCCGCACAACGGATTAAATGTTGCGAAACCTACTTTTATTTTATCACATGTTAGATGGCAAAGTAAATCGAACCGACACACTGAGTCTATGCCCGCGTCACCTTCATACAACTGCCACTTACTCTCTCTCTCTCTCTCTCTCTCTCTCTCTCTATATATATATATATATATATATATATATATATATATATATATATATTAATGGACACTATATATATTTATGATCATCCTTCGGTTTTACAGAAATATTGGAAACACGCAAGCAAACAATCTGTTTTAATAACTTTTAAAACAAATGAATGCAAGCAAAGTGTTTAAAGTTATTAAGTTTATATCCTAACGTTTATAAATTGATATTAATAAATACAATTAAATAGACAGTTTTTTAAATTTTTTAATAAATGAAATGATCGTGAAGCAGTTAATTTTTCATTAATTTATAGGACGTAAATAGCTTACAAAACTTTTAATCTGACCAGTTCATCGGTTCATTCATATATACAGGGTGTCTCAAAAAAATGTACTCACTCGTAGAATGACGAGAAAACTTTGCTTCATCGCTCCACACACACAATTTTGTGTGCAAACTCGACATCTTCTGCACATTTTGCCATTCTAAGAGTGAGTACATTTTTCTGAGACACCCTGTATATATATATATATATATATATATATATATATATATATATATATATATATATATATATTATATATATACCTGCTCTTGCACAAGTAATTGAGCACTCTTGTTATTTCCCCTATAAACATGAATTAAATTTCTGTTGGTGTCCAAAGTATATCGAACTATAGAGTATATCGAATTATATTGTGAATCATATATATATATATATATATATATATATATATATATATATATATATATATATATATATATATATATATACAAAATAAGGATATTAAGTATGATTCCTAATCGTCAGTGAAACGATCGTACACCAGACCATTGTCGACTTTGAATTATTGGAACTGAAATAAATAATGTTATATATATTTTGATTTATTTATCACTATTAATGCTTTCTCTCTCTTTCTCTCTCTCTATATATATGTATATGTATATATATATATATATATATATATATATATATATATATATATATATATATATATATATATATATATATGAGAGAGAGAGAGATATGATACAATATGCCAAAAATAATATTCCAACGCATAAGAAAATCAAAACAATATATATATGTGTGTTTATAAACGTTAACAAATGTAGCATTTAATTAGCTCATTAAAAAGGGTTAGGAAATCATGTTTCCTCGCGTCCAGCAATATAACGTCAGAATGTTGAGACTGGTGTTAATCTGAAAACGTAATCTAGCTTACGAATAAAGCATTTATATATGTGATTATTTTTATTTACACGGACATGTACTTATTCTGCAACACGGGCATGTCGATGTTATCGATCAACAGCTGTTAGAAAATCAGATTTCATCAAGCAGAAAGAAATCTGATCCTTTCTTTTGAAAATATAATCAGGTAAGATCAGATTATCTTTCTGCCTGACGAGCTCTCTCTTTTCAAAAACTGTCGATTGATAACATCAACATGCCATAAATGAAAATAATCATATATATATATATATATATATATATATATATATATATATATATATATATATATATATATATATATATATAAGATATATTTGATATTAAACACTAATTATAAGTCCAGTTGCAATTCTTTGGAGTTTTATCCTGTGGATGTTTTGTTTACCCGGAGTACTATATATATATATATATATATATATATATATATATATATATATATATATATATATATATATATATATATATACATACGGTAGTGCAGTATTAGTGCATATATATACACATATACACATATATATATATACACACATATACATATATATATACATATATGTACATATATATATATACATTTATATATATATACGTATATGTACATATATGTAAATGTATATACATATACATATATGTACATATATATACATATACATATATGTACATATATGTACATATATATACATATACATTTATGTACATATATTTACATATATATACATATATATTAGCATATACATACATATATACATATATATACATGTATACATACATATATATAAATATATGTACATGTATATATACATATATATACATATATAGACTCATATATATACACATACATATATATACATATATCTATATACTCATATATATATATAACTATATATACATGTATATGTATACATATACATACATATATACACATATATATATACATGCATATATATACATATACCTACATAGCTATACACATATATATATACATGTATATATATACATATACATACATAGGTATACACATATATACATGTATATATACATACATATATATACACATACATATATATATAATATACACATATATATAGAAATACATATATATATATATTTATATGTGTATATACATATATATGTATATATTCATATGTATATAAATATATATGTATATATGCATATATATACATATATATGTATATATGAATATATATACACATATATATGCATATATGCATATATATACACATATATGTATATAAGCACATATTTATACATATATATGGATATATGCATATGTGTATATACATATATATGTATATATGCATATATATACACATATATATGTATATATGCCTATATATATACATATATATATGTATATATGCATATATATATACATATATATATATGTATACATGCATATATATAGACATATATATATGTCTATATGCATATATATACATACATACATGCATATATATATACGTATATATATATGCATATATATACATATATATATATATGCATATATATATTTGCATATATATACATATATGATGATGGACTCTCCCGTCGATTACGACGTATGACGATCCAACAGCTATATATATGAATATATATATATATATATATATGTGTGTGTGTGTGTGTGTGTGTGTACATGATAAGTCAAAGATAAATAATTAGACCTGCAAATGGAAACAGATCAATATCTGCAGTTGTTAAGAACAAGGAGTAGTTTTGTTAATAAAAACATTTATTTTTCTTCTCTTCTAATACAACAGCTCGCATGTGACTTCATAGAGATTGTCGTTGTTTTTGCCTTTGAATCCGCTTAATTGAAGACAGGACGAATATTGTTTTCTTAATATGGCCAATTTTATTTGATCCCCCTTCCAAAGACAACTGACTCGGGCGGAATCGTCGTCGTTGGATTTCTACACAGATTCTTCTGTAGTTACCAATATTTTTTATCTCTGCACTATTTTGATCTCGTTATTGGTGACTTTCATGCTCATTTTGAACTTAAAAATTGATGTTATTTTATTTTTATTTTTTTTACTTTTTCAAATTTAGAACTTTGACAGTACTCAACTGTCAACTTATCAATAATTAATTTCCTCTTTGGATAAAATTTTAATCTTTGAAAAGCCTGGTTAAAGGAATGAAAGAGAAGAAAAATAAATATTTTTTTGATCTGCAACCATTTGCAGGTCTAATTATTTTTCTTTGACTTATCATGTACATATATATATATATATATATATATATATATATATATATATATATATATATATGGATATATATATATATATGGATATATATATATATATATATATATATATATGGATATATATATATATGGATATATATATATATATATGGATTTATATATATATATATATATATATATATATATATATATATATATATATAAATCCATATATATATATATATCCATATATATATATCCATATATATATATATATATATATATATATATATATATATCCATATATATATATATATATATATATATATATATATATATATATATATATATATATATATATATATATGGATATATATATATGGATATATATATATATATATGGATTTATATATATATATATATATATATATATATGGATATATATATATATATATATATATATATATATATGGATATATATATATATATGGATATATATATATATGGATATATATATATATGGACGTATATATATATGTATATATATATATGTGGACGTATGTATATATATGGACATATGTATATATATGTACATATATATATGTACATATGTATAGATATATATATGTACATATATATACATATATATATATATTTACATATATATATATATGTACATACATATGTACATATATATATATACACATATATATATATATATGTACTTAATTAGAAAATACAGACACTATTTTTTTTCTTTTTATTACATTGCATTTTGTCATTTAGCCGTAGTCTTCTGTTTTTATCGAAAATTCAGGTTTTTATGTATCTGGTAAGCATGTGTGAGTTTGAATTGAACACAAATAGTGGAAATACACTTACTTCAAATACATTATATATATATACATTATATATAATAGTATGAAAAAAGAATATAAACATATCTACAACAAAACTTGTAATTTGTTACGTCATTATATATATATATATATTAATAAATGCATATTCATACGTATATATATATATATATATATATATATATATATATATATATATATATATAATCAACGTATGAGCATCATTGGCATAATGAAGTGAATAAAAATAAAATTAATACAAATGATTTAGCAAAATTCAACCAAAAAGACAAAATAATGATGAAATTATTGAAGACAATGTTTCTATGGCGATGCCTAACGTTAGAGGTCAAAAACAAGTTTGGAAAAGAAAGGCAATGTCTACTGCCTAAGATCAAAGTGTAGTATCTGTTCCGATGGATACTGCACCCCAGACTGGTATTGTCTTGGCCTTCGAGGCTTGAGTTACGTCGGTATATGAGTCTGTCCTGTGCAGTTCTAGGAGGTCCACCCTCTCAGGCTTCGCCTCCCCTCTTTGGGGAGGAGTAAGTTTATTGCTTACTGCCTGAGGCGCCCCTACCGGGGAATGCCGACGGGGCTGCTTAGGCAATTTTCAAACCCCACTTTCCCAACCCGACCTTGGGTCACATCTTACTTGTGGGAGTAAGATAAAACTGGGCTTGTGCCTAACTCCTGGAGAGGAGTAAATCAATACTCATATTGTGGGATGTCTTTTCTCGCTTTTGTCTACACAAACGATGGTTACATTCAATTTAACCAAGACAAAGTTTCTTTCTATTAATAATTATAAGAAACAGCGAATTCATGTAAACCACGAGACGAACAAGTCAAACGATCTGGAATGGAACCAAAGCCGGATAGTTACAGTCAATGATACTGAGACAAAGATCGTTTCTTTTAACAATTATGAGAAACCTTTCTAACCACCGATTGCCATGGCTGATAGCGCCCTTTTCCGAGAACCTAACGTTTACACTTCTCGCCCTAACATTTACAGGGGACATGAATTAGAATAAATACATAGAAGGTACTGCAAAGTCTGCTGCGAAGTTAACTTCTCGGGCTAGGTAACATCTCACATCTGTCAGTATTCTATATCTCTACAACGTCACCATTCGGCCATGCATGGGCCTCTCCCCCTTGGACAGTGTGCAAAAAGAGTTTCTAACTAGTAAGCAGCAAAATCCCACCCCTTTTACTGTAGAGGTCCTCAGATGCCGGAAAAATCTATTCTAACAGATTCTCTTTGAACCGCTTGTCTTTGAAATTCTCTCCCTTCTCTCTGTGTCACCGACTATACCAGACCGTTTGCCTTTGGAATTCCCTCTTTGCTCTTTGTTTTCACGACTGTACCAAGATGCATAAATTTAAATGTAATTTGAACAAACATCTTGCAGCATAACTCCCCACTTAGGATGCCCCCTATAAATGTGTTCCCTAATAACATTAGCTCTTTACGTTTGACCAAATGACTATTTTCGTTAATAAATTAATTTGTCAATTTGCCTAAGAAGCCTCATTTTTGTCGATTGCTGACTTTAGTGCGCTAATATGATAGTAGATTCGAATTACAGTAGAAGGCATCAACCCAATGGTCAAATTAACCGTAAGAGACCTCGGTTTATAACCCATCACAACGAAGGACCAAGTAACCCGTAAAGTGATATGGGTTAATTGGTCTGAAAATTTGGAACCCCGAGTGACCCAAATAACCCAAAAGCTTTAGAACAAGTTATCTCAATACCACAAGAGAATTATGATTACATTTATTCCAATAATAATCTACGAATTTTGCGCTGTATCAGCAATTAAAAAAATAAATAAACAGGAAACTTATAGAAAAGGGACGAAGTCCATTTATATATTTATAACGACTTTATTAGCCATCTTCGTTAAACATTTATAATAATTGAGGTGTTAAAATGAAATAAATTCAGGGTTCTGGACGAGGAAAAAATTGTGAGTTCATAATATGAATGATAAATGTCCTAGTTGTAGGGAACGGAGAGCAGTTCATAATAGGAAAATTCCGTACTACGTATTTGTAGTTAAAGGCAATCGGAGTTCATATATGGGTTGTAAGTATGTGTGTGTTGCAATGGCATAAGTCCATGTGCGGAGGGCCAACCATCTCGGATGTTAGAGTCTTCTTGTCTACGCCGAACCCCGTGGTTCGCCGAATTTGGGTTTGCGTCCCAAGAAAGAAATTAGGTGGTCAAACTCAGCGCGTTTATTACCCAGACGAGGACGAAAAAGAGAAAAACGTGCCGAGCACCTTCTTAAATAAACTCCGGGACCCATGTTCTTCTGGCATGAGAGATTGGTTCTGTTTGTGCAAGTCAGAATCGAAATTACGTGTTTGCTCCGATCAGCGCCCATCTTACGAGTAAAACATATTATTACTACTGCTACAAACTGAAAAGCAAAAAAAGAAACTTTCACTGAGGATGATGAGGCAACTTTTACTGTAATAATAAAAATGTTCAAATATAAAAAGGTTGTGGCAATATAGACAAAATAGAAATATTTCAAAAAGAAATGAAAGTGCAGTATTAATCTGCCGCTTCTAATCAAGGACAGTTGCACATGGATGTCAAAAGTTTTGAATGCAAAAAAAACTATTTGTGTCCAATTATTATAAAAACGTTTTTAATTGGCCACGTTTCCCGAGTTCCAGGAACAAGAGAGAGAAAGATAGAAGGTTAATGAGAAAAATAGAAAAATGACAGAAACAAAATGAGAAATAAAGAGATAGAGTGAGAGAAATAAAATGAGAGTGAGTGAGAGAGAAGAGTGTGAGAGATATATAAAGTGAGAAAGATTAGGTTTAAGAGTCGGCTGGTGAGTATATATATATATATATATATATATATATATATATATATATATATATATATATATATATATACAGGGTGTTTCAAAAGTCTTGGGAACATTACAAATGCGTATATCTCATGAACTATTCCAGGTAGAAAAATGAAACTGGTGCCATTTTAAAGCTTGCTTAATCAAGTTTTTGGTCATACTAATGATTTTCGTGTTATCTTTCCAGGTGCAGTAATGGCGTTCTCTAAACAAGACAAGGCATTTTGCAAAGACTGAATCGTGGACATGTGTTCAGCGTGCATTTCGCAGGAAATTTAAAAAAGAAGCCCCTGAAAGGAAATCCATTGTCAGATGGCATGCTAAATTTGTGAAAGATGGGTGTTTGTGCCCAAGTAAGCGAACAGGTCGCCCTTCAACTTCAGAAGATGCAGTTGAGCAAGTTCGGACAGCCTTTCAGCGGAGCCCCCGTAAATCAGCGAGAAGAGCCAGCAGGGAACTTCAGCTTGCTCCAGCAACTGTCTGGCGTGTCTTAAGGAAACGACTGCAAATGGTACCTTACAAGCTCAAGTTGGTCCAAAAGTTGAAGGACACTGATAAGCCACTTCGCCGTGACTTTTGCATTGCAATGCAAGAGAAGTTGGAAGATAACGGCTTTGATGACCGGCTTGTTTTTAGCGATGAGGCGACCTTCCATCTGAATGGCAAAGTTAACAAGCATAACACTCGCATATGGGGTACTGAGAATCCTCATGAACTTCTTGAGCACGAGCGAGATTCACCAAAAGTGAAGGTGTTTTGTTCAATTTCCAAGAAAGGTGTCTATGGACCGTTCTTCTTTGAAGAGGCAACTATCACTGGTGAATCCTATCTCAACATGCTGGAAGACTGGTTAATGGCTCAGTTGGAACAAGCAGAATCTGATGACTTCATTTTTCAACAAGATGGTGCACCACCACACTGGAGTCTTAGAGTAAGGCAGTTTCTTAACACAAGGCTGCCTGGTAGATGGATTGGGAGATCTGGGCGAGGTGATGACGTTCTCATGCCCTGGCCTCCTAGGTCTCCAGATCTTACCCCGTGTGATTTTTTCCTTTGGGGCTTTGTCAAGCAACAAGTCTATGTGCCGCCCCTTCCAAGAGATATTGACGAACTAAAGGCTCGAGTAACGGCAGTTGTGGGAACCATTGACGTCAAGATGCTGGAACGCGTTTGGCAGGAAATGGACTATCGACTAGATGTCTGCCGTGTGACGAATGGTGCTCATATTGAGCAACTTTGAAGATTCCCCACAAAACTTGAAACTTTAACCTTTCCAACGGTACCAATTTCATTTTTCAACTCCTAATAGTTTTTGAGTTATTAAAAATCGTTATGTTCCCAAGACTTTTGAAACACCCTGTATATATATATATATATATATATATATATATATATATATATATATGGGAAGAGAAGGATGAAGGTAATCCGACGTGATGGTAAAATGAAAAAGGAAAACCAAAAACTGGATGTTTTTTATGTGTACATCAACGTTTCGTCTTTATTTATAAGACTTCATCCCATACCTCTTCTTAAATTCCCTCATTTTCTCAAAACGCTCTCTAAGACCATAACTTTCGCCCATCCACCAAAATCACAGCCCCCCCTCCCTCTCTACCCATCCCCATTTTCCCTGCATACACCCCCACACACAAACATTCCAACTCACTCTTCCCCTTCAATCTTGACCACAGCCATCTGGTCAAACACCTCCCTCCCCCTCTTCCTCCAATCTCTCTCTGCCATCCATTTTACCCCTGCTCATCCCCCACCTCTTTCTCTCACCGCCAGCCACAGTAGTCCTCGCTCCCTCCATCCTTCCCCTTTTTTCCCACTCATTTTCGTCACTCATTTTTATTCTCTAACATATACGGACGTCCACCAAGACGTTGCCATTATTTTTCATTTTATTTTATTTTTTCTCCCAACATGTCTACCCTACATGTATTTGTACTTGCATGATATCTTTTCTCTATATCATCATCCTGATGAAGTCTTATAAATAAAGACGAAACGTTGATGTACACATAAAAAACATCCAGTTTTTGGTTTTCCTTTTTCATTTTACCATATATATATATATATATATATAAACACACACACACATATATATATATATATATATTTATATTTATATATATATATAAACACACACATATATATATATATATATAAACACACATATATATATGTATATATATAAACACACACACACACACATATATATATATATATAAGCACACACACACACATATATATATATATATATATATATATATATATAATTTGAAACGGTTTTTGAATGCATTCTATACAGTGTAAACATTTTACTCATACTTATAACGTGCGACCAGAGCACACACCACTTGTGGACATTATTACACAACGAGCTTCGTTAACAACTTAGGCACAAGATCAAGCGAGACCATGTTGTTTAAAAAAAGGAAGAAAAAAATATTGTCAATTAACCGGATGAAGATTCCTGTGTGAATCCAAAGATTCATGTTACCTGTGAAGGTTAGGCCGAGCAGTTTGAATGTTTAACTCTCAGGTACGGTGTTATTAGCCATGACAATCGGTAATTGGAGAGGTTTCTTGTAGTTATTGAAGGAAAGGAGCTTTGTCTTTGCGGCATTAAAAGTTACCAACCATTTATGACCCCAATCCACTACAACCTGGAGGTCATTTTCTAAGGATTCGGTCATTGCCTCGGATATGATCATGTCAGTTTTGCGGAGGAATCGTTGATTGACTATTGTTCACCACACTATTGTAGATTTTCCAGAAATCACGAGTACCTAGTTTCTGTGACTGAATGCGTTTTTTCTTAACTTAGTACACCTTCTCTTTGCTTCACCTATCACGGCCTTATAATTATTTCTTACAATTATTTATTGACTCTATAAATTTCTGTATATTAGTAGCTGACTTATGGCGGGCAAATTTACGGAATGTTGGCTGCATTTCTCACAATGACAGCTGCACATTCCGAGGTAAACCATTGGGGAGAGTGGAACTTGCTAAAGAATTTTCGCATGATGACATAGGCTTCAATGCCTCCTTTGACCCATTCAGTTAGCTCATTTGCACACTAGTCAGCAGGGAGTGAGAAGGTTTCCGTCCATGAGGCGTCGCTGATGTGATCTCTGATGGACTCAAAATCAGCCTGCTCGTAGTATTTCGTAGTATTTCGTTATTTTGAGCAACAGCTCATCAACTTTTGGACGACTTTTTAGGGTGATGCGAATCATTAGCACAATGTGATCAGCATTCCCGAGTGGGCTATGAGCTTTCGTCACACAAACCTCGGGCAGAAAGAAAAGGTCTAGAAGTGAGGCTTGCTGGTCTACTCGATCGGGGATGCGGGTCGGGAAATCGACAGTCTGAGAGAGGGAGTGAGCTAAGGAGAAATTGAATGTAGAGTTTCCGGCTGCATCAGTAACGCTGGAAAATCCCAACCAGTCACGGTGGTGTGCAATAAAATCCCCAAATACATGTATCTGGGCATTCGAGTCGAGTGAGAGTGCTCTATCTATGCTTTCAGAGACACAGTTTAGCAGGATACAGTCCAGGGTCGAAGGTGAACGGTATAAGAAATATAAGTAACTAACGCTGTGATGTAAAGTCAATCTAAAGCACATGTAGTCTTGGTCATCTGATTCTAATCTATGTTCTCTAGTCAGTGGGGGGGGGGGGGTGTTCCGAACATAAACTCCTAGTCCGTGCATATGTTTGTTAGAGTCTTTACAGTAGAGTGAGAGGTAGTTAGTCATGTCCAAGAGGTGACAGGAGATTGAGAATTGAAGGTGTGTTTCACTTAGTGCTAGGATATCCGGGGAGTTTGTCAGGAGAAAGGTTTCTACATCGTTAATGTTTGTTCTAAGTCCCCGGATATTTGTTAATGTGAACCTCAAGGGCGGAGGCGAAGGTGTTTTTTGTTAGGTGTCTGGTGGTAGGTTTGATTTTATTTTTTGTAATGACATGTTAGTTTTGAGAGTGGGGTGGGCAAGGTGGATGCTTGTTAGGTGCCAATAAGCTCACACAACAAGTCCATTAGTCGCGACCTAGGACATGGGGTTTTGGCCTCGGGAAAGCCCACCGGAGATAAATATAGGGTCCCTTTCCATGCGCGACATGGCACATACAACTAATCACGGTATTATGCAACTGATGATAGAGCAGCCGTTTTTAGCGCTACCCAAGAGTTTTGGCTCCTGTTCTGTCAGTCGGAAAAAGTAGCCAGACAAACTGTCTAACTTGTACCCTCAACCTGTCGGAACAAGAGTGACCCACACTGGTTATGTAACGAAAAACTTTCCCCAAGTTGCCCAAATAGAGAGAAAGAGAAACGGTGTTCATTAACCTGATATTTTGTTCAATATTCCAACTCTAGGAAGGTTGTCTATCAGACTAAGGAGGCCTCTCTCCCCAACGGTTTTCTGCCACGAAGTAAGTAGTTGGTAGCAAGGTTTTATTATCATAGATTTCCTTTTCTTAGATAGATAGCATGACAAGGTCTTACGGGTCCAACACACCGAGAGGGGAAACTAATCGGGTATTTCCGATCCCCCGCAGGATAAAAAAGACTTTCATATATATATATATATATATATATATATATATATATATATATATATATAGAGAGAGAGAGAGAGAGAGAGAGAGAGAGAATAAGTTCACTGTACACTGCAGAGGGAACAGAAAGTTGAAGATATGTTTCCGTCTCGCAAGTATGTACAAATAAGAGAAAGGCAGCCTAAACTTCAGGCGAGCGTGTGAGTTCAGAAATTACTTCAGTGGTAAATCAAGACAGGCAATAAGACAGTATATATAGATATGTATCAAGAATTAAACAGATTTAAGTCAAACACAGAATTAAGTACATTCAAATAATACATATTAGAATTTAGAGAGGTTAATATGTGAGTGACCAAAAAAGTAAGAGAAGAGAAAATTAAAAAATAAATAAAAAGTGCCTATTTTCTCGTCGGTGGCATGAGGAAATATCGAGTCTAGCTTGGTGCGCCTAGCCTACGAATGACTTTAGTGGGAGAAGAGTCACCTTATTTGAGGAAGGAATTTGACGAGAGGGGGTACATTTTTTTCTTTGCTATAAGTAAGGACGACTTTTTTTTATTATTTGCATATCGTTGGCCGAGTATCAAGAGTGGTCGGGATATATCGTTTTGAAAAAAGCGATAAAATCAATTGCCTGCCGCGTCTATTAGTATTGATACGTTAGAAACAACTAAATTAATTAAATAATTAGTCAGTCAGCGTGTGAGATCAGGAATTACTTCAGTGGTAGATCAATAGACAGGAAATAAAACAGTATATATCAAGAACTAAACACATTTAAGTGAAACACAGAATTAAGGACGTTAAAATAATAACATCAGAATTTAGACAAGTTATATGTGATTGGGCGTAAAAGTAAGAGAAGCGAAAAATAAAAATAAATTTAAAAAGTGCTTATTTTCTTGTCGGTGGCATGGGGAAATATCGGGTCTGGCTTGGTGCACCTTGCCTACGAATGACTTTAGTGAGAGAAGAGTCACCTATTTTAGCGACACTGACCAGTGCGTTTTTTATTATTCTTTGCTACCCTGAGCTATTTGTTAATTTTTTTTGAAGAATATGAGAGGACCGCATTTTTATTTAATTCGCCCTTAATCGGATAATAGATTTTCATAATTTCTGTAAAAATAGATTGGCCAGAGGACTTGGATGAGTATATTACATTTTGATCATTTGAAGCATTATAATATTTTGAGGTATTCATTAGCACTAGAAGTATATTAAAGAAATGTATTTGAGATAGATCGTCATAGGCATATATATTCGTACCCTACATTAGCCCAAATATCTGTACAATATTGTTAGGTCTTCGTACGCGCCTGACATCTATAAAAGGAAAATATGTTACAAAAGCATACGATTTTAGAGATAGGTCCGAATAAACATATTCAGAAACTGGGCAATCTTGGGCATGAGGAGTCAAGTAAATGTTCGAAAAACAACATTGAACTTAAATCGAACAGTTGGCCGCAGATACATTTTTCTTTTTTTAAATCGTTTTCGGTCTTTCTATTATATATAAGCCGTTACGCATGGATTAGAGAGAGAATAAGTTGAAGAAAGAAGTTTAAAAAGAAATATTTTGCACACTCATATTGTCTATTCTATTTTATTTTCCAGATAGTATTGTTATAAGTAAATTGAGGAAAGAAAAACTAAAAAAAACAGAAGCTTTTATAGGGGTAACAATATAGATCTTAAGCCTCATATATTAGTTCGTAAAGAAAGAAACAAAACTATAACAAGGCTATAAGTTAAGAAATGAATCACGTTGTTGCGCTGGCTAAGTCATCAGGTAACGGCGGCTTTTCTTTGATGAAATATCAAACAAAGATAATTCAAACTTTATAAAAGGAAGGGGAATTTTTCTTCTATGGAACGAAAATTGTTATTCATGCACACAAAAGAAAACTATTATCCGAATACGCAAACAGTAAGTAAAATGGTTGACCGTAGTCATGGGCGACCCTAAAGTCACCTTTCATTTGCTACTACATCGAGGGTTTGAGTCTTGGTATTACTCGACCCAGGATTGAAGCTTGGCTCATTAGCGAACACTCTAACGATTATTCCAAATGAGTCGGTGAAACACGTTAAGATACTTATACATATTTATTGCCATTTGCTTTATAGTGACACACATTGACTCTTCTACGTGTATGTCAGGAATTAATCTACGGACTAGATCACATGTATGTCAGGAACCAATAACCCTGATTTTCCAACTAATATTGTGAGCTGCCGAGCGTCGGATCATCTCATTCCCATAGCATTATAGAGAATAATAATGACTACTTTCTATGCGTGACACGAATGAAAAAGAAATAAAAAGGAAATAGAAGTCGCATATCTTTTTTAAAACGTCAGTCGTAATGCAACCTAAGCAAATACAAGGCAACAACAATAGCAATAGGCAAATCAATTACATTTATTTACACCCCCCCACACACCACACACACACACACCCACCCCCCCCCCCCACACACACACACACTCTCTCTCTCTCTCTCTCCTATTCCTTATTTCTTTTCTAGCTACAGTTGTAAATAGTAATAAGAAATTACCGAAAAGTGAAAAATAAAAATGTATCATGTTCAATATAGACTCATATTACCGTTCAATTTTCACCATCACTACTAAACAAAGCCTTAGATATGTCTAAAAAAGAAACAAATCTATCCAAATTAGAAATCGATATATAAAGCTAGCTAGAAAATGATCCAATATGACAATAAATTATGGACCAAAAAAAAGAAACTTAATTTTGATATAACTATGGGTCTCTAGATTCTGCTTACGTTATTGATTTAGTTTGTCTCTATAGTCTGAAAGAAATGCATAAAGATATACCAGAGATGCTTAGTAGTTTATAATACATTCTTGTGAAAGTGCTGAACTGCTTGAGGAGCTAAATATTATGATGTTGAGCACTGTTGAAGTAAATACTGACAATTGATACATAAAAAATATCTCTTTAAAATGTTTTATGTGGATACATGAAATAGTAATATTTAGCTTCTCAAGCCGTTGAGCACTTTCACAATGATTTATTTAACCACTGACAAATAACATGGAAAAAGTTAACTTAGAAACATCATTTAAGAATATTCCAACACCTAGCACTTTCCTGTAACCAATCCCCTGCCTAAAATATTCAATAAAAGTAACCTAAAACTATCCTACAACTGCTGCGAAAACCTAGAAATGATAATTAAGGCACACAATAACAAAATATTGAAAGAGAACAGCAGAGAAGAAGAAAAGAAATTACATAAAAAAGTGATAAATATAGCAAAAATAACACTAAGAAAAACAAAAATATAAACACTACAAATAGAAATAAACTAAACCCTAACAGTAATCACCCGAATAGAAATGAAAAAGTTTGCAATTAAGAGAAAAGATGTAACTGCATAAATCGTACACTTTGTCCACTACAAAATAAATGCCTAACTAAAAGTATTGTTTACCAAGCCACAATATTTGCCAAAGAAAAGACCGAATAACAAGAAATACTACGTGGATATTACCTCCCTAGATTTTAAAACCATGTATTATGAACACAAAGGAACATTTAGAAACAGAACATCGAATTAAAACAGCACTAACATACCACTATTGGGAGCTAAAAGAAAATGGACGCTCACCAATAATTGAATGGAAAATAATACGACAGACCAGTACATGAAGAAATTTAGACGACCCGTGTAGATTATGCCTGAATTAAAAATTTGAAATCCTAATCTTTAAAGACCCCCAAAATCTATTAAACTGTAGAAGTGAGATAGCAAACAGCTGCATGCACAGAATAAAATTTACCGTAGGCTAAGAATATATAAATAAATTAATAAACAAACAAATAAGTAAAAAAAATGGACTAAACTAAAACCTAACAACTTAAATACTAAAACCTAAAATATAAATATAAGGAACCACGTGTTCATCCATTATCTTGACACAACAAAGAAACAGGATATAGGCCACTTTATAGAAAACAAAACAATAAAACAGGAAATAGGAAGTAAAACTTACCGGCCATTTTTTCGTGAGAAGCCCAACGATTGGCTAAGAGAACAATTAAGAATCTGATTGGTTAACTAGCTAGCCGTGTATATAAAAACACCCGGCAAAACTAACTCCATGCATTTTAGCCTGAAGATTCCCCCGAGGATGAAACGCGGAAGCCTCTGTGTAGCATATATTTTCATAACTTACTACCTACTTTTGAAGTAAATACTGAAAATTGATACATAAAAAATTATATCTCTTTATAAAATTTTATATGGATACATGAATAGTAATTATATATATATATATATATATATATATATATATATATATATATATATATATATATAACGGACGATTCTTTGTTAATTGTAGCAATATAAATTTAAAAAAGGTATTTCTCTCTTTCTTTAAGAAATTAGACTTCAGAATAAATATAGTCATAAATAATAGAATAGTACATTTGTTGCATATAACATTAAATTGAAATGATGATAATTTATAACACTACTATAATGATAATATTTTCTTTTGTTTATGATGGACTTTTGCAATCTTGTGTTTTATTGTCAGTTTTATTACCTTTGACTCAAGAAAGAGAGAAAGGGAAAGAGAGAAAGGGGAAGACGCAAGCGAGAGTGTATAAAATATAAAATAAGAGGAGGGCGGAAGAGGTCAAACATAGCGAGAGAGCGTGAAAGTGATAACATAAAGAGATGGGTCACCTGAGAAGCAAATGGCAACTAACAAAACCAATTAAAATGCAAGTTTTTTGTTTATCAAATAGAATTCAATCCCAAATATGTTAGCATGTGATGAAAATATACAAAAAAAAACGTCCTAGGGAAACAAACGTTGATTAACTCCGCTTTAACCGATACTTATTGCACGTGATATGATACTAGTGGAAATACGGCGGTGCTTTCTACATCAATCTGAATTTAGTTAATAATCATATTTATTTTGAAATAATAAATGTCTGTGAGAGTCCATACTATTAAGAAAAAATGACTCTTTCTTCCTCCGCCAAATAATTGTCATTGTCAGCTAACCGTTAAATAAATGAAACGAATAGGTCTCGTCTTTATTTATTAAAATTGTAGCAATTTAATCCTTTTTAAAACAATAAATATGTTCTGTCTCCTTACCCTAAAAATACGTGTCAGCTTAGTATTCTTCAAATCCATAAAACGAATGCCACATTCTTTTCAGGTTCCTTTTGATATTATTTTTCTAAATTTCCTATATATAAGAAGTAGCCAGAATTTTGTTTTCTTTTCGCTTCGAATAAAATGAAATATAAGTTAAATGAAGTAGGAGAACAATTTTGAAGTTACCGGTTTTGATTTTGTCAGGGTTGATTGAAGATAAACAATTAACCGAAGAAGACCGTTTGAAAACATATCTTGAATTCGTGTTTCCGAATTTTTTAGATGAGAATTGATAACTTATCTTATTTAAATTATTCGGACTACTCTTTTCATTTTGGATGTTATTCTCACAACGTTTCGGCCGATGTGACTTCAGACCTTCTTCAAGGACGTGTGACGTAACAGATGTAGGTGCTAAGTTATTAAGTGACAGTCTTCCGGAGGTGGAGGTTCAGTCCCCAGTGCGGCGATACAAAGAATAGAATTACGAATTACTTAAGACTTCTACTCCCGTGGATTAAATAAAGGCTTACGTTCGAAATTCTATACAGATTCCCGAGTTTGACAAGAAGCACCTGTAGAAGATCGGAGTTTTCATCATCATCGCTGTGAGAATAATTGATGTTATTCTCACAGCGCTTCGGCCGATGTAACTTCCGATCTTCTACAGATGCTTCTTGTCGACCTCGGGAATGTTTGCGTCGAACTCGGGAATCTGTATAAAATACAGATGAGAACAATAGTCCGATTAATCCAAATAATACAAAATATCTTGAACGTATTATTTATAAAAATGTGTGTTTTAAATGGGCAGAAACAATTGTATGAATAAAGATGTTTTAAAAAAGTAAGTTCGGAGCATTAACGCACATAGTACGAATATACAACGATTCGTATATTAGGATGTAATTGACGTTAAAATACTTTTTCCCCATTGAATAATATGATCGGAGAAATATATGAAAACCAAAATATTATATAGAAACAATGTATATATATATATATATATATATATATATATATATATATATATATATATATATATATATATATGAATACTGAATGCATTTCAGTTTTTTTCCGGCCTTAAGGGTAAACTTTTTATGGGCACTGATGATAAATACTTCAAGTAAAATTGATTATTTGAATATTTTTATCATTATCTATATCATGATGGTAGGCATAAACAATTGTTGCAAATAAAAACTGTTTCTTGATGAATTTATGAAAATTGTTTTCATAGATTTGCTGAGGTTTAATATTACATTATATATAAACAATATTTTGAGGATAATAAAAATGTAAAATTTTGTAACGTTACAATAACGGCTTTTATATGAGGTGTGAATCAGCTGCATGTTAAGATTTTATCATATTATTCTAACTATCGAGACTTTTAAAGATTATATAATGTGAAAAAGATGCTTATCAACCATTT
>OY744519.1:148993665-149003665 GCA_963556195.1 Sepiola atlantica
GTGTATATATGTATGTGTATATATATGTGTGTATGTGTATATATGCATGTGTATATATATATGTATGTGTATATATATATGTGTGTGTATATATATATGTGTATATATATGTATATATATATATATATATATATATATATATATATATATATATATATATATACTTATAAAACTATAAAAGTAATCATGTATTTTAGACAGGCCGTATCATTTAATGGTAGAGCACTCGACCATGGTTCCCATGGTCGGGTTTCGAGACCTGTCATAGTCAGTTCGCTCTGAAGAGTCTCAGTGCGACGAAACATGTGTCAGCGGATAACTATTTTATCTATCTATCTATCTATCTATTTATCTATCTATCTTTCTTTCTTTCTCTCTCTCTCTCTCTCTCTCTCTCTCTCTCTCTCTCTCTCTCTATATATATATATATATATATATATATATATATATATATATATATATATATATATAACCCATTGTCTGTATGTAGGTTTGTGTGATATTTGTGTGCTCCATATATAAAGAAATGTTAGAGAGTTTACATAAAATCTAAAAGTGTATTCTTTTATAAAATTTACCGGGGAAGACAATAGAACTATTCCCGAATGTCTAAGTGTACCCCTAAGAAAGCTATGAGGGCATAACCCCGTTAAAACTACAGCTACATACTATTTGTATCAAATTTAAATCATATGTATAAACTTTTCTGAGGAATACAATGGAAGTTATCCCGAATATCTAAGTCTTCTCCAAGGGAGCTATGAGGGCTGAACCTCTTTTAAAACTTCAAATATATCCTATTTTGATTAAATTTAGAGCATATGTAGAAAATTCTCTAGAATTCAATGGAAGTAGTCCTGAATCTCTACGTTACCCTTTATGTGCAAATACCTATATCCGATTTGAATGATATTTAAACCATATGTGTATTAGACACAAATTCAGAAAGTTTTCCAACATTCCAGCTTGTTTTGACCATATCAGTAAACACAAAGAAAGTAATATGGTGTCATGATACTCAATCAATCCCGAGCAACGTCGGGTTTTCTGGCTAGTTACAATATAATTGTAAACTAAATAATTAATATAACTCTCTCCGTACATTTCAAATTGAATCAAAAGTTTACCAATATTCTTAAGCCGCAAGTAAAGATAATGTCATTAAGTAGAGAACGTCCTGCGATAAACAACGTCTGGCTTGTGTTCACGATGCAAGTTCGCCACACAGCGGTGCGTGGCTTGCCATCATCGGCTGTTGGGAACCTAGTCGATGACGATTGCTTCAGATTCGCCCTCGCCCTACGCGCTGGTCAAAGAGTGTGCAACACCCACAGGTGTCGTTGTGGTCATGCCGTCGACGTATATAGACTCCACGCCTTTTCACCGACACCCTAGACACAGCGCTCTCAATAATATCGTCCGACGGGCCCTAAATATCGCTGGCTTCCCGTCGATCCTCAAACCAGTTGGTCTCGACAGAGAGGAGTGTAAACAGCCCGATGGTTTGACGATGTTTCCATTTGCAGACGGCATGTCACTTATATGGAATGCGACTTGTGTCGACATTTTTGCATTCTCGTCACTGACAGAATCGGCGACAAACCTGGACATGCAGAAGCATCATTAGGGAAGCGAAAGCAATCAACATATGCTTTCTAAGTAAGTCACACTCTCCCTTTCATTTCAAGATTATAGAAACCATTTATATTAAGTCCTTGCTACCTTCTCTTCGTAAGCAAAGAGAAAATCTTCTCGGACTTAATGTAGTTTCTATTTGATTAATTTTCCCCCTTTCCCTCGATATACTTTTAGATCTGTTGAGCGAGGTTCGACACCGATTTGCTAGCCCTTTTATACAACAAGAAAAAATATTTTTAATTCATCATGTATAAAAATAAATATGATATGTTAATAGCCATAAAAATTATGTACCACAAAAATAGTATATATATATATATATATATATATATATATATATATATATATATATATATGTGTCTCGATATGTAAATTTGAAAAACTATCAAGAATGTGTTTGCTTGTTTGTTTTTGATGAAATAAGTAAAATTAATTAAATTCCATCTCCATTCGTTTCTGGACAAGAAGAAAAATGTATTTTACAACTGCAAAATGGAATTTTTTTTCAAAAAATAAATTTTATTTATTCTAACAAAAAAAATAACACATTGGTAATAGTTTTTCAAGTTTAAAAAAAATCCTACGAAGACAATGTGTCTACATCTCTTTTGATTCATAACAAGCGCTTCACCGAGCAAATATACATGATTTGAATCTTCTATTACATCATATGTCTGCATAACACCCACGGACAATATAAAAATTTTAAATAAATGTTATTAATTTTAACAAAAAACAAACGTTGTTAATGGTTTTTAAATGAGAAAATATTATCATACGAAACAATGTTTTAAAATGTGTCTACATATCTCTTGATTCGTATACATACATATATATATATATATATATATATATATATATATATATATATATATATATATATATATATATGTATATGTATATATATATATATATATATATATATATATATATATATATATATATATATATAGTAATCCAGGTAAAGTACACATCCACCAGATAAAAATCCAAAGAATTTTAACCGGGCTTATAATAAGCCCGGTTCATTCCAAATATTACCTAACAGAAATATCAGATTGTTATTCTCCCTGATGGGATATCAGTTTCTACGGCTGTTGATCCATAACATCGACATGCCAGTGTCGCAGATTATGTATATGTCGGCATATATATATATATATATATATATATATATATATATATACATATATATATATATATATATATATGTGTGTGTGTGTGTGAGTGTGTTCGTGTGTGTGTGTGTATGATGATCGACACTTCTCTACGGAAGAAGGCCATCCCTATAAGATTACAATGCCTCGTTGTGCGCACGGCTTATTTTTACAAGTCTTTTCTGCAGATATGACATATAAGGCTACTAGTTTTCGTTTGTATGTAACTATATTAAACTCCTGTTTTACACTTGTTTATTTGACTCCTACCATGGGATCTCATCTGACTCAGTAGACAAGCCCTTGACAGACTGTCGCATTAAACATACACATGTTAAAGTTGAAATGAGGTTGAGAAGTTTCGAACCTATTGCTTCTGCAAAGTACGTTTAAAGATGAAGTACTCTATACGCTTTGCCTGAAATCTACCACAGCCATCATAGATAAACTAGACCGATCGTATCAGAGCCATCTTCTCCAAGTTGTCCACGTTCATATTTAGGAGTTTCATGTCGGTCGTTGTATACAAATTATTATTTGAATGCAACAACCAGCATAGAAGATCTTCCCCCCCTCTCTCTCTTTATATATATATATATATATATATATATATATATATATATATATATATATATATATATATATATTACGAAATTAAAGCTGAATTGTTTCTACATTTGGTTATTGTGCAAGTAGTAATTTGATAAGTACGACTGGAGAGATATGAATTTTATAAATGTTCTGTTTTTAAATCCTCGAAACAGATACATGGTAAACAGCCGATGATCACGGTTTAATATTTTATGATTTAAGTTAAGCTCTCCTATTTTTGTTTCGCAGTTATAAAACTGTATCCCTTTTGCATTTGTAAATTTTCCAGCAGTAAGTCGGCTTATGCAGGTGATAAGTCTGCGATATTCTAGATTTAGTTAGTATTGCTGGAAATTTAAAGTGCATTTTCTTTCTTTGTTTCAAATGACTAAAAGCTTATTTAGACTCTCTCTCTCTCATCTCTCTCATTCTCTCTCTCTCTCTCTCTCTCTCTCTCTCTCTCTATCTATCTATCTATCTCTCTCTCTCTCTATATATATATATATATATATATATATATATATATATATATAATTTGTAGCCCCTATTTCGGCCAGGCATTCTAGTGAGAAGTAATAATACAGCCGTCAAATCATAGCTATAAATGCATGTTCCTCCTTGTTTAACACTGTTAAGACGGCTTACTATCATTGCCAGCTCCCCATAATAGGGTTTTATTTCTCACAAATTCGTATAGTTGCTCAGAAAGGTATAATAGGTTGGGGCGTCGGGATTTGGAGTTAGAGCTGAAACTTGTTTCGGTGTTCGAACCGTGCGACCAGTTTGTAGATTTTAAACATTTTTTTAACATTGTTCACCCCACACAAGACAGGCCGCCACTGTAGACGCAAGGGGCTACTAATAAAAAGGGTGAAAGTTTGGAGGGGTGGGTCAAACTAAATTGGGAGCTGTGCAGCGAGATATCTGTTTACATTAGTTTTAAATTTCTACATGTCAGTACTGTCAGGAAAAGAGGGAGCAGAGAGGGAGTTCCAGACTCCAGCAGCACGAGGAAAGAAGCTTTTGGAGTAGAAAGCTCTTCGGCATCAGTGAACGGATGGGATTTGGAAGATTATCGGGTTGGTCTAGTGAATTTACGTCGTGGGGGCACCAGAGCAGCAAATTTATCAGAGCACAATCCATTGAAGTAATTGTAAAACAGGCACAAGGAAGCAACATTGCGGCGATGGGACAAAGGCTGGAGCTTGGTTGACAGTCAGGGACCTATTAAGTTGGCGACTCCTTTTTTGGACCTTGTCTAGGAGGGAGAGACTAGTGGATGATGCCCCAGCCCAGATGTGGCAACAATACTCCATGCATGGGCGGATGGTGGCTTTGTAGAGATATAGGATAATGTCAGGTGTGAGAAGTTTACTAGCACGGTTGAAGGATTCCACCTTCTTTGCAGCAGCTTTGGCAATGTCTTCAATGTATTTATTCCAATTCATGTTATCTGTGAAAGTTAGGTCGAGGAGTTTGTATGATGAACTTTCAGGTAGAGTGTTATTAGCCATGAAAATCGGTGGTTGGAGAGGTTTCTTGTAGTTATTGAAGGAAAGTAGCTTTGTCTTTGCAGCATTAAAAGTTACCATCCATTTTTTACCCCAATCCACTACAGACTGGAGGTCATTTTCTAAGGATTCAGTCATTGCCTCAGATATGTGCGCGTCGGTTTTCCCGACATACCGAGAGTAGAGCGATGTGTCGTCAGTAAATATTTCTATCTCAGTCTCAATGACACCAGGGAGGTCATTTATGAAAATACGGGACAGTAGAGGTCCAAGGATGGATCTCTGGGGTACACCAGCATTTATGTCATGTTGTTTAGATGAACAGCCATCGAAGACAACCTAGATCTTTCTTTTTGTTAGGAAGGATTTAATTATAATAAATATTTGTCCAGTAATACCATATGGGTGCAGTTTTAGAATCCCTTCATGCTAGACCTTGTCAAAGGCTCTGGATATATCAAGCGATACCGCCCTAGCTTCACCCGCCTTGTCCAGTGTATGATACATGCGTTCAGAGATGACCGTTAGGGTATCTGCGGTAGATCGTGCTTGTCTAAATCCGTATTGATGATCAGAAAGAAGTTTAGCATTAACTAGGTGCCGGATTATCGCTACTGATTGGCGGATCAGTTCTATCTTCAGAAGACTGATACCATAGAGGCAATTTTCCAACTATCAGAGGAAACAAGATTCAGCAAGGCATTTGTTGTATAGTTTGGAGAGGACAGTGGCCAGCTCATCAGAGCATTTCTTAATTACTATTACTGGTATAAGATCAGGCCCACAGGCTTTGGAGGTGTACAGGTTTTTTATGATGTCTTTGACCTGAGATGGGGTGATGACCAGGGTCTTGCTTACATTTATACCTGCTCTAGTATTAAGACAAAGAACTTACAAGATAAACACCATTAAGGCAAGCGAACCAATTAAGTACATCATATGTAATTGTAATAGTTAATTATATATATATGAACAAGTGAGAACTATGAGGAAGTACATACATCAGATCACTATAGGGTGAGGTGTAGTGATTTTGGATAATATAGATTACTTAAATACAAAAATTAAAAACACAAAAATAAAAATAAAAATAAACATAAAATAAAATAAAAACCGTTGTTTCGTACGAATCAGAGTCCGAATAACACTTATTAAACCATTGCTTTGCCTGAACAACGAGCAATGCTTTGTGAACACACGGAATTCAGATTTTTCTATTGGTTAAAAATATGCAGCAGTCGTTATACTTACATGTTTGTAATTTGCACAGTAATAATTCGATTAGACTCAAATTTTGCTACGTGCTATTTAAATGGCCGTACTTTGTAAAAGTCATGTTATTTTGTGTTATTAATTTTGTCATTATTTACTCCAACGGAAAAAAAATCTAGACATGTATAGTAAATGTGTCACGCTTTGGTCTGTCACCTCATTTTCTGAGGCTTAATTGCTAGTTTGGTCTGTTTCTCACGGTTCAGTCTTTAGTCTGCCATGCACCTCTGTGGACCCACCAGCGAACGTGTAGCAGAGGATCCAACCTTTCGAGACAACTTCTACACAGAAATGGGTTCCGTGATAACCATCCCTGCTAGATGGAAGCTCTTCATCTGTGGTGATTTCAACTCCAAGCTGGGAAAGCTCACTACTGAAAATGCTGAAGCTGGCGTTCACTTAAACATGGGCTCCTACGGTATGGGCACACGCAACTCAAACGGTGAAGCCCTTCTCGACTTCCTATTAACAAACGGCCTCTTTGCCAACAACACAGCCTTCAAAAATCCATGTAGACACCGACATATCGCTGACAGCAACCGAGCGGCAGACTCCAAGGTCACCAAGGCAGTATTCAACCAGATCGACTTTGTACTATGCCAGAAAATGTCACCGCAATACTGAAAAATCTGCGCTCCTATGGAGGCACTGACTTGAACTCTGACCACAAACCTGTCATCACACGACTAAGGATGGACAGATTACATCTAGTGCATAAGTATCACTCTAACGGCACAGCTTAGGCATGTATTGACATTAACAAGCTCTGCAAAGACCCTTCAGTGCAACAGTCCTACCAGGAGCAACTGCAAAACTCACTGGCTAAACTCCACCAAAGCCAGGACCCCAATGAAGCACTGAATGATCTGCTGGACTGCATGAAGACCTCAGCAGCAAAGACAGTCGGCGAGATCAAAAAATGGAAATGCACACAACACACAGCTGATCCTATAGTCACCAAGCTGTCAGAACATCAAAAAGCACTGAGGCTCAAGATCTACAAACATGGCAAAAGTGAAAACCGCATCCCACTCTGAAAGGAGCGAAAACAACATCCTGTGCCTCATAACCAAAAGGTTGAAGGAAGTCTCAGTGGAAGAGGCAGACCATAGCAGATGAAATCACCTCAACCGATGACTGTCGAAAGATGTTCCGTGCAGCAAAACAGCTTCGTCCAAGACACCGACGGCAACCTCATGGGAACTGATGAAGGCAAAGCAAGAATCATCAAAGACTGCTTCCAGCAGCAGTTCACCGACCAACAGGACGAACCACTGCAGCCATTTGAGGGCACCTCAAGGCCACTCCAGACCCCCATAACAGAAGAGGAAGTAAAGACTGCCATCACTGCACTTCAAAATGGCCGTGCCACCGGTTCAGATGGCGTGAACAGCGAGCTGTTTAAGCACTCAAAGAACATTGTTTCTCGCTCATTGGCTAAAACCATCAACTCATCTTTCGAACACCACACACCAATAGAGACACTAGGAGAAGGCACACTTATCACCTTACCCAAGCCAAAGAAGCCAACTGGGCCACCAGCCAACCTCCGGCCAATAGCCCTGCTAAACAGCATAAGAAAGATCCTGTCTATCATTACCCTGTGCCGCATCAGAGACCAAATCGACTGCTTCACGGGACCCTACCAAAGTGGTTTCAAAAGAGGCAGAAGCTGCGCAGACATTGTATGGGCACAAAGTATGCTGTCCTCAGTAGTGATGACAAAGAAATGGGACTTGCACAAGATGGGCATTGATATGTTGCGAGCCTTCGATACCATCAAGCGACAACGCATCCTAGATGTCCTACTGCAAGCAGACTGCAATGCTGACGAACTAAGACTTGTAAGATCTCTGTTAGCAGGGACAAAGCTAAGAGTCCGAGTGAAAAACGAGCTGTCTGACTCATTTCAGACCACCATAGGCTCCCCCCAGGGTGACAACTTCTCACCGGTGCTCTTCACTTGCTACCTCGCTGCAACACTCTCATGCGTCCGAGAAAGCTCTAACAGGCCCAACCCACCAGTCTCCAGCCTGGGTCTGCCATTAGAAATGGAATATGCAGACGACGTTGGTTTCCTAGATGTAGAAAAGAAGCCTCTGGATCAGCTCCACCCAATAGCGGCAGAGAAACTGAAAACGGACAATCTCTTCATGAACGAGATGAAAACAGAGTTTAGCCATGTATACCTTGCAGAAGCCACAGAGTTTGACCCACAAGGCAAGACCCTCCACGGCAATGAGAGATGGCGAAAGAACAAGACACTGGGATCCCTGCTGTGCAGCACTACAGACGTCACAGCCCGCTGTATACATGGTAATGTAGCGTTTTATTCATTATATACACTCTGGAGCCGACGAACCAAAATCACGTTGAAGACTCCGTCTCTATAACGCGTACTGTGTGTCCATCATGCTCTACAATAGCAAAAGCTGAGCAATAACAAAAGCCATGCTTGACAAGCTGGATGCGTGCTACCGCAAACACCTCCGTTCCATCACAGGTCACTGCTGACTGAAAAAACTTATCAGCAACAAGGCACTATACGAGCTGTGCAACGAAAAACCCCTCTCCACAAAGGTCGCTGAATAAAGATGGTCTATGTTAGGCCATGTCCTACGAATGGACCCTGACACTCCCGCACAGAGGGCACTAGACTTTGCCGTTACTGGCTCGCAAGCCTACCAACCGCGACTAGGACGGCACTGCACAAATCTGCTGGGCACACTACGTGCTGACATCAATCAGGCGGGACTAGGGCCACTATGGAAAGCGAAACAACTTCATTTCCTACGGCAACTTGCGCATGACAAGGCCAAATGGTCTAGGACTAGCATGGAGGACTGATTACAGCTACGGGATGTCATTTGACTACCGTAGCCGCAGAACAAAGTTTTAATATAATATATATATGTACAACAGAGAATCAAAAAAATGTACCGTCTGTCCTTACTGCCAGTGTCGACTGGAGTTAAATCAACGGTATTTGATTGCAGCACTATGGGACACAAGGTCGGAAGTTGGGGGGAGAATAAAGCCAGCGTCACTAAAGGATGAGCACTCTGGCTTAGCAAAAATAGCCTAGGCAACCTCATCGGCACACCTCGGTGAGGGCGCTTCAGGCAGTAATCAATAAACTTACTCCTTCCCAAAGAGAGTAGGCAAGGCCTGGGAGGGTGCACCTCCTAGGACAACCGAGGACCGAATACCGACAGATAAAAAGCCACTGAAATGGCCAGTTCCTGCTGGAATGATTGTCAAGAACGAATCCTCATCTGATATTACTCTATCCCGACGTCTTCATTCAACTGAAATTAATGAGAGACTGAACGGGCTGGGGTTGGGCTCAATGGTATTTAATTCATTCCTACCACAGAAATACGTGACACAAGGTCGGGAAGGTGGGGAAGAGTTAGACCAGCGCCTGTCGGCATTCCCCGGTCAGAGCGCCTCAGGAAGCAAGCAATAAACTTACTCCTCCCCAAAGAGGGGAGGCAATATATGTGACCGGATGTTCTATGTAATCGACGAACTACATTGGAATTGCCTTTAAATCATGTGAATAACACGTGTTTAAAGATTCTGTGATTCACTTGCTTGGCAGAATGAAATATTGATTTAGGGAGATACAATGTTATTCAGGTATGTTGGCTGAAATTCCACAAAATAATTATAATATATATATATATATATATATATATATATATATATATATATATTCAAAGGAAGAGGAGATAGATAGATAGATAGATAGATAGATAGATAGATAGATAGATAGATAGATAGACTGCACTTGTAAAAAAATAGAAATACAATCCTTCAATCCGACTT
>OY744519.1:149008665-149011165 GCA_963556195.1 Sepiola atlantica
GTTGGAAAATGAAAAAGAATCTTTAATGCAAAATGAACTATAGTGTTTCAACACTGGTTCCAAAATAGTGGCAAGCCATTTGGCAACCTTGTGTTGGGAAGACCCTATCATCGATAATATTGGTCTTAATGGTACCCCAGTTTTGTGGGTTTTTGGTAAACCATACAAACGGGGTCGAATAGAACCCGTGGGTCTAATTATTTTAGAAATATTAGTGGGAAGAGCTCCACTCTTTACCCACTTAACTAAACGGTTTTGGAATTTAGTCTCGATAGATACAGTGAAGTCATGTGTATCTACCGGACCTAACTGAATAAATTTAGAAGTGTCCTCAAGAATAGTCGCCATTTTATTGACATAATCAGAATGATTAAGTATAACGACCCCTGAACCTTTATCAGGTTTTGTGATGACCAAAGATTTATTATTGCGAAGTGCTTTGATGGTACGGAAATGTTCACTTCGCCATTTTGATTCACAAAACGAAATAGGTGTACCCGCATACGAATGTGCGAAGTCATTCAACTTTGCCTTAAGATCACTAACCTTAGAGTCGGATGTAGGTTGAAGTCTTGCTAGTTGAGCAAAAAGGACTTCAAATTCAGAATATATTTCTTCACGTTTAGTATTTGTAGGAGGAATACAGAAGTCTAAACCACGGGAAAGAATGTTAAGTTCAAGTGGGGACAACTGAGTAGAAGAAATATTAAGGACGTTTTGACTAAAACTCGGGTTCGTCGAACAGCCAAACTTTCTAAAAATTAAATGTTTCAGTTTATTCTGATGTTTTAACGTTAACCTAGAAAGGCTACGTTCGTGAATAACCGCAACATATCGCATAAATCTGATTTTGTCAAAGAACGACAAAGTGCCTATAGATTCCTTCCATGACTCGTGGTGTTTTTTAGTGAGTCGTGCAATGTCGCAAGAAAGCTTTGACAAAAAATTGGAAATGAAAGCATTTTCAATTTTCTGTCCAGGATGTAATTTTGCCCTCTTAATTCTAAATGAAATAAAAGGGGGACAAACTTTATTACTCAAGCAAGAATGGAGGAAGGTCTCGTTAGCCCGAGCAGTTCTTAATTTACTTTTAATCTAAAGTAGAGAATGTAATCTACTGATTAATTCGGGTTTGTACCTAGTCTTGAAGTATTAAAATATTTTCTTTATCGTACAAAACTTTAAAATAGCATTGAAGAGACAATATTTATTATTCATAATGAATTTAAGAAATTAAAAAGATGAAAGGGCAGCTGACCGGTTTCGTACCTCGCTCAACAGAGCCAAATATCGAGGTAATGTATAAAAAATATAAAAAGATGCTATGAGAATTATAGCGAGGGAAAGGGGTAAAAAAAAAAAATATTAAAAAATCAAAAAAAAAAAAAAAAAAGAAAAAGAAAAAAAGTTCAGTCAAATAGAAACAACATTAAGCCCGAGGAGATTTTCTCTTTGTTTGCAAAGAGAAGGTCTCAAGGACTTAATATAAATTGTTTCTAAGATCTTGAGATGATAAGCGGAGTGCGACTTACTAAGAATGGAGAATAAGTCGACACTGAATTTAGAGGCACAGGTGCGATTATTTATGAGATGTTGACCTATCGACGAGCCATAAGTATTATTCAAATCATCAGTCGGTAAATAATTTCCATTGCGAATTTTTGTGGGCATGTGTTGTTTGACCCGGATGTCCAATCTCTGTGACGTCATCCCGACGTAGTGCATACTGCACCTACATTTAAATAAATAAATAATGGAATTATTATGATGTGGGGGAAGGACATCTTTTCGAATAGAAGTTAAGATTGGACGAGAAGAAAAAAACAACACGCGTATTCGCAGCAAAATAACATTGTTGTACAGACAAAGAGATTTGTTTGGCGAATCTATCACTAATATTACCAAGCCAAGGTAGGCGAAGGTAAATAGGGCATCTGTCTACAGAAGCTGGTTTGCTTTTGTAAAAATGTAATATTTTTGTTTTAATCGTAGATTGTACAATGTCTAAAGGATAGCCATTGTTACAGAGGGTCTTAGTAATAAATTTAATTTCTTCATCCAGCTCGGTCTTCGAACAAATCTTTAAGGCCCTATGGGTAAGAGTCTTAATAAGATAAAATTTTTGTTTTGTGGGACAAAATGAGTCCCAACGAGTATAAAGACCAGTGAAGGTAGGTTTCCGATATACTGATGTTAAGAAACCACAGGAAGCTTTATTAACTAATACATCAAGGAATTGCAGTGAAGAATTAGTTTCCTTATCAATAGTGAATTTAAGAGCTGGATGAATATTGTTAAGGGACGTAAAAAAGACGTCCGCTTCCGTTTCATTGTTGAACAGACAAAAGGTGTCGTCAACCTAACGAAAGTAGATATCTGGTCTATTTGGACCAGATAGGAGACCTTCTTCATGGAAACCAACAAAAATATTGGCCAATGCTGGTCCTAAGGGAGAGCCCATAGATACACCATCAATTTGTCTGTACATAATGTCGTCAAA
>OY744519.1:149043665-149091165 GCA_963556195.1 Sepiola atlantica
ATGAAACGTATTCATTAGTAGATAATTAAACAATTATTATTCAATAATTATATATATATATATATATATATATTTATATGTATATATACATACATACATACATACATACATACATACATACATACATATTGTTATAAGGTAAGAATAACAAAAAAGAAATAAGAAACCCAATACAGGAATTGAAAGGAATAGGAATTGTATTAAGAATACTTAATTACAATAAGTTGATCACCATAACCGGCTAGGCAGACGTTTTAACGGTTCGCTAAGCGGTTCTCCAGGTAAGGGAAAACGTGTCGACTTCATAGTGACATGACGAATCTATTCTGTCACTATGGGTGAATCCGGATCAGTCCACAACACCTTCCCTTTAAGATTTATTTCTCTCTGGAAATATATTTTTTCCTTTTTCGGTCAATCTCTAGACGTTTTGTTAAATTTCTCTTTCTTTTTGTTGAACGTCTTACTTCAGTAGCAGAAGTACTAGTAAGGTTTTCAGGGATCGGTACATCAAAACATCGTAAAGTACCTTCATGAGTTCCTCATGTGATGTTTGTTTTTCCACGTTTCTGCGTCTCAACTGATTTACATGACGCTTGTTTTCCCACTTCGGACCCCGAACCATGTATCTGATTCTCCTGGTAAGAATACCGTCTTGCCAGAGCATTTTACCCTTTCTGTAATTAAATAAAAACACTTTGTCACCAACATTAAAATGTCTGGTCTTACCATCCGTGTTTAAAAAATGTTTTTTCTTCACTGGCAACAATTTTTCAAAAATGGTTTAAATTTTTCTTGCGAACATCATATTCGCAGGTAACATGTTTGCTGCAATGTTTCTGTTCGGTGTGACCCTATAAACCCTTAAGAATTGTTGCATCTTCCACTCAACGTTTACTTCACTTCCAGCTTTTCTAAAAGCCCCTTTGAAAGTATCTACAAACCTTTTTGCCTGAACGTTACTTCTCAGGTGATAAACAGGTGTAATAATGTTTAACCACAAAAATGTTGCAAAACATGCTAAACTCTCCTGAGGTGAATTGGGTCCCATTATCTGTGCCAATTTCATCAGGTAATCCAAACCTGGCAAACAGTTCATGCAAAATATTATTGTCATAGTAAATGTTTGGTTTTTGTATTTCAGAATCTCTGGCCATTTTGTTAAACTATTCACCACAATCAAGATATATGCACCATTTAGCGGTCCAGTAAAATCTAGATGTAGTCTAGACCATGGCGTGTCAACTTTCGGCCATAATGCTGTCATTATTGGTGATGTTTTTGCTGCTAGAGCACAACCTCTATAGCTCATAACATACCTCTGAAGGTCCTGGTCCATACTTGGCCAAAAAACGTATGAACGCATAAGCGATTTCATTTTGCACATTCCTGGGTGACCAGAAAGAAAACCATTTAACAGTCTCTTTTGTAGTGCCACTGGGATCACGACTCGCTCGGCGTACATTAAAATTTCGTCACAAATTGAAGTCATTGTTTACTGGCGAATTTATATTTCCCATTTGTGTGCACTTCACTTTATCCATCATGTTTTTAATAAAATTATCACTTTTAGATTTTTGTTGCATTTCTTGCGCAGTCACTGGGAGTTCGCGTACGGTGCTAACCAGTACTTCTTTTATTTCACTTTCAGCTTTGAGTGATGCGATTACCGTATCTTCCATTGGTTCATAATAGTTCGAAATTTATTGAGACAAGCCGTCTGCATGGCTTAACTTCTTTGAAGAAATATATTCCATTTTGAAATCATAATTTAGCAGAATAGTGCTCCATCGCTGTAATCTATTTTCTGCATGAACTGGGATTCCTTTCTTTGATCTAAAAATCGAAAATAATGGACGATGATCCGTCTGTAAAATAAATTTACGGGCATGGATGAAGTTTTTAAATATTTAAATCCCGAAAATGATGGATAAACTTTCTTTTTCGAGCTAGCTATAGTTTTCTTAAGCCGAGATTAAACCCCTGTTCACATAGGAAATAGCTTTTGTGCCACCTAAATCGTCTTTATGGAGTAGTACGGCTCCGATGCCGTAATTACTCGCATCAGTAGCCAAAATTATTTCTGATTTCGAGTCATAATGTGTTAAAAAAAGTTCTTAATCTTTTGAAAAGCCTTCTGGCAATTTGCCGTCCATTACCATTGTTTTATCTTGTTTTAACAATTCGTTTAACGGGGAACGTAAATCATGCATATTATTTATAAATATCTAATAATAATTAGCAAGACCTAGGAATGCTTGCAATTCAGCAACCTTTGTCCGGGTTGGCATATTTTTAATTGCACTAAACTTTTCTGGGTCGAGTCTTCTGCATTTTGCGTCTATAATTTGTCCTAAATATTTTATTTGGGACATAAAAAATTCGTATTTATTCTCGCTGAGCTTTAACCCATATTCAGCGATTTTAAAAAAAACCTCATTCGCATGTTTAATGTGTTGTTCAACGGTCGCGCTTATAGGTTTCAAATGCATATTTTTTTAACCGTCTCTTCTGGCCTATCGGACCTGAGCCACGTATTTTTCTTCAATCTTTGCCGCATCGTGTCGCATGCTTACGATTCTATTACATTTGTCAACCATCGCTTACAACGTTAAATTAGGGTCCTGCTCCAACTTCGTCAAAATTCTCGCCCTTATCTCGAAATCTTTGCTTGCGGTTAAGCCCTGCGCAAAAATTAGACATCGGAATCTGTCTATATCAGTTCTTCCAGTTTAAACTGCTGGCATACTCTATTTACGATTCCGGCATAGCTAATAAAAAGTCCTCGTTCTTTCTTTTTGTTAGGTTTAAACATTTCCAATGTAGGTTGAAAAGGGACGACTTTTCACCAAAAACATTTGTCAGGATTTGTAGTTTCATCAAATGAAATTTTGCCCGATACCGTTGGTAGAATATAGTTGCAGTACCTATCATGGCAAAGTTCAATTTTTGAAGAAGTAGGCGAACATTTTTTCTTGCGACCATTCTGAACATTCTTCCTTGAAAATGTCGGCAAACTATCGAAAGTAGGCAGAAAAAAATCGAACCATTATATGGGTCATACGTGAATTCTCCAATCGAAAAAAATCGAACCATTATATGGGTCATACGTGAATTCTCCAATCGAAAAAAAATCGAACCATTATATGGGTCATACGTGAATTCTCCAATCGAAAAAAAAACTGAACAATTATATGGGTCATACGTGAATTCTCCAATCGAAAAAAAAATAGAACCATTATCTGGGTCATACGTGAATTCTCTAATCGAAAAAAAAACTGAACCATTATATGGGTCATACGTGAATTCTCCAATCGAAAAAAAATCGAACCATTATATGGGTCATACGTGAATTCTCCAATCGAAAAAAAATCGAACCATTATCTGGGTCATACGTGAATTCTCCAATCGAAAAAAAAAACTGAACCATTATATGGGTCATACGTGAATTCTCCAATCGAAAAAAAATCGAACCATTATCTGGGTCATACGTGAATTCTCCAATCGAAAAAAAACTGAACCATTATATGGGTCATACGTGAATTCTCCAATCGAAAAAAAATCGAACCATTATCTGGGTCATACGTGAATTCTCCAATCGAAAAAAAAAAACTGAACCATTATATGGGTCATACGTGAATTCTCCAATCGAAAAAAAATCGAACCATTATATGGGTCATACGTGAATTCTCCAATCGAAAAAAAATCGAACCATTATCTGGGTCATACGTGAATTCTCCAATCGAAAAAAAATCGAACCATTATCTGGGTCATACGTGAATTCTCCAATCGAAAAAAAAACTGAACCATTATATGGGTCATACGTGAATTCTCCAATCGAAAAAAAATCGAACCATTATCTGGGTCATACGTGAATTCTCCAATCGAAAAAAAAACTGAACCATTATATGGGTCATACGTGAATTCTCCAATCGAAAAAAAATCGAACCATTATCTGGGTCATACGTGAATTCTCCAATCGAAAAAAAACTGAACCATTATATGGGTCATACGTGAATTCGCCAATCGAAAAAAAAGCGAACCATTATCTGGGTCATACGTGAATTCTCCAATCGAAAAAAAAACTGAACCATTATATGGGTTATACGTGAATTCTCCAATCGAAAAAAAATCGAACCATTATCTGGGTCATACGTGAATTCTCCAATCGAAAAAAAAACTGAACCATTATATGGGTCATACGTGAATTCTCCAATCGAAAAAAAATCGAACCATTATCTGGGTCATACGTGAATTCTCCAATCGAAAAAAAAACTGAACCATTATATGGGTCATACGTGAATTCTCCAATCGAAAAAAAATCGAACCATTATCTGGGTCATACGTGAATTCTCCAATCGAAAAAAAAACTGAACCATTATATGGGTCATACGTGAATTCTCCAATCGAAAAAAATCGAACCATTATCTGGGTCATACGTGAATTCTCCAATCGAAAAAAAAACTGAACCATTATATGGGTCATACGTGAATTCTCCAATCGAAAAAAAATCGAACCATTATCTGGGTCATACGTGAATTCTCCAATCGAAAAAAAAACTGAACAATTATATGGGTCATACGTGAATTCTCCAATCGAAAAAAAATCGAACCATTATCTGGGTCATACGTGAATTCTCCAATCGAAAAAAAAACTGAACCATTATATGGGTCATACGTGAATTCTCCAATCGAAAAAAATCGAACCATTATCTGGGTCATACGTGAATTCTCCAATCGAAAAAAAAACTGAACCATTATATGGGTCATACGTGAATTCTCCAATCGAAAAAAAATCGAACCATTATCTGGGTCATACGTGAATTCTCCAATCGAAAAAAAAACTGAACCATTATATGGGTCATACGTGAATTCTCCAATCGAAAAAAAATCGAACCATTATCTGGGTCATACGTGAATTCTCCAATCGAAAAAAAAACTGAACCATTATATGGGTCATACGTGAATTCTTCAATCGAAAAAAAATCGAACCATTATCTGGGTCATACGGTAATTCTCCAATCGAAAAAAAAACTGAACCATTATATGGGTCATACGTGAATTCTCCAATCGAAAAAAAATCGAACCATTATATGGGTCATACGTGAATTCTCCAATCGAAAAAAAAACTGAACCATTATATGGGTCATACGTGAATTCTACAATCGAAAAAAAACTGAACAATTATATGGGTCATACGTGAATTCTCCAATCGAAAAAAAAACTGAACCATTATATGGGTCATACGTGAATTCTCCAATCGAAAAAAAATCGAACCATTATCTGGGTCATACGTGAATTCTCCAATCGAGAAAAAATCAAACCATTATCTGGGTCATACGTGAATTCTCCAATCGAAAAAAAAACTGAACCATTATATGGGTCATACGTGAATTCTCCAATCGAAAAAAAATCGAACCATTATCTGGGTCATACGTGAATTCTCCAATCGAAAAAAAAACTGAACCATTATATGGGTCATACGTGAATTCTCCAATCGAAAAAAAATCGAACCATTATCTGGGTCATACGTGAATTCTCCAATCGAAAAAAAAATCGAACCATTATATGGGTCATACGTGAATTCTCCAATCGAAAAAAATCGAACCATTATATGGGTCATACGTGAATTCTCCAATCGAAAAAAATCGAACTATTATATGGGTCATACGTGAATTCTCCAATCGAAAAAAAAACTGAACCATTATATGGGTCATACGTGAATTCTCCAATCGAAAAAAAATCGAACCATTATCTGGGTCATACGTGAATTCTCCAATCGAAAAAAAAACTGAACCATTATATGGGTCATACGTGAATTCTTCAATCGAAAAAAAATCGAACCATTATCTGGGTCATACGGTAATTCTCCAATCGAAAAAAAAACTGAACCATTATATGGGTCATACGTGAATTCTCCAATCGAAAAAAAATCGAACCATTATATGGGTCATACGTGAATTCTCCAATCGAAAAAAAAACTGAACCATTATATGGGTCATACGTGAATTCTCCAATCGAAAAAAAACTGAACAATTATATGGGTCATACGTGAATTCTCCAATCGAAAAAAAAACTGAACGATTATATGGGTCATACGTGAATTCTCCAATCGAAAAAAAATCGAACCATTATCTGGGTCATACGTGAATTCTCCAATCGAGAAAAAATCAAACCATTATCTGGGTCATACGTGAATTCTCCAATCGAAAAAAAAACTGAACCATTATATGGGTCATACGTGACTTCTCCAATCGAAAAAAAATCGAACCATTATCTGGGTCATACGTGAATTCTCCAATCGAAAAAAAAACTGAACCATTATATGGGTCATACGTGAATTCTCCAATCGAAAAAAAATCGAACCATTATCTGGGTCATACGTGAATTCTCCAATCGAAAAAAAAATCGAACCATTATATGGGTCATACGTGAATTCTCCAATCGAAAAAAATCGAACCATTATATGGGTCATACGTGAATTCTCCAATCGAAAAAAATCGAACTATTATATGGGTCATACGTGAATTCTCTAATCGAATTCGCAACCGTATCTGGTGAAAAGAATCCAGCTTGCTTTGGTTCTTGTATTTGCTGGACAATAAATTCCAACATTTTTTCAAACCTTTTGTCATTTCTTTTCTTGTGTTCCATTTGTATTTTTAAAAGTATGACACTAGTTTGCTGCAATTCCTCCACTTCTTAAAAAAAAAAAATTTGTTTTGCTTTTCCTCAGACAACAGTTGTTTAAAATACGCTGTAGCCTTTTATAAAAGGAAAAAATAATACGTACAGTCCAAATACAATGAAAACAAAAATATATATTTTCTTCTCAAATCCTTTCAAAAAGTGACTGTCAAATTGTAAAAACAATTTGGTTGGCAATTTTTTTTGAAAGAACAAAATTGTTCTTACATGAGAAACGTTTTCTTGTGTCTTCGTAATATTCCCATGGAGGGTTTAAAATTCACTGTTCCAAAAATTATTTTTTTTTACGTGAGTCCCGATTGAAGATCATCAATTTGTTATGTGTTTACAAACTAGATTTTAAATTGTAATCTCTCGTCGCCAATTTGTTATATTTTAATAATAATAATAATAATAATAATAATAAGTAAATAACAAAAACAAGACAGGAATTAAAAAGAATAGGAATTGTATTAAGTATACATAATTACAATAAGTTGGTCGCCATTACCGGTTCTAGGCAGACGTGCTAAGCGGTTCTCTTTATTTATCTCAAAAATACATTTTTGAACATGTGGCACAAGGCCAAAATGAGTATGGGGTAAAATGTGGGTCGAGAGTGGTTTACTTGTCTATGCCCTAAAACTAGTTCCAATAACCACAATACCACTTTTACTCTATGAACTAATCTACTTAACATAATCCCCAGGTTGTTTCATGATTTTTATTTACAAAATTATATGTATATGGTTGCTGATGATGGGAGTGGGAGCACAAAGAAGCCGTAAAAATAAATAAATAAATAAATAAAAAAAGGGCTAGCAAAATAAAGAACGAAATAAAATGCTAATTATGGTAAGTTAGTAGGACCCTCCCATCCAATCTAATGTATGCACTGCTCGCTGTCTTCCGGAACAACCGAACCCAAGAGAGTCAGTCTCTAAGTAGGAGTGGGTGTTGCCTAATGGACAAAAGAAATACAGGGTAGGGTTTTTAGGGATGTGCGGTGTCCTCCAAAGTAAATACGATAAGTGATAAAGTAAATCGGGGGAACGGGTACCCTGGAGGAGATCTGACACCTAAAATAAAGACAGGGAGACAGGACTCATTTGTACTACTAGGTAGAGGGACTGATCCAACACTTGGATCTCCAAGAAATTGTCAATACAAAGAAGACCTATGGTTGGCGTGTCCCATGCTTAGGCAAGGAAAAACGAACTCAAATCTGTTTCGTACGAACACTAGTGGTGTGGATCCATCTACGTTTAAACAGTGAGGTAGGCAACCTCCTTCTATCACATTCAATTTTGATTTTAAGCTGATGCTTAAAAAACGAAATAAAATCGTAATGAGAATTCAGCCCCCCACTCCCTATTTCTAAGTGTCAAGTATACACTACGAGTCTAACTACGGCTAAAATCGCAAGAAACACCATTCGTCTCTCCCTGGGCTATAAGTGATCCATGTTGAAGACTACAAACGCTAAATCCAAGAACGTCACACGGGAACGATGCGAGTCGTCACCTCGTTGACATACGTCCAGTATTCACGAAGCTTGGAGCAGTTGAAGACGGCGTGCTCAACCGTTTCAATTTCATCTTCCTCGCAACCTGGACAAAAATGGTTAATAACCATACCAATACTAAAGCGTATGCCATTAAGGGGTACCACATTTCGAACAAATCGCCAGGTTAGAGAAAACTCAGTATTGTTAAGATGACTCCGGCCTGGCGCTCAATTCCACTTCTTCCGACAATCCAAGCCGCTCCCCAAGTGGATCCAAAGCAGTCCCCACCATTAATTCCCGATATAGTGTTTTCCTGGACCGGGCGAGGTCACTGGATCCCGGCAGCACTCTGAGCGCAGTTTGGCATTCGTTGAAGAACTGCGATTGACTTCTTGGCTTACGACGGCATTTAGCCAAGTGGTCAGGGATGAGGTTGGGAAAAGCCTTCTCAAGCACAAGGCTCCGCGCAGACTCTTCTGTCAAAGTTATGCTCAGGAATGTTAACATCTCGACATATAAATGGCTCGCCAAGTCGGGCATTCCCAAGCCCCCACATCAGGACGTTGAATACAGACCTGTCTACAGACTAGCGGCTTCTTCTTCTCCCACAAAAGCGAGAAAGGCATACACGTCAAAGTCGCCAAGCGGTACTTATTGAAAAGGCCCGGCAACAAAGACGCGCCACTCCACGCGGCTAACCTTAGGCCATTCGATTTGCTAAGGTTGACCACGGCCCCTGTAACTTCTTCATACCTTTTGAGTGCTTTAGTTACCGTGGAAATGTCTCGACGGTTCGAAACTAACACGGTAATATCATCGGCATACGCGGAAACCGTGGCCCTACTCACCACCATGTCGAGCGATATCGCATAAGGCCAGTCATGGCTCCCCTTGCCTCAGCTTGCGAAGGAAGGGCTCCAACGCGAAAACGTAAAGTGAAGGAGACAGCGGAAACCCCTGACGTACCAACCAGGAAACAGCAAAAGATTCCGATATGTATATATATATGTACATATATATCTATGTATATATATATATATATATATATATATATATATATATATATATATATATATATATATATATATATATATATATATATATAATATGTGTGTGTATACATTTCTATGTACATATATATATATATATATATATATATATATATATATATGTGTGTGTGTATACATTTCTATGTACATATATATATATATAAATATATATATATATATATATATATATATATATATAATATGTGTGTGTGTGTGTGTATAAATTTCTATGTACATATATATATATATATATATGTGTGTGTGTGTGTGTGTGTGTGTATAAATTTCTATGTACATATATATATATATATATATATATATATATGTGTATACATTTCTTTGTACATATATATATATATATATATATATATATATATATATATATATATATATATACATATATATAATTAATTTGACATTTATATATATATATAATTTATTCGACACTTAATTTGGCTTACGCAGATATAATCGCATTTTAGCGAATAAACACTTCTTCAGAGCCCAAAATTAATCAGAAATAAATTGTTATGGCTCCGAGAAAGCCTTAATTCACTGAAAGGTGATTATATTTGCGTAAGCTAAATTAAATATTTATATGAAAATATTTATAAACATCTACTTCGTCTGTACCACTTATGAAAAATTATTGGATTTATTTTATAAATATATTTGAACTTATATATATATATATATATATATATATATATATATATATATATATATATATATATATATATATTTGTTATGCTAAATACCGTATGTTGGACTATTTTTCTGCAAATAAATATCAACTTTGCTGTTGTTTAAGAGTTGCTCAGTTGAGAAAATACGAATTTAAGCAACAGGACTTAATTAAAAACCGGCTTGCAGAGAGACACTGCAATAAAAGTGTCTAATTTCAAACGGAGAGGTTAGGGTTAAGGTTAGGGTTAACACTGCCACAGAAACTTGTCAGCAAATGTTTATTGCGTTAAAAACTCCTCCTCTATTCAATTATTAATGTTGAGTAATTAACTTAGTTTTATCAGATATCTTGAGTCTGAGTGCATTTTAACGTAATTCGCATGATCCAATTCAAACTATTACGTAACCATAATTAGCTAACAATTTTTTGTCCCCGCAAGTAAAATGGCAGGGGATAACGAATGATATATGTCCCACTCTCTATATATATAACATTTCCTTTCTCTCTATATATATATATATATGTATGTGTATGTATATATAATTGTATATATATATATATATATATATATATATATATATATATATATATATATATATATATATATATATATATATATATATATATATATATAAACTGTGTTTCTCGCTTAATTGCAGATCATTATATTGTTAATAACTTCAATAATATAAATCGCACAAGTTTGAAATTTTGCACACTGAAAGAGTGCTCCTAAGTAGGTAAGATACCAAAATATTTTGCAAATCTATACCATATTTCTAAAGTTATAGACATTTATGTATTTGTTAGCCATTTTTATTGTTTCTCGCTTTATTGCAGGTTTGTTACAATACAGTCCATAGGTGATAAAAAAATTGACTTAGCAAGGTTAATTATTTTAATCATTTAAATCATAAGTAACAATATGAATGAAATGTAAGGAACAAATCACCAGATATGCACCACAAAATGGAATCATTTATCAACAAATCTCCCATTTCTTGAAATTACCCTCTGCAGTCTTCTAATCAACAGATGAAGTCAATCTGTTGATTTGGAAAGGTGTTATGTTACTAGCAACATCAACAATTTTATTGCAGAGGGCATCTTTTGATGTAAATTGTTGTCCTCCTTCATAAACCTTCCTCTTTAAAATTGACCAGAGTTGCTCAATCGGGTTTAAGTCAGGAGAACAAGGCGGCCAAGTCATGAGACTCTCTCCCTTGATGCCCAGAGATGCGAGGAAGGTAGTCGTAACCTTTGCTGAATGAGATGGAGCATTGTCGTGCATAAAAATCAGTTGACGTAGACGAAGTAAAGGCAGGTCGTCCAGCCAAGGTGACAAATGCTAATCTAAGAACGATATGCATGCTTGGCTTGTGAGTTTCACATCCTCTGGCACTCGGAAAGGTCCAATTAATTTATCACCTATGATACCCGCCCAAAACATAACTCCCCCGCCACCTTGTTGCCGACGAACGCGATGTGAGATAGCAGCTACGGTAGGACTCCAAACTTTAGCCCATCCATCCAGACCATCAAGTGTGGCTCTAGCTTCATCTGTGAATAGAACCTGTTGGAAGTCCGTTTTAATGTATTTTTCTGCCCACGCAATGCGTTTTCCCTTATTGGTGTTGTTCAAAGGAGGCATGGAAATGGGCTTCACGTTCCTGGCCATCTCATTCAAGACACTGCATCTGGTCTTCCTGGACATCGGAACAACACCAGCTTTGCAAAAAATGGAGGCGCTAGTGCCATTTGGTTCCCTAATGATCTGTCTGCGTATTTTTCGCATATCGCGAGGGAAAATGCTCCTTCTTGTACCCTTATATTTCCTTGGTGCAGTGTTGGGCTTCTCCACAAAAGAAACCAAGGTTCTCTTATCCCTTCCCAGTTCCTTGGCTAAATCAAGTGTAAGTCCAGCTACAACCTTTTGCCTTTCAGTAGCAGTCAAACGTCGATTTTGAGGCATTTTTACAAACCTGCAATAAAAGAGAAACAGTGAAAGTGGCTAACAAATGCATACATGTCTATAACTTTAGAAATATGGTATAGATTTGCAAATTATTTTGGTATCTTACCAACTAAGAAGCACTCTTTCAGTGTGCAAAATTTCAAACTTGTGCGATTTATATTATTGAAGTTATTAACAATATTATGATCTGCAATAAAGCTAGAAACACAGTTTATATATATATATGTGTGTAGGTATGTATAATTTTCTATACATATATGCATATGTATGTATGTATGTATATATATATATATAATTGCATATGTATATATGTGTGTATATATAATATATATGTGTGTGTATTATACGGCATAATAACGTTATACCACCGAAGTTAATCGACGTTTAGCCTGGCCAGTTCTAAATAGGGACCACTTAGGAAAACCAAGTTCTTCATCTGGCCTTCAGAGAGCATAGGCTCCACCAGGTTCTATAATAGCCACAGGAAAGTTATGAAATTGCTGGCAGACTCCCCGACGACATCAATTGTATCATCATCATCATCATCATCATCATCATCATCATGTATATATAATTATATATATATATAAATACATATAATGTATATATAATTATATATATATAAATACATATATATATATATATATATATATATATATATATATATATATATGCATGTATATATATATATGCATGGGTATGTATGTGTAGTCATATACATATATGTGTATGCATATATATATGTATGTATATATATGTCTTTTTATGTATATATATGTATATATCTATGTGTATGTATGTATATATATATATGTATATATAATCTCATGAGTATGTATATATAATTATTTATATACATATGTGTGTATGTATATATCATTTTATGTGTATGTATATTTAATTATATATCTATATATGTGTGTATGTATATATATAATTTTATATATATATATGTATACATAATCATTATTTTTAATTTTTTTTAGTTCAGTCGAAGTTCCCAGAAATCAAGGGGCGCCTTACTAGGGCTAACCTTTGATCTCTATATGAGATACATTTATATTCGAATGTTCAACTAAAGTTCTCCTTCACCTCTTAAATGTTGAGTGAGTTAAGAAGTTAAGAACTTTAATTGTCTTTTCCCTAATTGACCAGTAAACTCTCTTATAGTATATCTTTCTTTCTGTCTCTTGGTCTTACCGGATTCTAGGACAATAATTTACCTAGTCAGGTGGAGTATCCAGCTAAGTGCTGTTACTTGAGGTAACATTACTCGGAGAAGGTTGACCATTCCTTATATGAGCCAGTGTATAGCCGTGTCGAGATCATATATGGGCTTCGAATACTATGTTACTTTGAATATTTGGTCAGGGTTCTTTTGTAGGTTGCAGTATCCTCATGTTAAATTGTCCTAACAAACCTGGTGCGAAGAGACCGAAGACACTCGAAAATGTTGTCTAATAGGTAATTCAATATACTTTTATGTATCTATATTGTTATGGTACAACCCTTAAGCACTAAATTAACTCTTCCACTTCACTATCAATACTAGGAGTACATGCATCTCGCTGTTGGAACTACTCAGACGTTCAACCATTCTTGTTATATGTTGTATCATACTTTCTTCAATGATAGTTTTTTTTCACTTAAGCCCAAGTTTTTGTTTTTCTTTCCGGACTTTTTTAGATCTCAACAACTGGCGACGAGGTATATTAAGGGACTTTTTCATAACCGTTAAAAGAACAAATGTGGAGAAATCAACAGCAAATTCACTCGACAACCTCAAATATTTCTTAAACAGGCTTTACCAGCGGATAAACCATCTTATTTCGCTCAAAGTAAGAAGAAAGTCAGTTATTTCATTATTACCATTCTGACATTGTGTTGATTTTAACGAATACATTATATTTTGTTTTCTCTCTAAAAGATAACGATTCCACCGCTGAAAGAAGAAAATGAAAACCTTATTTTTTCTGTTGACTTAAGTGTTAACCGTAAAATCTACTGTTACGTGAAATACTTTTTTGTCGGCAAATAACGTTCTATGCTGTTCTTTCTCTGTTTACAACTCCTATTACGTTTGCAGCGTAATATAGAAGAAACAACTTCCAAAAGATACTTGTAAAAATGTAAGATTCCCTATTCACTATAGCAGAACTCGTTAAATACCAAATGCAACAGGAACAAAACACCGAATAAAGATTACAAATCTTCTACTGGAACAAAAATTTTAAATATCGAAGAGCAACAGCAAGAATAGGATAAAACATTGAAGAAAAACTACTGGGACAAAATTAAAAACAAAAAAAGCGAAGAAATACTACTGGAACAACATATTTTAAAATCGAAGAATTACTACAAACAATGGGGTCAAAATAAAGAGAACGAAATTCATTTTTCTGAAAATGCCGTTTGGAGTGCAATTGACGATTTCACTTATTCCCCAAACGAGGATAACACTTTTGCCTCATATGGCAAAAGGTATGAGGATCTATAAAAAATAGATCGTAAATATTGGACAGACGTTCAAAAAGTTGGTTTACTGCTCTGAAAATTAGGGGCCACCGAACATACAACATTCGTGGACTATATATTACCCCAAAAAACTAGCAACTTGACTTTTTCTGAAGCTGTTAAAATTTTAACATAATTATTTAGATCTAAAAATTCGCTGTTTCACAAAAAGTGGAAGTGCATGAATCAGAAAATACAGTGAAGCGACTTTCGCGTAAATCGTTAATAAACACCCTGATAATTTCAAACAAGATGACCTTAGCTTGGATATCCTTAAATGCCTAATATTAATGCAAGGAATTGTATCGGCGAGAGACGCAGAAATCAGACGTAGAGTAGTAAACATGTTAGAAAGTGAACTAAATTTAACATTACATAAATTAGCCGAAGACTGCCAGAGATCTGTAATTAAATTCGAGGGGGAAATCATTACCAATGTTACTTTAAACAGAACTACCAAAACATTGAAAATGTTCGTATTAAAAAAACACCAACAGTTTATTTGGCACGGACTGGATGCAACAGTTCAATTTATGGGAATTATCAATCAACACGTTTTGGCAGAAAATAGAAAATATGACGACATAGTCAGAGAAACTAAAGAAGGACTTAAAAAACTGTTCCTGTAGTATTCTTTCCGACGGTCTAGGCTGATGTAAAAAGATGTCTTCAAAATTTGAACTGAAAGAGAACATTCAACCTCCATCAAAAAAGGAATGCGCCTTTCGTCTCCCTAGAAAAAATAAACGAGGAATTAGACATATTAGTCCTGACCAGAATTTTATCTGAAGTGGAATATAGTCAATGGGCAGCGCCCACTATCTATGTAAAAAAATCTAAAGAAATCCGCGTGTATGCCGATTTTTTGACAGAACTAACTTCAGCACTTAAGGACTACCATTATCCACTTCCACGCCCAGAAAACGTTTTTAACAAAACTAAATGGTAACAAATTCTTCTCAAAAATCGATCTTTCTGATGCTTACCTTTTAAGAAGAAAGTTCTAAATTAGTATATGTAAACACAAATCGCGGATTATACAAGTTGGGAAGGCTTGCTTTCGTGGTCAATGCTGCGCCAGCGGTTTTCCAGTTAGTTATAGAAACTATTTTGGGCAAACTTGATTTTACGATCGCATACCTAGGCGATATTTTGATAAGTAGTAAAAATATGGAACGACACCAGGAACACGTTCACATGGCTTCAAAATTAAAGAATAAAATTGTGACTTTTTTTAGAAGACTTCACATTTCTGAAACAAATCATAGATAAAGACGACAGAAAGTCGGCTTCAGAGCGAGCCATCGCAATTAAAGACATGCCTTCTCCTCAAAATATCACATATATACAGAGTTTCCTTGGACTGGCAAATTATTACCAAACATTTATTCCAAACATGCATAAAATCCGTGCTCCGCTGAGTGTAATAAAAGATAAAGTTTGGGATGCCAGGATGCATCAAAGTTCTAATTCCGGATATATTCCTCACACACTATAACCCGAACCTAGAAATCATAGTTGCTAACATTACAAGCTCATACGGAATAAAATCATGCACACTTCATAAAATGCCAGACAGAACTCACAAGCCCATCCCTCATGCATCGAAGACCCTGTTTACAGCTGAGAAGAATTACTCCCAAATCGGAAAGAAGGCTGTAGGAATAATCTTTGCAGTAATCAAATCCCACCGTTTCATACACCATTTTTGGTTCAAAAAAAGGTTTGCCCGTATACACGACAAATAGACTACAGAGATGGTGGACAATCTTACTAAACTACAATTTTATGATGGACTACCTACCCTCGAACAAAATCTATCACGCTGATGGATTATCAAGATTGGTTCCGAGACATAGAGATTCGGTAATTGCTTTCCTAAGAACTGACGGAGCAATAAAAGGTTTTTCGTACAACACAATAACATAACTCTTTGTGACAATACACGAAATCAGTTATGAAGCCCTCGATGATGAGGAAAATACACAAAAAGGCCAACACTTATCAGACAGTTTTTCTCTACACTACGATGCACTCCTGTACAGCGAGAGAGTCGTCATCCCCCAAAAACTACAGAGGAGAATCATGAAGGATTTTTATATGGGCCACTCGAGGACAAATATGATGGAAAAATTAATGCGCTGCTATGTATACTGGCCTAAGATTGACCAGGACATTGAAAACATCGTCAATATGTGCAAAGGCTGTACTTTGGCGGCAAAGGCACTTTCTATTAAACATAGTCAGTGAACAAAAACGGACCGACCTTAGTCAAGGATACACTTGGACTTTGCGGCCCCGTTAGAGGGTTTTTACAATCTAAGTATAGTAGATAGTATTACGAAACGTCCCGAAGTGTCCCGATGTAAAAAACATAGGTAACTATAAACTTCCTACATGGATTGTTTGCTCGTTTTGGGGGTAGTCGATTATTTGGTCAGTGACAACGGAACTCAATTTACGTCCACCAACTTTAAAGAAATGTGTGAGATGTTCCAAATAAGACACATCACGACTTCCCCCGTACCAACCGATGTCAAACAGCCAAGATGAGAGTTTTGTGAACATATTGAAAAGAGCCATGAGAAAAGCTTGCGACACTCCCACGGAAAGGCCTTGCAGCGGTCTCTACTGGTATACATGATCACGCCATCCTCATTATCTCCTGCAGAAATAATGTTTGCGTGTAGGATAAGACCCGTTTTCGACAAATCGCTGTCAAGACAAACCAAACAAGGACGAACCTCTATTGTACGAAAAAACGTTACATTCCTAGGGAAAACGTATTTTTCAAGATGTTTAGGAACTTGGTACGATAGAAAAGAGAATTGGAAATAGGGTTTACATAATCCAATATATATAATTATATATACATATGTGTATGTATATATATATATAATTATATATACATATGTGTATGTATATATATAATTATATATACCTATGTGTATGTATATATATATATAATTATATATACATATGTGTATGTATATATATATATAATTATATATACATATGTGTATGTATATATATAATTATATATACCTATGTGTATGTATATATATATATAATTATATATACATATGTCTATGTATATATATATGATTATATATACATATGTCTATGTATATATATACATAATTATATATACATATGTCTATGTATATATATATAATTATATATACATATGTGTATGTATATATATATATAATTATATATACATATGTGTATGTATATATATAATTATATATACCTATGTGTATGTATATATATATATAATTATATATACATATGTGTATGTATATATATATATAATTATATATACATATGTGTATGTATATATATAATTATATATACCTATGTGTATGTATATATATATATAATTATATATACATATGTCTATGTATATATATATGATTATATATACATATGTCTATGTATATATATACATAATTATATATACATATGTCTATGTATATATATATAATTATATATACATATGTGTATGTATATAAATATAATGATATGTGTATGTATATATATATAATTATATACACATATGTGTAGGAATATATAATTATATATACATATGTGTATGTATATATAGAATTATATATACATATGTGTATGTGTATATAGATTTATATATACATATGTGTATGTATATATAGAATTATATATAACTATATGTGTGTATGTATAGAATTATATAAATATGTGTATGTATATATAATTATATATATAATTATAAATATATGTATATAAATGCATATATATAAATATACATAATTACATATGTGTATGTATAAATATACATAATTATATATGTAATAGTATGTATATATATATAATTATATATGTATGTATATGTATAAATATACATAATTATATATGTATGTGTATGTATATATATATATGATTATATATGTATGTGTATTTATATATATTAAATAATAAATGTATATGTATGTATATATATAAGTATATATATATATATATATATATATATATATATATATTATGTATATATAATTATAAAGTGGTGAACTAAAAGCGAACTTTTAGGAAAGGTAAAACCTATTGTGAAAAGTATACAGCTTAATATACAGGACAGGATTCTATCTATCTTCGCCGCACCTGAAGATATGATTTTTCGAGTTTAACTTTGAATCCTCTCATGTCATTTCTCGTGACTTTTAACGACCTACCTACCTACAATTCACTTTCTCCGCTGGACTTTTTGACACCGGACTTTTCTTCAATCGGACATTTGCTTGCATTTGGGCAGAGTGTTGCCTTGTGTTGTTTTCTCCAACAATCTTTATTTTACTTTTTCAAATTTTAAATCTTGGCCTTTGCTAACTTATCTATCCCAGCGATTTCCTCTGAGGATAATATTTTTATCTTTGAAAAGCCTGGTTTAAGGAAAAATTTAATTTGCATAAATTGCCTTTTTACGGAATATACCTAGCTCTGAGCAACTGAATTGAAAAAAGATCTGCCTTTTGCTTTTCTAATTCCTTTTCATCCTTCTACCTATCTATATAATTATATATATGCATGTGTAAATAATATATATATACATATATACATGCATATATATTTACACATGCATATATAATTTACACATGCATATATATAATTACATAGATAGGTAGAAAGATGAAAAGGAATTAGAAAAGCAAAAGGCATATATATATATGTATATGTAAATTATATGTGTATGAGTATGAATATATATATATACATATATATATGTATGTGTATGTATATATAGGTATATATATATGTATGTGTAAATTATATATGTATGTGTAAATTATATATATATGTGTGTATGAGTATGAATATATATATGCATGTGTATGTATATATATAATTGTATATATATGCATCTATATATATATATAATTATATGTGTATATATTTATTATTATATTCAAATATTTTAGTGGAACACAACTGTATTATTGCTGTTTCAAAACCATATTTATTTCTAAACGCTATGAATTCAGAAATAATGAATGAAAGGGCATGCTAACAGGTTTCAAACTTATATATATATATATGTGTGTGTCTGTGTATGTATCTATATATATACACACATATATTTATATATGTATAATTATATATATATATATGTATATATAATTATATACATATATATATATATATATTGTTATGAAGAACGGGTAGTTGAATAAAGGTTATAAGAGAAAATATATATCATAAATAAATCCCAAACGAGCAAAATCTATTTCATCATACGTCTTTCTATTTTCTTTTTGAAGCCGGACACATCATGAAGGGAAGTTGAATTTTATTTCCTGTCGGCCGGCCTTCTGTTCTCTATGGTAAACTCTTACCTGAGAGGAAGTCAAACGCTACTTCTGTCAGCCGATCTCTTCTTACTACTCTTGCCACTTACACATTGCTTTTACCTCAAATCAAAGTGCATGTAACCTTATGCATAGTGGCTCGAATAATTTTCCAGCACACTTATGTACATGCTTACGCATATCGGTGGAGATAGATATAAAAAAGTGAGTTGGCGAATCGACGGCTGTTAGCCGAGGACCAATCTCGCCGATAATAGCCTAGAGGTAGTAAAAGCAGAAGAAAAAGAACAAGAAGAAGAACAATAAACAGGAGAATACATCGAAGACGCAGACAGGAATGACGAAATGCAATTCGATGATGTCCGTTTTTACTGCATGGCCCAGAGAGTTCTTCTCTATTGATATACAGCCGAAAGCGAATCCCGAACGCTCCGAGACGAATTCTTGACATCACCAAGATCTGCTGCGGACTAGAATATCTTACATTACTGCCGAGAAAATGTGACTACAAATCCTATATGAGGATTGTGCAGAGCCGACGAGGACTTCGAGAACATCCCCATATACCTGATTTCTGAAGGACTTGTGTTTTGGTATCTGCTGTTAAGCTTTACATCCAAATATTAGTGTGAATCCTGAATGATTGTGTAATACCTGGACTATTGAACTTTTCAAGTCCCGGTGCGAGTCGTGTACCACTAATCTATTTTAATAAGTGATTAATGCCTTGGCTTCCTTGATCTGTCTGGACACTATTTTCTTTATAGATTTTGCTCGTTATTCGATAACTTTACACATTATCCCTTTTCCTATAAAATATTAATTCGTTCTGTTTGTTATTTTACTCCATACATGTTTGCCCTTTTTCTTATCTTCCTGTAAATAAATACTTGTTTTGAATTTTAACTTCATGTTATAGTCGTCTACCACATGTTCGCTGTTATTCCATATTTCTATGTGATGTCTTGAACAAGAGAATCCCTCCCTTGTCTTTTGTCATTAATATTGGGCCCAGTGACCTAAGAACTACTTCCAGACACATTTACCTTTTTTTTAATTTTATCATTGTCACGTGGTTTCGACGAAGGCTGTGCGTGAAACTATATGAGGCATCGTCCGGTAATATTTTGTGCAGTAGCAGGAAACGTAAAACAAATGTATATCGTAGAAGTATGTTTAAATTTCCCCACATTCGAGAAACTAAATAAGTTATGGAAATATAATATGATCGATATAGGGGCCACGTTAGGATTAGAAAACAAACGGTCTATGAGGAAACCGCAGTTAATGAGGATAATAGCGGATCACATGGTTGACAACGATATCTTCGATGTGTTAGACGACCTTGTGTCAGACAGACCCGGACAGTCGCAAGCTCAAGTCGAACTGGAGAAAGCCAGGAGAAAAGGTTAAGATGGAAGTAGAAAAGGTTAGGATATAAGTAGAAAAGGTTAGGATAGAAATAGAAAAAGTTAGGATAAAAGTAGAAAAGATAAGGATAGAAGTAGAAAAGGTTAGGATAGAAGTAGAAAATGTGAGGATAGAAGTAGAAAAAGTTAGGATAGAAATCGAAAAGAGTACGATAGAAGTAGAAAAGGTTAGGATAGAAATAGAAAAGGTTAGGATAGAAGTTGAAAAGGTTCAGATAGAAATCTAAAAAATTTTGATAGAAGTAGAAAAGGTTAGGATAGAAATAGAAAAGGTAAGGATAGAAGTAGAAAATGTGAGGATAGAAGTAGAAAAGGTTAGGATAGAAATAGAAAAGGTTACGATAGAAGTAGAAAAGGTTAGGATATAAGTAGAAAATGGTTATAATAGAAGTAGAAAAGGTTAGGATAGAAATCGAAAGGATTACGATAGAAGTAGAAAAGGTTAGGATAGAAATAGAAAAAATTAAGATAGAAGTAGAAAATGTGAGGATAGAAGTAGAAAAGGTTAGGATAGAAGTAGAAAATGTTAGGATAGAAGTAGAAAAGGTTAGGATAGAAATCGAAAAGATTACAATAGAAGTAGAAAAAATTAGGATAGAAATAGATAAGGTTAAGATAGAAATAGAAAAGGTTAGGATAGAAATAGAAAAGGTTAAGATAGAAGTAGAAAATGTGAGGATAGAAGTAGAAAAGGTTAGGATAGAAGTAGAAAATGTGAGGATAGAAGTAGAAAAGGTTAGGATAGAAATCGAAAAGATTACGATAGAAGTAAAAAAGGTTAGGATAGAAATAGAAAAGGTTGGGATAGAAGTAGAAAAGGTTAGGATAGAAATCTAAAAGATTAGGATAGAAGTAGAAAAGGTTACGATAGAAATAGAAAAAGTTAAGGATAGAAGTAGAAAAGGTTAGGATGGAAGTAGAAAATGTTATGATAGAAGTAGAAAAGGTTAGGATAGAAGTAGAAAAGGTTAGGATAGAAGTAGAAAAGGTTACGATAGAAATAGAAAAAGTTAAGGATAGAAGTAGAAAAGGTTAGGATGGAAGTAGAAAATGTTATGATAGAAGTAGAAAAGGTTAGGATAGAAGTAGAAAAGGTTAGGATAGAAGTAGAAAAGGTTAAGATAGAAATCGAAAAGATTACGATAGAAGTGGAAAAGGTTAGAATAGAAATAGAAAAGGTTAGGATAGAAGTAGAAAATCTGAGGATAGAAGTAGAAAAGGTTAGGATAGAAGTAGAAAATGTAAGGATAGAAGTAGAAAAGGTTAGGATAGAAATCGAAAAGATTACGATAGAAGTAGAAAAGGTTAGGATAGAAATAGAAAAGGTAAGGATAGAAATAGAAAAGGTTAAGATAAAAGTAGAAAAGGTTAGGATAGCAGTAGAAAAGGTTAGGATTGAAGTAGAAAATGGTTAAGATAGAAGTAGAAAAGGTTAAGATAGAAGTAGAAAAAGTTAGGAGAGAAGTAGAAAAGGTTAGGATAGAAATAGAAACGGTTAGGAGAGAAATAGAAAAGGTTAGGATAGAAGTAGAAAAGGTTAGGATAGAAATAGAAAAGGTTAGGATAGAAATAGAAAAGGTTAGGATAGAAGTAGAAAAGGTTAGGATAGAAGTAGAAAAGGTTAGGATAGAAATAGAAAAGGTTAGGATAGAAATAGAAAAGGTTAGGATAGAAGTAGAAAAGGTATAGATAGTAGTAGAAAAGGTTAGGATAGAAATAGAAAAGGTTGATAGAAGTAGAAAAGGTTAGGATAGAAATAGAAAAGGTTAGGATAGAAATAGAAAAGGTTAGGATAGAAATAGAAAAGGTTAGGATAGAAGTAGAAAAGGTTAGGATAGAAATAGAAAAGGTTAGGATAGAAGTAGAAAAGGTTTGGATAGAAGTAGAAAAAGTTAGCATAGAAGCAGGTAAATAAATGGAATCAGAAACGCTAGCATAGAATATGAGATCAAGCTCCGAGAACTAGAGGACAAGAGAATACTTCGCGGTGATAAGCGAAACAGGTCCGACCATGCTAAGCAGGTCAACGAGGCCGATGTAGACACGTATTTCCACCACTTCAAGATCTTCTGGACTGGTCACTCGATAACTGTTTCTTACTGCTAAAAATAGTATTATAAAAAAGGAAATATACGCGCCTCTATCAACAGAGGATTACGCTGACTATACCATTTTAAAGTCCGTAATTCTAAGAAGCTATGAGATGATACCAGATGCATACAGACAGAAGTTTAGGTGTTGTAAGAAGGAGGACAGACAAACATACGTCGTGTTCTTTCGTTAGAAAGAGACGTACTTCAACAGGTGGTGCACAGCCAAGAGCGTAGAGAGAAACCACGATAAGGTTAGACAGTTGATGCTGATGAGGGATTTTCAGCGGTGTGTCCACGATCATATCAAGGTTTATCTTAATGATAGACAAGTGTGCAGAGCGTATGACATGGCCACACTCGCGGAAGAATATGCGTTAACGCATGTGGGGCAGGAACAAGCCGAACGACCCGTTAGCTGACGGAAGCTGCACTAACCCCAGAATGTCCCCTAACGCTGGTCTGAACATGAAGTCGGGTCAAACAAGGAATAAGAACCGACCGGGCAAACCAAGAAACAAAACCCATTTTCCAAACAGCGAAAAGGCGGAGCGATGAAGGATGATGACGTGTCGCTACTGTGGGAAAGTTGTTTGACAAAAAGGAGGGTCGACGAGATCAGAGTAGCATCTTATGGTAAACTGCAAGGGTTTATTGCACCAAAGAAAGACCTTGCAAGAGACTCCTCGGAGGGAATCATAAAAGAATATAGACACTTTATGTCAAAGGGGAAATACACCCCGTGGGTGACCCCACGTAGAGAATGGGCGCCAAAGTATTACGATATACTGGAGCGACCTAGTTCGTAATATTAAAGAGGTGTATACCGCGTGGTGCGACTACGGTCACGGTCGAGGTCGTGACGATACGAGGAGTCGTAAATGGCTGTGTCAGTATCCCACTCCATAGAGTGACCCTTGATTCCGAAATTACTTGGCCGGAAAGAAAGTCAAATCCGACCCTGGAGTGAGGAGACATCGAGCGTCTCAGAGAAGACCAAAAAGGTTAAAGCGAGATATCCAGGAGGGGTTCCATTAATCATGGTCACCCAGAGAAAGGCTAAAAAGAGAGCGAAGAAGAACGCACCGAAAGAAAGAGGTGTGACAAACGCAACACTGTTCTTCAAACTTTTAAAGTTGGAGATTAAGTCCTCATGCGATAATCCATGTCTGGTAATCCTTATAAAAGCCTATACCACGGACCTTACGAGATCACTCGAAAGACCAATAGCACCCGCCACGCCATTAAAACGCCGGATCGCCGAAGACCTATACGAAGGTGTCATGTAGCTATGATTAGATCTTATAATTAGGAAGCTCAATCAAACCCTGTCCTAGCGACAACTAGAGTTACCCATGAGCTTACAGCTGCGAACGTCCGCAAGGAGTCCGTATGTAAAAACCATCCTGTCAGCCAAGAGAATCCAAGTCACCGACAATGTGTATGCAGATGCCTTAATCCCGTCTGTTACTCGTTAAGCTCTAATCAAGTATTGAAAACTGTTAGAGTCAATAGCGATATATATTTTTATGCAATTGCTTTTATTGGTGATTGCAGCGTTCATTTATTTTTTCTTACAACTATTTCGATTGTTTCACTTCCTAAGTTATTAAGATGCAGAAAATGTCATTATTAGTCGCCCTTAACTTTATAGGACGTATTTTTCGTTAATATATATTTTCATTTATTTTATACGTACATAAAAGTAAATCATAGACATAGCTAACTTAGAACCTGTCATATTGCTGCCTATAGTTCAGCGTTTTACCATTGGACTACAACGCCCTGCCTTGAAATATGTACGATTTTATTACTTAAATATTTAATGTATTTTTTTATATAATTGTTTTTTTGGTGATTGCAGCGTTCGTTGTTTTTATTTAAGTTTATTCTATGTCTACAGTTAGTTTCTATTTCGCTTCTGTAATATAATAATTTGGGGGCATCTTTAAATTTTAAATTTCTAGCTTCTCATTCAAACATCATCTACACAGGTCGTCTAAATATCTACATGTGCTGGTCCATCGTTATATTTCCCATTTGATTATCGGCGAGCGTCCGTCGTCTTTGAGCTCCCAGTACTGGTTCGTTTGTGATGTTTTGAATCGGTGTCTTTGTTATTGAACATGCCTTTGTGGTTAATATACCTAGTTTTAAATCCAAGAGAGGTTTCTACTACCTAGTATGTTTTCTTATTGGGATTTCATGGACAAATATTGTGGCTTGGTAAACGATGCTTTTGGTTAAGCAGTTATTTTGTAATGGACAACGTTCACGAATTTTATAGTTACAGTTTTTCTCTTCAATATAAACTTTCTTATTTTTATTTGGGTAATTGCTATTATTGTTTGAGTTATTACTATTTATTGGGCTTATATTATTGTTGATGTTAATTATATTGTTCTATTTATCACTTTTTCTACGCATTTTGTTTTTTCTACTACCCTCGTTTAGTATTTTTTTATTATGAGTTTTGATTAGCATTTCTAAGTTTGCATCTGGTTATAAGTTGGTGTGGACCACAGGTTATTTCTGTTTTGTGTATTTTTATTTTTATTATTATTTGGTATCATGGTGCTTATATTAAATCTCAATATTATTATACATACTATTTCCTGAATTCTTTAATACCTATTCGTTACTAGAGTTATTACTAAGCCTACGTTTGACAGAACTAGGAATATGTTTTATCATTGATGGGGGTAATTGAAGTTGGGTTCATGTACAATTTGTTGGCGTTTTCTTTTAAATATGGCTCGTATCTATTTTTATTTAAGTTGAAAGTGACATCTGAAAAGTTAGTTATTTTTTGTTAGCTAATACGTCGACTGTTAGCTGTAATCTTTTCATTTATATGTATTTTATTTTTAAGTTTTTACCCATTACCTTGTTGGAATCCGTTATTATTACCAATCCATACTCTCTATATAGACCGTTATAAGTATTATCAAATATATTTGTGAGAGTTTATAGAATATATAGCCTCACAAGATCTGATGTATCTGCCGAGTCCAGTGCACGTCAAGAGAGTTTGGTATTTTAGTTTTTATTCATTGATCATTATTATTATTGAGTAAAACTGATCTTCAACACTTTTTAATGATGTGGATTTCACCCGATACATCTCGGCGAACTCTAAGCCGATGTAAAAGAGTTCTTGACAAATTAATAGATAGAAATCTATGATGTCGAATTGTAGGAAGGTACATTTGTTTTCGATATTATTAAAACAAGCGATTGCTTCAGCAGTGTTAATCCCTTAGCTTAATTTGAGAACCTTTCTTTCTTATTTCGGCTTGGTCGGATTAATTAAGCGAGTGCTAGTTTTTTTTTGTTAAGATCGCTTTTGTGATTTTAGCAAGTTTTTCGCTAATTTCGAGTTCATCGGGATTCAATATTTATCACATCTATGTAGTTGCGTGTGTTAATATCTAGTTTTTTTGTAGTTTTTCGTAATGTTTTCCGTCATTAATTTGTTATACTCTTATTTAGTTATAAAAGTTTCTGCTCTTATCTGCTTTTACGAAGATTTTGTTAGAGTTGTTTATGTTTCTGACAAAAAAATGTATTTAATTTTGAAAATTATTATGATGGTTGAAACTCTAAATCTCTAATATATTTAAAATGTCTTTTTCGAGCAAATTATAAGGTCTATTGTAGGTGTGTTTTTTTTTCAGACTTTTGAATCCGTAGGCATAAAAGTGGTGCAAAACCGTTCTACTCGAGGAATTAATTTTACTCGTCATGAGACGGCTATTCTTTTAGTACCGTATATATGTGCCAGAAGAAAAAATAAACCAGAGCGCTCATTTGTAATACATCAGCAGTATATGTGTTTTCTTTACATATAAATAAAGATTCAAGCGAATAGTACACGGGTTTCACGAAACGAATCCTCTACTAGTCAAAAGAACGGCTTAGAATCATCACAACCGTGCTGCCGAACTTCCGTTCTAACATGAGTTCCAAACCAGATCGGTGTCGTCCGGAAAATTCCCTCTGTATATTTTTGGTCAACAAAATCTTTTTTCTAAGTCGGAAATATTTGTTGATTCTTGGAAATCTTTTACTAGGCCTATCACACAAATCGGATGTTTAGAAATCCATTCTTAACATGGAAAAAAATTCCAAGAATTTAACATTTTAGTTTTAATCAAAAAATGATATTGAAATCATTTTGCTTTTCTTATTTGTTTACTAAATATATACAGATGCCATTTTCCGGACTACACCGGTCTGGTTTGGAACAGAAGTTCGGCGGGTTAGGGCTAGGGTTAGGGTTAGGACTAGGGTTTAGAGTTGTGGTGCTTCGAAGCCCAAAGAACTAGTAGAAAATATGTCAGATCGTTGATTAGTTTTCAAAATAGAAAATAAGGATAAAGAAGCTCTTCAAAAGTGTCTAGAATGCGCTTCCTCATCACCAGTGCTAATCGTTCTTTGACGCAAAATACGTTCTCGGTGATCTTCACTGTGGATCGCTAAGTCAGTTTGGTGTATGTCTGATATACGAATGCAATGTCAAAAATTAACCCATCGAAACACAATAAAGAATGTTAATTAAAATGATGAAGATTAATGAAAAATAAAAGACACATAATTACATGAAGAGAAAAGTCAAACCGGAACTCTGAGATGTTGAGAAACACACTTAAAAAAAAATTGTAAATAACATTTTGAAACGGTTATACGTATACGTGAACGGAAGCTGAAACTTAATAAATGTTGAAATCCATAATCATTAGACACCCATTAAGCAAGATTCCCTTAATTTCCATTTCTTCCTAAGATCCCTAAAGCGTTAAATTTTAAACATTTTCTAGAATAAAAAGCATCAAATGGATTTTGAACAAAATTAAAATTCTAAACATGAGTTCTCGTATCATTATATCTTTAGTTTTACCTTCGTAAGTGGACATAAAAGTGGTGCCAAACTATTCTGTGCGAGGAATTATTTTTACCCGTTCGTGGACAAATATTCTTCTTAGAGCGTATAAAATAATGTCTTATAAAATAATGTCGTGATGATCTTCATTGGCGACTACTGGGTAACTACGCATAGGTCTGATAATAATAAACCAATGCAGTAAATGAAGAGACGTGACCATATAATTCAAATCAAAAATCGGAAATGTTGCGAAAAGAACTCTTATTAATTATTCATAACCAACATTAAGAATGGTGATAGTATACGTTGGGGGAGCTAAAACTTAATAAATGTTGAAAGGATATATAATCTAACTTTAATACAATTAAAGAGTCGGAAAATCAAAATAAAGGAAATCATATTGATATTCATCTAAGCCATAATTTAAAAATGTATGAGAAGAGATTGAGAGAACACAATATTTCTAAAAGTGTTAAGTACGAGTATTTACAGTGTAAAGACTCCAATTTCTTTTTTAAAAAGACTCCAATTTCTTTTTTAAAAAGCCCGAATTTCTAACAATCCAGGAGACTTAACTCCGTGATGCATTTTCCTTGTTCTGCCAAAACATAGGGATTTTTAGTACAAAAAATTAGCGCAGTTACGAAGCCTCGTAAGAGAATTATGATGTAGGTTTTTAAGGTAGTAGTAGTAGTATATTGAACACACATGATATATCCTTCTTGACAAGGATGCTTCATATGAAGTTTAAGGCAATTATGACAAGTAGTTTTGGAACCTATAAGTAAACAACTGACAGATGAAAGCTGCTCAAGTATGATATTATAAATGTTTATTTTATGTTTTTAATGAAATATTTAAAGAAAAATATTTTCATTTTAATTCATTTTTTGTTCTTTTTCTACAATCTTACGCCATTTCTATTTCCCAAGTTGTCTCATCAGCATTTCTTCCTTTAACCGCATTTGATTATCTCTCTCTCTCTCTCTCTCTCTCTCTCTCTCTCTCTCTCTCTCTCTCTCTCTCTCTCTCCGTTTCTGTATTCCATCCTCATTTAAATTGCATTCATTTCCACGTTTAAATTCACCCTTCTTCATTCCATCTTTTTCTTCCCCCTATTTTTTAACTCTCTTTTTACTCGCTACTTTGTTTTCTTCTTTCCGTCGTCGTAATTTCTTGGTTTCGCTTCCCGCCACTTTTTAAAACTCGGTACAAACGCGCAAGAACTGTAAAAGTATCCAATCATTTCTCTTTCATGTTTAATTTAGACATTCCAAGATAGAGGCACCAAGATTTTCGGACTTCGATTAAATTACGACGAGAGAAAAAATGTTCGAAAAGAAATTATTTATTTCGGAATGTTTTAGATTAGTATTGTTGTTTTGTATTTGGATTATTTAGACTACTATTCTCATCTCCGTTGTCATTCTCACAACGTTTCAGCCGATGTTACCTCTGACTTTCTTCAGGTGCATCTTTTCAAACTTGGGAATCTTTATGTTGAACTTGGGAATTTATAAGACATTTCGAACTGAAACATATATTTTATCCACTCAGGTAGATCGTTTTTGTTTCACCAACCATGACCGGTTAGAGTGCTAATTATTATGCTCTTCTTAGTAAATATTTTACTTTCAACTTCCAGAAGAAGACTGTCAATTGGTACTGATTTCTCATACTAATTAAATACATTGTTTCTAATCAAAACAGCATGCACAATGTTATTTCTGTCAATTAGAACTGATTTATTATAGTAATAAGTAGTAATACTACACATCTAGTCAAGATTAGATTTAAAGCTCCCAAAATTTGTACTAAATGTGACCACATGAACCCGCGACCAAACCGATAAAGGCGTTGACCTTTATTTTATTTGATATTCGATTTCATCAAGTTTAGCATCACGTGGGTAAAGAAATTAAATCAATTATCAACATATGTTGGATCTGCTAAGATTCACTGTGTTTTTTCTGTTGTTACCATCATCACGTGTTGAAAAGTAAAAAGAAGTTTTAAACATGCCAATTAAATACGTTGTTTCTAATCACAATAGCATGCACACTGTTATTTCTAACATGGTAAAAGAGAATAATGCACAAAGCTATTCCTATGAAAGGTAAGATACACTTCGTCTTTTAAACTATGTCGGACTGACTTCGGTCTCAAGAGAGAGAGAGAGAGAGAGAGAGAGAGAGAGAGAGAAAGAGAGGGGGAGGACGGGGAGAGATTCGGCAACTAGAGAGAGATAATTCTAGAGAAAGAGGTAGATAACTAGAGAGAGAGAGATGACGAAGAAGGAGGTCGAGAAGGGATTCAATAACTAAATAGAGTGAGAGATAAACATAACGAGAGGGAGAGAGGGAGAGAGGGAGAGAGGGGATGAAGGAGAAGGATGAGATAACTATAGAGAAAAAATAAGCATGGAGAGAGAGAACTAGAAAGAAAGAGAGAAAGAGCGAGAGAGGGACACACACTGATAAATGCGGACATACACATGTTTATATTAAATGAGTAACCACTTATCAAGGCCCAAAACTACTCGAGGATAATCAGTAATGGGATTGTCAGTTGGATGATGAACAATGCTATAGAGGATTGGAAACGATGAATGGAATACACAAAAGTTGATTACTAAAGAGAACGGCTCGACAAGTATTTGTTGGAATTGAACTTGAAGACGACTATGTTGTAGTAAGCAATAATCAGTCCCCTGGTAATGTGTTCCATGGATGAAAACAAAACTGTTCATGGAAATTTTATTTGGTTGTAGGTACTTGAAGAAGAAACGAAAGTTCTTTGCAATGTTCGTAGCAAGATGAGTTCTTGCTGGAATTAATGATAGAGTAGAGAAAAACTAGCAATGTATATTCTGGTACAAAGGGGCTATAGTAAGAAAATAACTAATTCCTTATATGCTGCATTCGGGCAGGAAAAAGGTTGATCTTAGGAGCACCTCCTCAGATGTGGCAACCCCTCCCCAGATATGGCAGCAGTACTCTATCTTAGGACGGATCCAACTCTCTACAGGTCGAAGATTGCATCAGCAGGAGTCAGATACTTTCTTAAACGGTAGAATGATTTAACATTTTTTAACTACCATATATATATTTCCAACTTAAGCGTGACAGGTCGACGAAAATGTTTTTTAAAACTTAAGTATTACAGACAGACCGACGGAATGCTAACAAATATATTTCAAAATGAGCTGTTCTAAAATGAAATATAATGTTATAAACAGAATTCTGTCGTCGCAGACTAAAAACACATTAGTTTTTATTCATTTAAAAGATGTCTAGCTTACAATTACTTTTACATCAAGTAAACAATTGATTTTTCAAAGATTTACTTTTTTATAAAAATAAATAAAGTAAACATAGAATTAGAATATAATTCATATTAGTATTTCGAGAGCATAACTATTAATACTATATGTTATAGTGCCATATCTATGACAGACATTTGGACTCTTCAATTCTCAATAAATACTGGAAGCATTACGCTACTCAGTGTCGCGCACAACCCCAACCTGATCAGTCTCTCATTAACTTCGGTTGATTGAGGACGTCGGGATGGGGTTATACCAGTCGAGAATCCGTTCCCGACAATCAGTTCGGCAGGAACTGGGCCATTACGGTGGCCTTTTATCTGTCGGGCTGAGGTATACTGTCCTGGGTTGTCCTAGGAGGTGCACTCTCCCAGGCCTTGCCTTCCCTCTTTGGGGAGAAGTAAGTTTATTGCTTGCTGCCTGAGGCGCCCTGACCGGGGAATGCCGACGGGGTTGCCCAGGCTATTTTTGATGGGACAGAGTGCTGCTTCTTTAGGGGCGCTGGCTTGATCTCCCCACCTTCCCGACCTTGTGTCACATATTCCTGCGGTGGGAGGGAATTAAATACCGTCTTGCACAACCCACACCCGATCAGTCTCTCATTAACTTCGGTTGACTGAAGACGTCGGGATGAGGTTATACAAGTCGACGATCCGTCCTCGACAATCAGTCCGGTAGGAACTGGGCACTTCCTGTGAACTTTCATCTGCCGGGCTGAGGTATACTATCCTGGGTTTTCCTTGGAGGTGCACCCTCACAGCCTTTGCCTTACCTCTTTTGGCAGGAGTGGTGTATTGCTTTCTGTCTGAACTCCCCTGACCGGGAATGCCGATGGGATTGCCCAGGCTATTTTTGATAGGCAAGAGTGCCTCATATTTAGGGGCGCTGGCCACCTTCCGACCTTGTGTCACAGATTGCTTATGTGAGAGGCAATTAAATACCGTTGCTACAACCTATTTCTGATCAGTCTCTCATAAACTTTAATTGATTTAGGACTTTGCGATGAAGTAATGTCAGTCGAGGATTCGTTCTCGACAATCAGTCTGGCAGGAACTGGACCATTTCGGTGGCCTTTGATCTGTCGGGCTGAAGTAAACTGTCCTGGGTTTTCCTACGAAGGTAAACCCTCCTAAGCCCTTCCTTCCCTCTTTGGGGAGGTGTAAGTTTATTAATTACTGCATGAGGCGCTCTTACCGGTGAATACCGACGGGGTTACCCAGGCTATTCTTGGTAGGCCAGAGTTCTCCTTCTTTAGGGGCGCTGGCTTGATTCTTCCCAATCTACACGACCTTGTGTCACATATGGATGCTGTGAGAGGCAATTAAATATCGTTGCGACAACCTACGCCTGATCAGTCTCTCATTAACTTCAGTTGATTGAGGAGATCGGGATAAGGTAATACCAGTTGAGGATTCGTTCTCGACAATCAGTTCCGGCAGGAAGCCTTTTATCTGTCAGGCTGAGGTATACTGCTGTGGGTTATTCTAGGAAATGCACCTACCAAAGCCTTGGCTACTCTCTTTGGTGAAGAGTAAATTTATTGCTTAACCGGGGAATGCTGATGGTGTTGCCTTTTATCTGCCGGGCTAACGTATACTGTGTTGGGTTTCATAGGAGGTGCACACTCTAAGGCCTTGCCTCTTCTTTTTGGAAAGATAACAGTTTATTGCTTACTGCCTGAGGGGCCAAAACCGGAGAATGCCGACGCGGTTGCCACGGCTATTTTTGCTAGGCCAGAGTGCTTTTTTCTTTAGGGGCGCGAGCTTGGCTCTTCCTTTATCTTCCCGACCTTGTGTCACATACTTCTTCGGTAGGAAGCAATCAAATACCTGAGACAACACTAGCCTGTTCAGTGTCTCATTAACTTCGGTTGATCGAAGACGTCGGGATGGGGTAATACAACTCGAATATTCGTTCTTGACAATCAGTCCGGCAGGAACTGGCCCATTTCGGTGGCTTTCATCTTTCGGCCTGAGGTATGCTTTCCTGTGTTGTTCTAGGAGGTGCACCCTCACAGGCCTTGCGTCCCCTCTTTAGGGAGGAGTATGTTTTCTTGCTTGCTGCCTGAAACTCACTGACCGAGGAATACTGACGAAGTTGCCCAGGCTATTTTTGCCAGGCCATAGTGCTGCTTCTTTAGGGGCGTTGGCTTTATACTTCCCCCACTTTTCCGACCTTGTGTCACATATGTCTGCGGTTGGAGGCAATTAAATACCGTGGCGGCGAACCCCATCTCGTTCAGTGTCTCAGCAACTTCGTTTGATTGGGGACGTCGGAATAGATTCGTTCTCGAGAATTTGTCTGGCAACAACTGGGCCATTTCGGTGGCCTTTAATCTGTCGGGCTGCGGTATACTGTCTTTGGTTTTCCTAGGAGGTGCACCCTCCAAGGCATTGCATTCCCTCTTTGGAGAGGAGTAAGTTTATTGCTTACTTCTTGGGGCGTCCTGACCGAGGAATTCGACAGGGTTGCCCAGGCTATTCTTGCTAGGCCAGAGTGCCCCTCTTTAAGGGGCGCTGACTTTATACTTCCACCACTTTCCCGACCTTGTATCACATATTGCTGCGGTTGGAGGCAATCAAATACCGTAACAGCGAACTCCAGCCCGTTCAATCTTTCATTAGCTACGGTTGAATGAGGACTTCGAGATTGGGTAATACCAGTCGACGATTTGTTCTAGACAATCAGTTCGACAGGAATTGGGCCATTTCAATGGCCTTTTATTAGTCGGTTCTGGGTTGTCTAAGGAGGTGCACCATCCCAGGTCTTGTCTCTAATGTGCACTGACCGAGGAATGCCGACGTGGCTTCCTACGCTATTTTTGCTAGGCCAGAGTGCTCTTTCCTTAGGGGCGTTGGTTTGATTTTTCCCTACCTTCCCGACCTTGTATCACATATTTCTGCAGTGGGAAGGAATTACATCGCTGCGGCGACCCAGCACGTTCAGTCTCTCAGCAACTTCGGTTGATTTAAGACTTTGATATGGGATAATACCAGTCGAGAAATCGTTCTTGACAATTAGTCCGATATTTTTGTGGCCTTTCATCTGTCGGGCTAAGATATTAGTTCTTGGTTGTCCTAGGCGGTGCACCTTCCCTATCCTCTCCTTTTTGGGGTGGTGTAAGTTTATTGCTTACTGCCTGAAGCCCTTTGACCGGGGAATGTCTACGGGGCCGCCTAGGTTATTTTTGCTAGATCAGAGCTTTTTCTTTAGGGGCGCTGGCTTGACTCTCCCCCAACGGGTGCCATCTTTAAAGATTGCAGCCGATCCTAGCCCCCCTTCTCAACTTATTTTCTGTAAATTCATCTTCAAAAATACCAAATACTTTCCAGAGTTTACTCAATTTTTCCCACTGCTACCATCTATTTGTAACTCATAATTTATATTTTCATAATCGCCCTTTTGTGCGTTTCTCCTCCTACTTCTACTGTTTCAAATATTTGTACTTGTGTGTTCTTTGTTCATACCAATCATCCTGAGGAAGTCTTGTAGACGAAACCTTGATGAATATAGAAATAATATTTTTGGTTTTCCTTTTTTCATTGTCCATTACGTTGAAATATAAGTTCCACTTTTATAATATATATATGTATATATATTATATATATTTATATTAATTCTCTACGTCCAAAAAATTAATCCATCGACACGTATTTCTGGCTCACAGCCGTCATAAGCATAGCTAACTTACACAAGGATCGAACTTTCGATATTGATGTCAATCGTGTGGCGTTTTATCTCCGTACTATGACGCTTGCCTGGAAATATGTACGATTTTATCACCTAAATATTTAATGTATTTTTATGTAATTGTATTTATAGGTGATTGTCGCGCAGCGTAAAGCAACAAATGCTACAATCACTTATACATACCATTACATAAAAATACACACACACACACACACACACATATATATATATATATATATATATATATATATATATATATATATATATATATATATATATATAAGAGATGCTGTCCTTGGTTAGAAAGCATGGTTTACATGGAAATATTAATTATTAAAAATAATAATATGCAATTAGAACACCATACAATGCATTTTAGTTTTATTAACTTTTTTTTTTCAATTTAATTTTCGAAGATATACTTCATCATCACAATTACTGAATTTCAAAATAAAGATATATAAAAATACTTTTCTTTTTTTTTTTTTTTAGTCCTCATCTTTTTTTGGTGTTATCAGTTCGATGTTGATGAACGAATATCGATGAGAGTCTTTTTTTTTACTGCACGTGGCGGTGCAAATTGTAATAAGAGATATTGTCCTTAGTTAGAAAGTATAGTTTACATGGAAATATTAATTATTAAAAATAATAATAAGCAATTAAAACGCCATACAATGATGTCTGAATGAGAACTTTACAATACTAAATTTAAAAAAAAAAACGAAATCTATTCAACTGGAGAAGTTAAATAACAAACAACTGCCCGCACAGAATAAAATTTACGTTTGGTTAACAATATATAACAAATAAATAAACCAAATAAAACCTAAAATTTAAAAACTAAAACCTTGAATATAAATACAAGCAAGCATAAGCATTAAGTCACCAATATGTCGACACAACAATGAAACAGAGAAATGCCACCCTATAGAAATCAGAACAATAGAACAGTGAATAAAAAGTAAAATCAACCATACCTTTGTTTGTGAGAAGCCACACAATTGGCTAAGAGAACAACAAAGAATCTGATTGGTTAACTAGATAGACTAAACACTACGAGTATATAAAAACACCCGACTAAACTAACTCCATGTATTTAAGCTTAACGATTCCTTCTGGAGATGAAACGCGGAAGCCCATGTGCAGCTTAATTGCCATGAATATATTTTTATAACTTACTACATATATATCTATATATATATATATATATATATATATATATATATATACTAATGATAATAGAATTAGCGATAAGCGAAATATCGTAGAGTGATCTATCTCGAAAAATAAAGCTCAATACGTTGAGTAGAGCAATCAATTTTAAAGAACGAAAGATGAAGATAAAAAAATTGTACAAAATTACATAAAGTTACATAAATTAATACAAATTTTATTACATCGAAAGTTCAGATGCAAGGAGTTACATTAATCCTTAAACCATGATTTTTTTAAGATAAAACTCTTCTCGTCAGAGGATAAATCTGGTAATATGGTATTTATAACAATTAAATATTACCTAGTTCCATTTCACTTTGAAAAATTGAAGAATAAAAAAAACAAAAAGTTGGGGATAAAGAAATAAAAGGCCGGGAAGTAAAAACTTAGCAGTATTGCGAGGTGATTTTTGAAGACGAAAGGGACGTTATGGTGTAGATAGTTAATAGTAAAAGTAACAGTTTGTAGAATTGAAGAAAGTTTTTTAACAAATAAAAGGTGGAGGGTTCAAAATATCTCACTTGGTCCGTATGGATTCGTACACCGTTATAGTATATTTCCGTGGAGTTACAAGTAAAAATCCTGTATTGGTATTTTAAATATCCAATTCGGCAAATCCGAGGTTAAGATTGATTTCAATGATAACCCCTCAATTAGACTTATCTGCCCTTCTAAATCAGACATAGGAATAATTAGCAAAAAAATCTTAGACAGAATTATCCCTGACATGAAGAAGAAATTATTCTTCTCACTATGGCAATCATCTAACGTTGTAATAGATTGGTTCCTTAACCTTAAAGATAAATCCAAATTGAACTTTATCACCTTTGATATAAATAACTATTACCAATCAATATCCCCAATCCTCCTTAATAAGGCACTAATATTAGTTAAAAATAACTCTAACCTCACCGACATAAAAATCAAATTAATACTACTAGCTAATAAACAAAACATTAAAATAAAATAAATAAAATGCAGAAGTAGCAATTAATACCCTAAATTAAAATTATCAAACATTTTTATCCACATGATAATTACTTATTAGAATTAAAATAAAATAGGAATGACGGTTATAATCATAATTTTATTCTCATTTTAAATTTAACTCACTCTGGCCGTCGCCCCATCTCCCTTCCTCCAACCCCGGCCGAAATTGAGATCATCACAGCACAAACACGTGAAAAACCTCCCACGTAATAATTTGAAACACGACTTGTTGGGGTCCTCCCCCCTCCCCTCTCATGTCCCATGTCACCGTTATAGACAAAGCCCCAACTCTGTCCCCCTCCCCCTCCAATGTATTTTCAATTTTCAATCTCCCGCTAAAGTGAAATTAAAACTTATGCCATTTGAATTCCATCGCCAGCCCGATGAGTTGGTCGCTATTTGCACCAATGAAACAAAACTTGTTTTGTCGCAAATAATGGAATAAAATCAAAAAATATATATATATAAATATATATATATATATATATATATATATAAAATATATATATATGAATATATATATATAAATATATATATATGAATATATATATATATATATATGAATATATATATATATGAATATATATATATATATATTGATATGTATATATATATGAATATATATATATGAATATATATATATATTGATATGTATATATATATATATTGATATATATATATATGAATATATATATGAATATATAAATATGTACATATATATTGATATATATATATAAATATAGATATACATATATATATGAATATATATATGTATATATATATTGATATCTATAAATATAAATATATATATATATGTATATATATATATTGATATATATAAATATAAATATACATATATATATATGTATATATATCAATATATATGAATATAAATATACATATATATATGTATATATATATTGATATATATATAAATATAAATATACACATATATATATATTGATATATATATAAATATAAATATACATATATGTATGTATATATATATATAAATATACATATATATATATGTATATATATATTGATATATATAAAATATACATATATATATATGTATATATATATATTGATATATATATAAATATAAATATACATATATATATGCATGTATATATTGGTATATACATATATATACCGATACATATATATATGTATAATTTAGTATATATATATATAAATATACGTATATATGTATGTATATATTGATATATATGTATGTATGTATATATAGATAGATAGATAACATATATACATATATATGTATGTATATATTGATATATATATATATGTATGCATATATATAGATAGATAAATAACATATATACATATATATATATGTATATATTGATATATATACGTATGTATGTATGTATGTATGTATGTATGTATGTATGTATGTATATATATAGATAGATAAATAACATATATAAATATATATGTATATATTAATATATACACGTATGTATGTATGTATGTATGTATATATATAGATAGATAACATATATACATATATATATATGCATATATTGATATATATATATATATATATATATGTATATATATAGATAGATATATAGATTACATACATACATATATATATGTATGTATATATTGATATATATGTATATATATAGATAGATATATAGATAACATATATACGTATATATGTATGTATATATTGATATATATATGTATGTATGTATATATAGATAGATAGATAACATATATACATATATATGTATGTATATATTGATATGTATATATATGTATGCATATATATAGATAGATAATAACATATATACATATATATATATATATATGTATATATTGATATATATATATACGTATGTATGTATGTATATATATAGATAGATAGATAACATATATACATATATATATGTATATATTAATATATATACGTATGTATGTATATATATAGATAGATAACATATATACATATATATATGCATATATTGATATATATATGTATATATATATAGATAGATATATAGATTACATATATACATATATATATGTATGTATATATTGATATATATGTATATATATAGATAGATATATAGATAACACATATACGTATATATGTATGTATATATTGATATATATGTATGTATATATAGATAGATAGCATATATACATATATATGTATGTATATATTGATATATATATATGTATGCATATATATATAGATAATAACATATATATATACATATATATATATATATATGTATATATTGATATATATACGTTTGTATGTATGTATATATATATAGATAGATAGATAACATATATACATATATATATATGCATATATATATATATATATATATATATATATATATATATATATATATATATATATATATATATATATATAGATAGATAGATATATAGATTACATATATACATACAGGGTGTTTCAAAAGTCTTGGGAACATTACAAATGCGTATATCTCATGAACTATTCCAGGTAGAAAAATGAAACTCGTGCCATTTTAAAGCTTGCTCAATCAAGTTTTTGGTCATACTAATGATTTCTGTGTTATCTTTCCAGGTGCAGTAATGGCGTTCTCTAAACAAGACAAGGCATTTTGCGTCCTCCAATTTACAAAGACTGAATCGTGGACATGTGTTCAGCGTGCATTTCGCAGGAAATTTAAAAAAGAAGCCCCTGAAAGGAAATCTATTGTCAGATGGCATGCTAAATTTGTGAAAGATGGGTGTTTGTGCCCAAGTAAGCGAACAGGTCGCCCTTCAACTTCAGAAGATGCAGTTGAGCAAGTTCGGACAGCCTTTCAGCGGAGCCCCCGTAAATCAGTGAGAAGAGCCAGCAGGGAACTTCACCTTGCTCCAGCAACTGTCTGGCGTGTCTTAAGGAAACGACTGCAAATGGTACCTTACAAGCTCAAGTTGGTCCAAAAGTTGAAGGACACTGATAAGCCACTTCGCCGTGACTTTTGCATTGCAATGCAAGAGAAGTTGGAAGATAACGGCTTTGATGACCGGCTTGTTTTAGCGATGAGGCGACATTCCATCTGAATGACAAAGTTAACAAGCATAACACTCGCATATGGGGTACTGAGAATCCTCATGAACTTCTTGAGCACGAGCGAGATTCACCAAAAGTGAACGTGTTTTGTGCAATTTCCAAGAAAGGTGTCTATGGACCGTTCTTCTTTGAAGAGGCAACTATCACTGGTGAATCCTATCTCAACTGCTGGAAGACTGGTTAATGGCTCAGTTGGAACAAGCAGAATCTGATGACTTCATTTTTCAACAAGATGGTGCACCACCACACTGGAGTCTTAGAGTAAGGCAGTTTCTTAACACAAGGCTGCCTGGTAGATGGATTGGGAGATCTGGGCGAGGTGATGACGTTCTCATGCCCTGGCCTCCTAGGTCTCCAGATCTTACCCCGTGTGACTTTTTCCTTTGGGGCTTTGTCAAGGAACAAGTCTATGTGCCGCCCCTTCCAAGAGATATTGACGAACTAAAAGCTCGAGTAACGGCAGTTGTGGGAACCATTGACGTCAAGATGCTGGAACGCGTTTGGCAGGAAATGGACTATCGACTAGATGTCTGCCGTGTGACGAATGGTGCTCATATTGAGCAACTTTGAAGATTCCCCACAAAACTTGAAACATTAACCTTTCCAACGGTACCAATTTCATGTTTCTCCTAATAGTTTTTGAGTTATTAAAAATCGTTATGTTCCCAAGACTTTTGAAACACGCTTAATATATATGTATGTATATATTGATATTTATATATATATGTATGCATATATATATGGATAGATAGATAACATATATATAGGTATGTATATGTATATAGATTACATATATTTATAGATAGATATAGATATATATATATATATATATACATATATATATATACATATGTATTCATATATATATAAATTTATATATATACATATATATATATTTATATATACATATATATATATACGTATATATACATATATATATGTATATATATATATTCATATATATATATATATATATATATATATATATATATATATATATATGTACACGTGTTTCTGGCTCACAGCCGTCATCAGCATTAGAAAAAGATCGAACCTTCGATATTGATGTTTATAGTTTAGCGTCTTACTATTGTACCAAGAAATGTGTACCATTTTTATCACTTAAATATTTAATGTATTTTTATGTAATAAGTATTATTGGTGATTGCAGCGTTGGTTGTTGTTTTTTTAGCTTACTAATATTTCGATTTTTTAGCTTCATAAATGATTAAGATGCAGAAAATTGCATTATTAGTCGCCCTTAACTTTATGTTACGCATTTTTCGTTAATATATATATTTTTATTAAATTTAAACGTAAATAAAAGTAATTCCTGGACACGTGTTTCTGGCTCACGGCCGACATTAGCATGGCTAACTTATACAAAGATCGAACTTTCAGTATTGATGTCTATATACTTTTCTGCATTTTTATCACTTAGGAAGTGAAACAATCGAAATAGTAGTAAGAAAAACAAAACAAAAACAAAAAAACAACGAACGCGGCAATCACCAAAAAAAAATAATTACATAAAAATACTGTATACATATATATATATATATATATATATATATATATATATATATATATATATGATGTATGTATGTACGTATATATGTACGTATATATTTATATATATATATATATATATATACATATATATATATATATATACATAGATATGTATATATATATTTATAGATACATATATATGTATATATATACATATATACATATATAGATGTGTGTATATATATATTTATAGATGTATATATTTATAGATAAATATATATATATAGATTTATATATATATGTATATATATATGTATATATATTTATATATATATATATATATATATATATATATATATATATATATATATATATAAAGCTCTATTTTGATATTGAGCACTTTTTATAAACCCGGTTAAAATTCTCTGGATTACCACCCTGTGGATATTTTTCACCTGGATTATTACCATTATTATATATATATATATATATATATATATATATATATATATATATATATATATATATATATATATAATGTCATAGACATAATAAAAAACCTAGACACCTCCAAAGCATGTGGGCCTGATCTTATACCAGTAATAGTCATAAAGAAATGCTCTGCTGAACTGGCACCTGTCCTCTCCAAACTCAACAAATGCCTTGTTAAATATTGCTTCCGCGATAGCTGGAAAATTGTCTCTGTGGTACTAGTTTTCAAGAATTCTGGAGATAGGACTGAATTATCGCCCACTCAGCCTATTCCCGCTTATTGCTAAAATCTTTAAATCCTTAATCAATTTAGCAATAGTCAGGCACCTTGTTAATAATAAACTTCTTTCTGACCATCAGTATGGATTTGGGCAAGCAAGGTCTACTGCGGATACGGTTAGGGTCATCCAAACAACATTACATAAATGCAGGTCTGCCCCAGGGATCGATCCTTAGACCTTTGTTGTTCCTGATAACATTGCATCTGAGATGGGTATATTTGCTGACGACACTGTGCTCTACTCTCGTCATGTGGGTAAAACAAACGCGCACAATGGCTAGAATCCTTAGAAAGTGACACGCAGTCTGTAGTGGAATGGGGTCATAAATAGATGATAACATTTAATGCTGCTAAGACAAAACTTCTTTCCTTCAACAACTACAAGAAACCTCTTCAACCACCGATTGCCATGGTAAATAACACCCTACCTAAGAGTCCGACGGTCAAACTCCTCAGCCTAACATTCACATGCAACATGAATTGGAACAAATACATAGAAGACATTGCCAAAGCTGCTGCATAGAAGGTGGGCTCCCTCTACCGTGCTAGAAAACTTATCACACGTGACAGTATCCTATATCTCTACAAAGCCACCATCCGCTCATGCATGGATAATTGTTGTCACATCTGGACTGGTGCACTATTCACTAGCATCTCCCCCTTAGACAAGGTCCAAAAAAGAGTCTCTAATCTGATAGGTCCTTCACTATACACAAAGCTCCATCCCCTGCCCATTCGCCGCAATGTTTCATCCTTGTGTATGTTTTACAAGTACTACAATGAAATGTGATCCGATGAACTTGCTGCTCTAGTGTCTTCTAGATGTAAATACACTCGACAAATCCGACAACTAGCTAAATCCCATCCATTCAATGTGGGGATCCCCAGATGCCGGAGACCCTTCTACTCTAATAGCTTCTTTCCTCGAGTTGCAGGCCTTTGGAACTCTCTCCCTGCTCCCTTTTTCTCCGAAATACAGAAATTTAAAACTAATGTCAACAAATATCTCGTTTCACAGCTCCCAATTTAGGATGATCCCCTAAACTTTTACCTTAATTCTCAGTAGACCCTTCCGTCTACAGTGGCAACTTGCCTTGTTTGGGGTGAATTCAGTTTTTTAAAAAAGGCAAAGGAACTATAAATAATAATAAAAATAAGTTGCTTATGACTAGGTATTTTTAAAATGATATAAAAACATGATTTAATCTATTATTTTATCATCTTTTAATAAGGGTGGGTAGTGTAGTATCAGTTCTGTTGTCATAAGACCATCCTCCCAGGAATTACCTCCTATTTAAGAGGATGAGACTAATCCTTCCAGATTACATTTAACCGGTGGAGTATCTATTGTCATGAGACCATCTTCCCAGGGGTTACGTTCTCCCTTTTCTAGGGTGGTAGTGTACTTTCTATTCTGTTTAACTCCTACTCTTTTGGGGGCGGGAGGTAGTGTTCGTCATGATATCGTCCGCTCAGTCTTCCCAACCTAGCAATAATATGCGACCGAAGGGGGGGGGGGGCATATTTTTTGCTTGTATATTAATAAAATTAATTTACCGAACATAACAGTTCTACACTTTTATTTTCCCTGAATCAAGATATTTGCGGTACTAAATCTCTTTATTTAAACTTTTGACTCTAGAAAATGTCAATACTTAAGGCTTAGGCTTAATGAGTCTTCAGAAAATATTTAAATTCAGAGAATCCCACTTAATTGGTATCTTGCATCGAATAAGTGTGGATCAAATTTCATGCAAAGCTCAAATATTGGAACTTTCACATGGGAAGTTGTGTTCATATTACGTACCCTAACAACGCTTTAAAATACTGAGTGAAAATGGTAATATAGAGTCCCTGCCTGAGAGTCTGAGTACACAGGATGCTGCATTGTGAAGGCATCTTGACCCAGACTTACAGGACCAGAAGTAGCTGTCACCTGTGTCAAAGGTCAAAATTGAGATGCATGTGAATGCATGGTTGCGTTGGTGTAAGGTTAAAATAAGGGGAAGACCACGTGGGATAGTGTATGGCGGGTATTCTGTAGTTAATAATAAAATGAATGCACGGAAGGAGAGTAAGAAATGCATAGAATGAAGAAGAGAGAGGGAGATGTTTCTCTCATACTCTTCACTCCTCACCTATCTCTCTCTAGCTGCTTCTGCTGTGATTTTTTCTCCCCCTCTCTCTCTCTCTCTCTCTCTCTCTCTCTCTCTCTCTCTCTCTAATCCCTTTAACTCTTTACTATCTGTCTATCGTTATTCTTGCTCTCTCGCCCAGTAATTCCCCTCCTAGCATCATTCCTCGTCTAATCTTTCACTCTATCTCTATCTCTGTCTTCTCATCGAATACCCTTTTCTCTCTGGCTCTTTTTCTCTTTCCATCTCTCCTTCTCCCTCGCAGTAACCTTGCACAATTCTGCATTATAACCTCATTTCTTCATATATAGGGGATAAAATAAAACATTGCCACCTTCTGCATTTCTTGCTTACTTTATTCGATAACGAAAACTTTTAATTTCGTTTCCTGTTTAGATTTTACTTTCGATTTCTCTTTTTAAAATAAATCGACAAACCGATTAACCATTCGATAACGTTTTGACCATTCAATTAATGTATTTATCATTTAAAAGAGAAACGTAAAATTAAATTAAAAGTTACTTGACGTTAAATCTTAAATTATTTCATCATGTGCCCACAAAAAAATACAAATATGAACAAATAAACCCCAATTTTATTTATTGAAGTTAATTAAACTAACAAAATCATGAATTACCAGAACATATTTACGATATATATTTAAAACTTAAATAAATATAATATAAATATATATTTTAAATATCTATTAATAATATTGCCTTCGTGTATGGCTAAAATAATATTATCCTAAAAGTAACTGTTGTATATAAGTTTATTTTCAATCGATAAACTATAAAAATTTCTTTTAGGAATAACATTAATTATTTTCATTTATCTTTTATATAAATGATTTTGAATAATTGAAAAAAATGAAATAAAATTAACTCCCTTTTAATCATTGGAACTCCCTCGACAATTTTCAATTGTGAATTGGTTTAATCGTAAAATTTGTCTGCGCTAACCCTAACAAAAAATCTGCAAATTTTAGAAACTAAAAAAAAAATTATCGGAGACCGTAACCCTAAATATAGATGTAAACCCTAACCTTAACCTCACCCTAACATAGTCAGTCTGGTTCAAAAGATGTAGCAATACAAAAAATATAAAAACAAAACAAAAAGAATAATTAAACCTTAACTTTCGCGTGGAAACAAAATTCTTGCAAAAAAAAAATGTAAACATGTACGAATGACAAATGTATTTATACTTCGATTGTTCAATGCTAGGTGTACTCGGTAAAAACATGTTTATTATTCTTTCCTTACGCCAAGGCTTTTCAAAGATTAAAATCTTATCATCAGACGAATTACATAGATGGATAAATTGGCAGTGGAAAAGCCAAAATTCAAAATTTAAAAAAATATTAAGTAATAGAGAGTGAGAATTCCGAATAAGTGTGTTCCACCTACGATTGAACTAAACATCTTTCTATTGGATTTACTTCATTCTTGAATTTTTTCAATGCTGCCTTCACGAAAACCTTTCTCTTCCATCTTTAAATCTCCTTTCACTGGACACCTTATCAACGGACATTTACCAACTGGACATACACCATATCTTTTTACATGTACATTCTCACTCTCCATTGTTTAATATTTTTTTCAAATTTTAAATGTTGGCTTTTCCACTGTCAACTTATCTATCTATGTAATTCCTCTGATGATAAAATTTTAATCTTTGAAAAGCATTGGCTTAAGGAAAGAATAATAAACATGTTTTTACCGAGTACACCTAGCATTGAACAATCGAAGTTGAAATAAATTTATCATTCGTACATGTTTATCCCTCTTCTTTCATCTATCTTTATATATATATATATATATATATATATATATATATATATATATATATATATATATATATATATATATATATATATATATATATAAGGAAATTGTAGTTTGCTTGAAGCATTGCTGGTAAATAGAAATGTAAGTTCGTAATCCGAGGCAGGAACAATGCGATATAGGTACCGGAAAGTGGAACAGATGAACAAAAAATAAATGAGAAGAGAAAATATGAATGGAATCTCAAATCAATTTATTAATATTTCACGGGTTTAAATACCAGAACAGTAAATAGAAAAACAGTTTACTGTCAAGCAATTAAAAGGTCCGGAAAAGGGGTAAACTTTAAACTTTAATTTTCGATAGTGGAACCTCTCATTATCAAAAGAAACAGATAAAAAATATGACCGAGTGGTCAAAAAGGCGAGATGGAAGCAAATGTTGACGAAATTCCGCAGAGAATTTGTGTCAGATTCGCAGAAAATGAGTTTAGATAAGCTAATTGGATATCAATATTAATTGTTACTACCATAATTTATTTTTTTATAATTTATTGTATAATTATTCAGCTTAAGCTTGGAATCTTATTAATATTTATTTATATACTTTATTATTTATTATGATTATTTTGTATTTTAATTCAATTTTAATTTTAAAATTTGATAAATATTTTTGTTAGCGAAAGTCGTTAAGATGTTACTAGGAAATGAACGGTCAAGGGGAGGCAACTGTTGAAAAAAACTGGTTAGAATTAATTTAAATTCAAAACTGAAATCAATTGTGAAATAAAAGGTAAATTTATAGTGATATGAATTATGAAATT
>OY744519.1:149093665-149098665 GCA_963556195.1 Sepiola atlantica
TTTCTCTCTTTCTCTCTCTCTCTCTTTTTCGGTTTCCCTCTCTCTCTCTCTCTCTCTCTTTCTTCCTAACCTCTCCACATCTTATATGCCATATCATGCCACACAGCATAGTTCTAACATGATCATCAATATTCACGAGCTGGAAAAAACTCTTATTATTATCCCCCTACCCCTCGGTCGCCACTGCCACACCCTCTTCCCATATCTATCCCAACCCCACAGACTCTATTCGGATATCGCTGGCAAAATCAAATATTTCCCTTCACGCATGGCGGCTTTTTCATCATCGAGCAACAAACACGAACTCGAGGCGGTAAGCCATTTTTAATATGAACACGAAGATGAAAAATACAATTTTAGCCCAGCCACGGTCTGCTGAACTAATGAACGCTCGGCTGGGGCAACCTGACTTTCTTGCAACAGTCTACAAAGACCTCGCAAAAGTAAAAGGGTGCAAGCGACTTCGAAAATTCAAAAACCATTAGAGTCAGCTGAACCCTCTAACGATGCCAGACATATACAATCATGCACGAAGTGGCCTGTTCCGTTTCTTCGATGTATGTTTGCAATTTTAGCACAGCCATATACACAGTCTAATTGTTTAATGTATTCGTATATGGGGCATCATAACTTCTTGCTGCCTCAAATATCTCGCAAATATAAAACGCTGTGAGCAACTTCAGAAATTGAACAAATTTCTAACATGAGAATGAACTCCCTAACGATTCCAGACATATACAATCACGCACGAAGTGGCCCTTTTTTCCTTTTTTGCAAACTTGTCACCTCTTATCAATGCCTATATGTCATTCGATGATAAGGGTTATTGGGCAGGACAGACGGATTTGTAATGAGAGTTGTAACTGGTAAAGAAACTAAGTATTTAGGAGGCAGGCTCAGCAAGAATTTGTTTACATTGAACTTGAAAACGGCAATGTTATAGTCAGCCGGGAATCAGGCCCGTGGTACTGTGTTCCACAGACAGACAGTTCTAGGAAAGAAACTTTGCTCATGGAAGTTCCGCTTAATTCTAGTCATACAGAGTGAGAACAATTGAATTTTTTGACACTGGTTGTAGCTAAACGAGTTTTTCTTGAGAATATTTTACAGGGGGGGGGACCATAGAATAAAGCTCAGTCGAGCACCTGTCAGTGAAGTAACGATAGAGTAGAGAAAGACTAGCAGCGTCTCTTCTGTAGGAAAGAGGCTGAAGGGTGGAGAAGAGGACATCGCATACTAGATTTCGAAGTCGGTTTTGCACTCTGTTAAGGCAGAAAGGGGAGCTTTAGGCAGCACCTCTCTAGATTTGGCAACACTACTCCATCTTAGGAAGTTTTTGACTTTTATACAGACAGAGGATGGCGCAGCCATATCCACAATGTAATTGTTTAATCTGGGGCATCTGGACTTCTTGAAGTCACTTAAGATCTCAGACATATATTATCACGTACGAAGTGGCCTCTTACGTCGTTTTGATGAATGTTTAGTGTTAGCATGTTTGCAATCTTAGCCTGGCTGTATCTATAGTGTAATTGTCGTGATTTGCAAATTTATTTTTTTCATTGATAAATAAAAATGCATTGATCATTTTAATATCTATTTAGTATATGCCAATCTACATGTATTTTCTTGTAGACTTAAAAACCGAACACAAATCGCTAGGGGGAGTCTGAATGTTAAAAGTCCTAAAACCCCTAATGATCTCAGACATACATCATCACTTACGATGTTGCATGTCACTTCAGATTTAGATGTATATAACTACGTCTAGCTAGGGAAAAACAAGGTGGAAAGAAACCAAGAGTTCCTCATCCAGGAGTGATCAAACACCCTAATAATCATGATGATCTTTTTAGTATCCATGTTTATATCTACTGCTGAAGACGTATACAAAGTCCGAAAGTTAAAGACCTAAAACCCCGAAATATCGCAGACATAGATCATCACTTACGTATTTACAGTTTTCGCCCAACCGATATCTACAACCTAATGGGTTAATATTGTTAGATAGTGATGGGGCAGAGGAATAGCGCCCCAAAAGGTGGGAAGACGCCCTTAAAGGTGGTGGGTATAGCACGGAAATCGGAAGTGATGTCCCTGCCTCTTTATGTTCCTGACGACCAAAAAAGAAGCAGGGCGAAGCGGTGATCCGCTCCAGAGACCGGCGCACAGTGGCGCACAGTGGCGCACAGTGGCGCACAGTGGCGCACATGGCCTGAATAGCTTCCCCAGTAGTTAATTAACTCTCTCTCTCTCTCTCTCTCTCTCTCTCTCTCTCTCTCTCTCTCTCTCTCTGTCGTGCAAGTAAACCCAAAACGTGTCATCTGTTTTGTGTTTAAATAAACGTTCTTAAAACTAGTCTGACGTCCTCTGTTATCGTTCACCCTCCAAGGTAAGTAGAAATATACAACATCTCCGATATGGAGTATATCACAATATCTCCGTTTCTGTGACACCATCACTTTCTTGCAGCCTACTCTCACCTCGTAAAGATAAAGGAGGCACATAACTACGATAATTCATGAACTAATTTAAAATAAGCGTAAATTAGTTTATTTTAATGAATAAATGAAAAATGCTTCGGAATTTATGAAATGAGGATTGCTAATTTGGATTCTTCGGACTATTGTTCTCATCTTGGATGTTATTTTCACGTCTCGGTCGCTGTAACCTCCGACCTTCTTCAGGTGCATCTTGTCGAACTTGCAAATCAAGCAACGCCCGTGGATCAAAAAAGGGTTATGTTCGAAATTCCGTACAGGTTTTCGGGTTCAACAAGAACCACCTGAAGAAGGTCATAGGTTAAATCGGTCGAAACGTTGTGAAGAAAAACATGCAAGATGAGAACAGTAGTCCGAATAATCGAAATAATCCAAATAAAAATGCATTAATTTTCGTCGCCGCACTGTGTTTGCGTTAGAAGAAGAAAAACATACGAACCTGACACGAAGCCGAGAACTCTTGTTTGTAAACAAATAGTCGGAACAGTCGACTAACCTATGTCATCGGCTATGCAGATGTGTCGTTCTGTAAGAAAATCACTACCTTTGTGTTGGTCTTTTACGTATGTTATATTAACGTGATGGCGATTCTCTCTCATAACTTAATTCTCGTGCTTTCGATGATCCTGTTGTTTTTGTTCAACGCTTCTGCCTGTTCTGTCCGTTTGTGAAGATCCCGATTACTTAATTGTTGTGACCTTGACGGGCTGGTAATGAATAAGACAAAACACGGTGGTATATTTAAAAGAGAATGTATTGTAAAAATACAATAAATATTCAGAAATACACAGTTGTATGTTACAGAAAAACTGCTCGTCCTCCGTTAAAGGCTCCTTATAACATCTTGAAGAGTCCATATAATCACGAAATATGGTAGATTACCATAACGCCTCCATTTTTAGATTTGCTCTGTATAGAGTCAATACGTTTTCCTTTCAGGTTTTATTACAATCAAGTTCGTAATCTTATGTTTTCTTTTTTATCTTCGCTGTTCAGCGCCTGTTTGCACAATTAGTATCTCAAATGTGTCGAACACGACATCCATTAGTTCGCCTTCTGGAGTATTATTCTCAACAACATCTGAATATCGTTTCCTTATCTGGTTAATGTGCTTTTTGTAGGTAAACTAGTGTCCCTTTACCATGTAAATCATATACCCAATCCGTTTAATCACTATCCCTGTTTTTCAGTATCATATATTGTTTTTGAACATCCGAACAAAACTTTTTCTCCAACTTTGAAGCGTCCCTTCGTGACCTTTATTCTCGTCCTGTTTTTGTATAGGTTGGCGATAATCTATCAAACACTGTTTAAATCTTCCATGCAAACATTGCTTCTGCTGGCGTCATAGAAGATGTAACATTGTTATTTGGGGTCATCCTATATACCTGCAAAAATCTGTAACGGTCTTTTCGGTAGGTGTACCCCTCGGTTTCTTAAGCGTTTTTTTAACATATCCACGAACCGTTCTCCCTGGCTATTGCGTCTCGCATGGTATGGCGCGATCGTGATATGCTTCACTACAAATGTTTTACAGAACATTTTAAATTTACTAGATGTGAATTGCATTCCGTTGTCTAATACAATACAGTCAGCGACCCCGAACCGGGCGAACAATTCATGTAAAAAAACTAATGGTTACTTACGTGATTGTTTTTTTACATTTTAATATTTCCGACAAATTTGACAAACTGTCCACCACTATTAGGTAATAGAAACCATCAAGTTGTCCAGCAAATTCTATGTGTTGGCATCACCAACGAAGTCTGATTATATTTCTGGGTCTAAAATTCCACTGATCAAATTATCTTTAATGATTTCCTTACTGTAGTTAAATATATGGTTCTGTCGTAATAAGGGATGGAGTCATTTTAAGAAAACCATTAGAAAACCATTTCGGCTGATTTTAGCCGACGTCTCAGCTTAGATTCGAAAGCAGAAAAAACGGCACTAAAGATCAGAGTATATCGGGGACGGCGGCGGCGGCGGCGGCGGCGGCGGTGTGGGATAGCTCTAATGTTATGATAATTAAGGTAAAGAGTGCCACATTCACTATCAAAGATAATGAAGTTTAGTAACTATGGCAAGGTTAAAAATCAAGCCTCAGCAATCAACAAATATTGCTGATGATCTGCCTACATAGGAGCGACGTCGTGCTTCTGATCGACCCATCGCTTGTGTCACAATGCCGATCAGACATCTTGTGATCAAAAACGAAGATATTTTGGAGGCATTTCATTCTAATTTTCAAAAGTTCTTTACCAACGCAGCAACCACGATGTAAGGCAGAGAATTAAGGTCTATTTATATCTATGCAAGTGGACATGTCTATACAAACGGAATTATAGAGAAAGCTGTCATAAACAGTGTTCAACATTGGAGAAAACTATATATATATATATATATAAAATGAAATATGAAACTAAAAGTATACTTTTAGTAGATAGAATCTATAGCAACATTGTTTATATACGAGATAGAGCAATTATAAAGATAAAT
>OY744519.1:149106165-149116165 GCA_963556195.1 Sepiola atlantica
TCTCAGTATTCTACTGTATAAGCGTGATTCCTTGACCACATACTCGACACACGAGAGAAAACCCCAGGTCTTCCATATGAGGTGTCTACGTAGGATACATAGCAGGACAGAGTGAATAACAATGATATTTTCGAAAGAACAGGCATCCCATCCATTTACTCCCTACTGCGTAAGCGATGTCTTCGCTGGATGAGCCATGTACGCAGGATGGATGATGGACGCTCCCCGAAAGACCTTCTCTACGGCAAGCTTGCCTCAGTTTCAAGAAAAAGGGGTCGTCCTCCTTTTCGCTTCAGCGAGATATGAAGGCTTGCTCAATGGACATCAATTTATTGGAGGCCTCTGTAGCTCACATACCTACATGGAAGAAATAGATACGCCAAGGAATTATCATCAGTGAGAAGACCCTCCACGATGAAAACGCTGCGAGTGGAGCCAAGAGAAAGACGAGCCAACAGGCAGATCAACCAGCTGAAGTAACACAACATTCAACAGCATTTGTGTGTCATGGCTGTAGTAGACCATCTAAATCCAGAGTTGGACATTCACACAAGAAGATGCTCACAGACAACATCCCAAGATGGCGCTTCCCCATAGTCGTTGCAACTGACGGGTTCTAATGCATGCAACCGTTTCGTCCTTCCGGAATCATCAGTGTAGAGATAAATGTTGATATCGGTCGCACGATTCGAATTCCAGAACAAGTCATCAAATTGGAACGCTCGAAGGAAAGAGGCCAATACCAGATGAGAAATAAATCCTATTTATGGCAAGCAGACGGACAACTATAGTCATTGTTCAACATAAAGGGACTTGCATTTATAGCTTATATTATATGGCTTCTTCTCATTTAAGGACCCGGTTGAAAGTGGGCTACAAATAATTATTTAATAATAAATATTTGACTACGTATACGTCTCATTCTTGCGGAATCATGTAGATAAAACTGTTCTAACCGGTCACACGATTCGAACCCCCGGAACAAGAGTCACTTTTTACTCAATTCCGAACACTCTAACAAATGAGGCCAATTCCAACCGCTACTTTAGCAAAACATTGTAGACTATAATTATTGAAAAGTCCAACGATTAAAATTATTTGGATTATTTGCACTAATATTCTAATTATCTTAGTGGTTATTTTCGCAGTGTTTCGGCCGATTAAATTGTCGACCATTTGTGTGCATCTTTTCGAACTCGGGAATTTTTATGTTTAACTCGGGAATCTTTACGAAATTTCAAACTGACGCCTTTATTTTGTCCATGGGGTTAGCTTGTTCTCGTTTGTTTTGCCATGATCGTGGAGAATTCTTAAGTAACTTTTATTATATCCTTAGTTATTATCGCTTGAAATGAGGAGAGAATCTCCAACGTCACTTAGAACTGATTGTCACTCAACAGCTGCGACCGACTGGCTCTCCATCTAAGCACTATGAGAACAGTCATACACATTATGGGAACAGTCATCTTGAAAATCATTTTACTGGTCGTAGAACACCAACAAATCTACATTATTTATACATCAGCCAACGTATTTCTCTCTATTTATTTTCCCTGAAAATACGTGTATTTTCGATTGTGCTTTGGACAATTAACGTAGTCTTTTAACGTAGATGTAATTACGTCTGTGATTGTCACCCAGTTTATGTATCATGTCATGTTTCTTAAGTCGGTCTTACGTTTCTCTATGAGAAATTAATGTATTTTATTTACATCTTCTCCAGGAGGTTAGACACAAAGTCAGGTGCGCTTTAAAATAGCCAGCACACTAAGATTAGCGAACTCTAGCCTACAAAAAAATTCCTGAGCATCCCTACCGGCATTGACCGGTAGGAGTGTCTCGGGCCATTAAAAATAAACTAACCCCTTCTCAAAGTGAAGGTAAAGCCTGGGAGAGTGGACCTCCTGAGATTGAACAAAACCATACTTCAGTAGGATCAGAAGAAACCCCCTCTATCGGACTGATTGTCAAGGACGTATCCCCAAATGGTATGAACAAAACCTACTCAAGCTGTACCAGGAATATATATGTATATATATATATATATATATATATATATATATAAACAATACAAACACGTGGGCGCTACAAAAATAGAAATATGATAGCAAATATTAATTTTCATATCATTTAAAATCGACGATTATTTTCCAGTGGGAAAGAATAAGGCTGCAATCCGAATATTAACAAATGGATTTGTTCGAAAATGTAAGATATCTCTCCGCTATATTTGACGGAACGTGTACTTTAATGTCTTAGAGTTTAAGGTGACCTGAGACTTTTGCATTGTACTGTAAACATGTGCAGACGGGGAAGAAATGGTAGCAGGTTGATAAATGGCGGGAAAACGGTAGTTCTACAATCGATCGAAAAGAAATGCGTTCGTTTCGTTTTGATGAAGTTGTTTTCAATTTTTATTTTCTTGTTACTTGTTGAAATCCAATCGTTGGCACCTGCTTTTAAGGACAGTACTCAAAGTTGAAGTTGGGATGGCTAAGTTTCTTCTTTTTTAAACAGAAATAATGAAAAAAGAACAAAACTAGAAACAATTCAACGCTCCGAAGCGAAAATCTATTTCGCGAGGGAAGAAAACAATTTCAAAAATCCAGACGTCTTTGGCGAGGGTGGAAGTGATGGTAATGAATTTTATGGGTGGGGCAACTAAAGACAGAAACTGTTTGTTCGAAGTCGTTGCTTAATAAGCGTTATAATCTGCTCGTATCTTTCTCAGTCCGTTCAAATCTATTTATCTCTCTCTTTCTCTCTCTCTCTCCTCTCTCTCTTAATATATACATATATATATATATATATATATATATATAGAGAGAGAGAGAGAGAGAGAGAGAGAGAGACAGAGACAGACAGACAGACAGACAGACAGATAGATAGATAGATAGATAGATAGATAGATAGATAGATAGATAGATAGATAGATAGATAGATAGATAGATAGATAGATATGCGTCAAAGTTAGGTGTGTGTATATGTTTATATATTTATATGTACAGGGTTCACACCAAAACTCATACACCGATCATTATGAATTTTGTGTTATAGCTGCTAAGCATAAAGAGTCGTAATGTGGGCTATATTTGATTTGATTTAGTTTGAGGAGAATGGGGTTAAAAGTGATCGGAAGCTCTTCATATAAATTCAGATACTTTTGATTTTTGTGAAATTTTAACAAAAGGTATTAGACATCAATTAATAACTATTTCCCAAATTTCAGTTGGGGTATTTTAAAACGCGTTTTACGGGGCATAATATGCACACAAACTTTCTATTTTAAAATTCAAATGTTTCAAATTATTATCAAATTTGACTAGTACTCATTAGACACCAATTAAGCAAAATTCCTTGAATTTCAATTTTTTTACAAGCAGACATATCTAGTAAGATGTCACAACAGTGTTCAACAATCCAATTAAATGGAACATCGCATTTAAGCATTCATTTTTGTCAACCTATTTTTACATCTCTTAAATACCAACCGCCAATCATTTTTTTTAAATTTATTTGCATTAAATTTGATCCATAGTCATTAGACAATTATTAAGCCAACTTCCCTGAATTTCACTTTCTTCTTAAGACTCCTTAAGCTGAAGGCTTAAATTTTAGACATTTTCTAGAATCTAAATCAGGTAATGGATTTGGATCAAAATTATAAAAAAGAAGTGTAGACATAAGATTTAGAAGCATTACATCTGGATTTTAACGGGACATAAAAGTGGCCTAAAACTGTTCTGTGCGGGGAATTAACTTTAACCGTCATGAGACGGTTATTCTTCTAGCATGCATATATATATATATATATATATATATATATATATATATATATATATATTATTTCATTTTAATTCAATCGATGTCTTAAGAAACAAAGAGGCCTCTACCTGCGGCTAACACTTGATCTCTATATGCTATAGCATATAGAGATCAAGTGTTAGCCGAATATTCCATTAACGTTCTTCTTTTACCCGTCAAACGTTGAGTTAGTAAATAAATTAAGAACATTAATTTCCTTTCCTCAATTGACCAGTTAATTATGTTGTAGTATATATTTCTTCTGGTCTCTTGGTCTAACCGGATTCCATGACAAGAATGCATTCAGTCTGGTGGAGTATCCAGCTAAGTGCTGTTACTTGAGGTAACATTACTTGGAAAACGTGCATTATTCCTCGTATAGAACCAGTGTATAGGTGTCGAGGGGATCTTATTTGGGCTCTGAATGCTATGTGATTTTGAATATTTGGCCAGGGTTTACTTGTAGGGTGAAATATCCTCATGTCAGATTTTCCTGACAAACTCCCCTGATATATATATATATATATATATATATATATATATATATATATATATATATATATATATATATATATATATATATGGGGGTGTATGTAAGTTAGTTTTTTTGTTTTTTTATTTACTCCTCTGCAGGAGTTAGGCACAAGGCCAGGTTTATCTTACTCCCACAAGTAAGATGTGACCACAGCTTGGGTCGAGTAAGTGGGGTTAAAAGCCAGCGCTCGAGAGGTGAGCACTCTGGCCATTTAAAAATTGCCTGGGCAGCCCCGTCGGCATTCCCCGGTAGGGGCGCCTCAAACAGTAAGCAATAAACTTACTCCTCCCCAAAGAGGGGAGGCGAAGCCTGGGAGGGTGGACCTCCTAGAACTGCACAGGACAAACCCACAGACAGGTGGAATCAAGTCCCGAAGGACAAGACGACACCCGTCTATAGGGGTGCAGTATCCATCGGAACAGTTTTTACTATAGCAGGAATATCAGTTGGCTTTATACTTTCTATATTTCAGAACTATCAATGGCAGCTCTTATAATTACACGACAAATCATTGCGACTATAGAGGCTGAATATAACAATTTCGAAATATAATTATTTGTAAATATAGCTTGACCGTTCGTTTACAATGTTCGCAAAGAGTTAAAGGATGAAAAGGTATTAGAGACACTGATAACACCGGAATTGATTCGGAAAGCACAGCACATCATCGGTGGTAATCTTAGAAGAGGTATGATGTCGATTGCAATCTGAATTGTTGTCCACAAAGACATCGGTTACAAATCTGATGTGATGAGTAAAAGTCATTTGACGTCAAAAAATGTAAATGGACCACCTCACAAGGCTTGTGGTCACATGATCCTTAACATTTGCCCTTCTAGCTCACTAGATCTCAAACTTTTGGACTACTATTTATGGATGAGGGTAATTGAATAACGGGACGAATATTTAATATAATTAGTTTCTTCCTATCCAAAAGAAAGATCCAGGTTGTCCTCAATGGTTGTTCATCCCAACAACATGACATAAATGCAGGTGTACTCGAGGGTTCGATCCTTGGACTAATATTTTCCTGATTTTCATAAGCGACCTTCCTGATGACATTGTGTCTGAGATGGGTATATTTGGTTTCGACACCACGCTCTACTTTCGTCATGTGGGTAAAACGAACGCGTACATATCCGAGGCAATGGCAAAATCTTTAGAAAGTGATCTCCAGTCTGTAGTGGGATGGGGTCATAAATAGATGGTAACATTTAATGCTGCTAAGACAAAGCTTCTTTCTTTTAACAACTACAAGACACCTCTTCAACCACCGATTGCCATGGCAAATAACACCCTACATGAGAATCCAACGTTCAAACTCCTTGGCCTAACATTTACAGGTAGCATGAGGTGGAACAAATACATAGAAGACATTGACAAGGCTGCTGCAAAAAAATAGGCTCTCTCTACTGTGCTAGAAAACATCTCACATCTGACAGTATCCTATATATCTATACAGCCACCATCCGCTCATGCATGGAGTATTGTTGTCACATCTGGGCTGGTGCATCATCCACCAGCCTATCCCTTTTAGACGAGGTCCAAAAAAGAGTATCTAATCTGATATGTCCCGCACTATTCACAAAGCTCCGGCCCCTGTTCGATCGCAGCAATGTTGCATTTTTGTGCTTGTTTTACAAGTACTTCAATGTAATGTGCTCCAATGAACTCGCTGCCATTGTTCCCCTTCAACGTAAATACACTCGACCAACCCGACACACAATGGATGGGATTTATCCCATCCATTCACTGTGGAGGTCCCAGATGCCGGAGAGCCTTCTACTCCAATAACTTCTTTCCTCGAACTGCGGCCTTTAAGACTCTCTCCCTTGTCCTCAGCTGTACCGACATGCAGAAATTTAAAAGTAATGTGAGCAAGCACTTCGATGCAGATCTCACAATTTAGGATGACCACCAAAAATGGTACCTTAATTTTCAGTAGTTCATTTACGTATGCAGTAGCAAATTGCGTTTATTTTTTTTTGGGGGGGGGTGAACTAAGTTAAAAAAAACTGAAGGAGAATTTCATGAGTAAAATTACAAGGGATCATATTCATACGGAACAGTTAAGATACATAAACCTAATTCCGTTCTCCGACCGATCATATCTCAAATTACTACTCCTATATGTTCTTAAACAAATACCTCAAATGAACTTATTAGCCCCTATCTACCTTACAAGTATAGTGTTAATTCCACACAAGAGCAATTAAAATCTTACAAAGAATACAACCGAATGATAAAAGCATTGCCTCCGTAGACGTAGAACGTCTATTCACCAATGTATTTGTGAAGGAAACAATAGAGATAATCATCAATAATATATATTTCAATAACACGTCTCTCCCTTCACTAAAAAATAATTTTAAAAACATTAAAAAAGCTGATCCACTGAAGTAACATTTTATGACTTCAAGGGAAACATTTACACTCAAATTGACGGAGTTTCAATGGGGTCGGTTCTTGGTCCGATTTTGTATCATGTGATGCCATCCAGCGTTGCTGAATTTAAAATTGCCAACGACTCCCTGGAACAATGTGAAGACATTCTCTGTGCATTTCTCCGCTATTTGTTTTTTAAATTCTCTTCTTTTTCCAGCTTGTTTGTTCATTTGCTTTTGACACCTGAAGATGATTCGACGACAAATCGAAAACGTTCTTGAAACCTGTGAAACCTATGGAACATTTATTATTTTTTTCTTTTAGTACAGAAAACACCATCAGAAAAATTGAAAAAATAAAAAAATGTGTAATTAAACAGACGAATTCTGTTATTTTTAACAATGTTTGCATAATATATATATATATATATATATATATATATATATATATATATATATAAATATAATCTTGTCGCCCCCATCTAAGCTGGGTACTGAGATAAGTAGTCGTCGGTGTAGTTGTAATGCATGTTTTTTTCATTAGTGGAACACTGTTTACATCAGTTGCCTATAATAGGTTTAAACTCTCGCTAATTTATCAGATTGTTTATAGTGGCCAAGTAGGTTAAGAACTCGGAATTTTAGTTAAAACATGACTCGTGTTCCGGGGTTTTTAAATCTTATGACCGATATCAATGATTATCTCTACACTGACGATTCCCAAAAGGATGAAACCTATACGTATGTAGATAAAGAAATATATATATATATATAATATTATATATATATATATATATACATATATATATATATATATATAATATTATATATATATATATATATATATATGTATATATATATATATATATATATATATATATATATATATATATTCCAGTGAGGCAGACATAAACAGAGGCTGAAGAGAATGTGAAACTGACTGTAACGATGCCGTTCTGATCTTCTGTAATACATATATAAATAAATATTATTTTTTTTCTGTAATACATATATAAATAAATATTATTTTTTATTTTTCTTTATAATTATGCATACTGTGAGATTCTCGCCAACTAACCATACATATATATATATATATATATATATATATATATGTGTGTGTGTGTGTGTGTGTGTGTGTAGATAAATTACATAATCCAAATGAATAAATGCGAAAGTTTTTTCCTTGTATCCTAACTATATTAACATCAAAACACGTTAGGATTATTTAATTCTAATGATATATAGAAATATATTGAAATACCCTTGAGATAGGCATCTCCAACGCACTCAAACAAATCTCGATTTTGCTCATTTGCATATTGATTTATTTTAAAGTTTTTTAATAAATTAATATTCAGTAATATACCTTTTTACGTTGTATTGCCAAATTGTTTCTACATACGCAATCGTGTTATCGATAGTACTATTATTATAATTATAAATAAAATAAGATAAAGAGATTTTATAAAAAAATTGATAGCGTTTAAAAACTTATTTAGAATTTCATTTTCAAGGGAGATAATTTACTTCCGGCTTTAGTAAAGTGTCAAATATCGCTGGATGTCGAGAACAGATATCACACTTTGATATTAGCCACGGAACAATAAAATATTTTTTGTAACTAGTCATTTTTAAATTAAAAAAAAAAATGATTAAATTGGAATACTTTTTAATGGGTGGTGTAGTGTAGTATCGGTTCTGTTGTCATAAGACTGTCCTCCCAGGAATTACCTCCTCCGTTTTTAGCGTGTAGAGGGGTGATCCTCATAGAATTTTAAAAAAGACAAGACTCGATTTAGTCAGAATATCTTTTAAAAGGGGTGGGGAAGTGTAGTATCAGTTCTGTTCTCATAAGACCATCCACGCAAGAATGACTTTTTGTTCGTTCATCATGATATTATCCTCTGTCAGAGAGGGTCAGTGTAGTATATGTTCGTTCACTATAATACTAGCTAAGGAAGAACGACAACTCAAGTTTATAATACACATGTCCTTTTTAACTAGAAAATTATGAAAGTTATCGTCTTCCTTAGCCATCTTTGTTTCTAAAGATGGCGACTATATTTTTCCAGACAAATTTCATTTAGGCGTTTCACGTAGACAATGAAACTTACCTTGGTTTGTAATGTTATCTAAATAAATAAATGCAAAAGTTTTTTTCACCTATTCTAACTATATTGACATTAAAACGGTTTATGCTTATTTAATTCTCTGTAGTATATTTTCATTCGTCATGATACATTCCTCTTCGGGGGCAAGGTCGTACAGTATACATTCGTTCCTCACGATACCATTTCCTCAGGATTACCAGTTTTGTGTGTGGGGTGAGTTAGTGTACTATTTATTCTGTTATCATGATATCATCCTCACAGGCATTAACCACTCTTTTGGAGAGGGTCAGTGTATGTAGTTCGTTCATCATAATATCATCCTCTCATCTTCTCATTTGCATATTTATTTATTTTTAAGTTTCTAATGAATTAATATTTTCTAATCTGTTAATAATTAAATACATGCGTTTATTATTTTTTTAATAAATTTGTTGCTGTTGTTGCTGTTGTGGTGGTTGTTGTTGTTGCTGTTCCTATTGACTTCCTCCCACGAGAGCAGAGTAAGGCACAATGTAAAATTTAACTTGGGGAGAATCCAGCTCCCCTAAAATAGGCACTCTGAATTAGAACAAAAATTGTAATTGCTTTGGTCTAGAAGGATTTCAGCTTTACTGACAAAGAACTTAAAAACTAATTACAGATTCAGTCCAGATACTACATTTTGCTCCTAGTCAAAAGACCAAGGAGTTAACATGTTCGTAGTGATGATGATAATGATGATAATAAAGGGTAAAAGTACAAAGTACCCATTCCGAATTACTCAGTAATATAAAAACGACGTCCCACCCTTATGTTTACTCATTTCATTACATAACCAGTTATAATGTGGAATGTATTTTAATTTTTATGCTGAAACAAAATAAAATGCATCGACGTTGAATATCTTAAAGACCATATCAATTAATATTTTTGTTGTTTTTTTCCTAAAAACAATTTGACGATGTCCATGCACAGTATATTTCCCCCACATTGGAATATATCAAATAACACTACGACGATCATCATTTTTAAAAATTTCCTCCAAAATGTCAAATGAAAATGACTTCTTTGGTTTCTATAACGAAACGTATAGCATCAGTAATTACCGCTCGGAGGGTAGGCAGGTTTTGTTAGTATATCATAAAATGAAATGCGTAGGACACAAGATTATGAAAAGGGCAAAA
>OY744519.1:149126165-149136165 GCA_963556195.1 Sepiola atlantica
TTAAACGCAATTACCCGCAGCTCTTCAGAAACCACAATGAAAGGAATTCATAAAGATAACATATCATGCACAAACTTCATGGAAAAAACAGAAAATAGACAACACTCACGGGTGATCCCCCGCCGACAATAAGATGACAGAAGTATAATCAAGACGCCATCTGGAATCTAACACACGAAGCTAGGTTTTCAGGCAGTTATGAGACAGCCCTTACAAAGACTAAATAAGTGATAAAAGTTGAAACAATAAGCGGTTAATTAAAGTGTGAAATTAAGTTGGATAATAATTATTTATACTCACTAGGAGTGCTCGCACAGGTAATCATCAGAGATTACTTACTGAGAATAACCGGTGGTGTTCCGTGGAGTGAAAAGTCTCCCGAGATTTTCGGTACTTTCCACCTCTTTAGATAACTTTTGCAGATGACTTTGCGTTATCGCAACAGCTGCTTACCATTGATTTCTCGCTGGGAACGACCATTAGTCGTTACTGAGATTTGTGTGGCAATAAGGCTTTATAATGTTTTCGGTAGTCTTTGTACTACTCGAGTGGGGGTATGTTTGTTGCTCTCCTTCCTCCGTCCTTTCACCCTCCTTAACCCTTCACGGCTATTTTGTGTAGTATTAGCTGATGCCTTTTTTTTGGGGGGGGGGGTCAGGTTCAAGTTTCCATGAGGCTGATTAGTGTTTGTAGTTTATACAGGTTGCTTTCTGCATTCGAGGATATTTCTTAAGATTTCAGCTGTTTTCATGATTGCCGTTCGCCGTATAGTCTCAGTTTTCCCTTGATTCCAATTTCTCTTCGTCTTTTTCCAGGTTTTTCGGGACTGTTCCTAGTGCTCCTACAATAATTGTTGTTATATTGACTTTCTTCATGTTCCATATTCCTTTCAGCTCTCTGGCAAGTTTCGTGTATTTTTTCTGTTTTTCCATCTTTTTGATCTTCACTCTGTTGTCTGCTGGGACGGCAAAATCTACAATTTGGCAGTTTTATTTCCTTCTTAATTATTATGACGTCCGGTCTCCTTGTTTGGATGAGTTTATCTGTTTGAACCTCTATGTCCCAAAGGATTTTGTGGTTTTCGTCTTCCAGCACTGTCTCCGGTTTGTGCCGGTACCTTTTGTCTGCATATTCTTTTTGGACAATCTTCTTTTCACTTTTTAGTTTCATACTTATTGATTTTAGGTTTGTGAGAGTTTCTGTTGGGATGTACGCGAGTACTCTGTTTACTTTCTCTGTTTCAACTTTTAACTTCTTCCAATCTTCGTTCCTTAGGGATAGGAGTTTAGTTGTTTTTCCTCGAACATGAATTGTTTTATTTTTTCTACTTCTTTTGCTTCTTCTTCGCTGAGTTCTGTGGTTTCATAATATTCACTCTCTTCAGTTTCAGTGTTTATGTTTTGCCTGTCTTCTTCCTGGGTAGTTTCGTCAGGTGGTGTTTCTTGAACTATCACGCCATAAATCTTGTGTTTGATTTCCGTTAATTCTATCTTCGAGAACCAACCTCTTTTGAGTATCTGCCTTGCTTGATCTGCTATGATTTGTTCCGTTGTATGGTAGTCAGTAGAAATGTCCGATAGATCTTTCATTCCTTTCCGGTATTCTCTTTCTGTGGGGTAGCAGCTTTTGTAGTAGCATTCCATTAACGGTATGTTCTCTTTTGTAGTCCATTTCTTTCTATGGATTTTTGGTTTGTTCTTTTCATTTCCGCTGTATTGTGTTTGGTCCGTGTCTTTGTCATACCTTAGAATTAGAGAGGTTACTTACCTGTGTTTTTTCCGTGATCTTGTTTCTGAAATTAAAGGAGACAACATTTGCAGGATGCGGACCAGGTCCCCCATATTAGCCATCGAAAGAGCACCTACCAATCATGCCACTAAGATCTTTCTTCTGCGTCCCACGACATTCATTGTTATTATTGTGCATTACTCATATTTTGGTGTATGTGGCAAAACCAGGCCGAGGCTTAGTTTACCTGTGATCCTGTCAGGGTGCACTACCACACTTGACATTTAAAAGAAAACTGTCTGTCTGTCGGTCTGTCTGTCTGTCTGTCTCTCTCTCTCTCTGTCTCTCTCTCTCTCTCTCTCTATATATATATATATATATATATATATATATAGTATATATTGTTAACTCTTTCAATTAGTTTCTATCTTTTTTATAATTTTTGTTACTTGCCTTCTAATTATTTCCGTTTCTATTAATAGAAAAGTAAGGAATCCAGACTAAAAAAGTAATAAAAAAAATAGAAAAGGAAAGCAGTAGAAGGCAGGTAATGAAAATGACAAAAAAAGATAGAAACTAAGTAAAGAATGTAACCGATACTAAATTATAAAAAAATATCTCATCCCCCAAAAGATTTATTTTAAGGGAAATGTTAATGTTTTCTAAATTCATCTCACTTCTCTGTCTTCTTTGGTCTGAAGAGGTTAACTTTCTGTGAAGAGTACAACCGAAACATGTATGCACATATGTAACCAATAATGTTTGTATAAATAAAAATGTATACTTAAGAACAGCTCTACTTGTTATTGAGCACTTTTTATAAACACTGGTGTTTCAACGGATTTACATCTACAGAAACGAATTCAATACGTGTACTATATATATATATATATATATATATATATATATATATATATATATATATATATAAGACAGGCTTCATTAAAATCCACGGAGTTCTGCTTTTTTTAGTTACCTAATTACTTAGTATAAGTTTTCTATAATAATAAAAATGAGAGTAGATTCCCCTCTGATAAATTCATGCTGAGTTATCAAACGCTCGTTGCTCCGGCACGGTTTTAAATGTCCACGAATCCTTATAACATAACACAAACCCTCCTTTCCCTCACGTGACTAATTAATTCTGTGTTATTCAATTCCTGTCACTTTAAAGAAAACGCTAGAATCATACCCACTGAATAAAAAAAAAATCTCAGAAGCTAAAATAAGTTACAACTAAAAAAAATATAACATTTGAATATATACCGTAAATATCGAGTGTATCCATTATTATTATTATTATTATTATTATTATTATTATTATTATTATTATTATTATTATTATTATTATTATTATTATTATTATTATTATTATTATTATTATTTGTACTCACTAGGAGTTATCACGCAAGTAATCGTCAGTGATTAGCCACCGACAACAACCGGTAGTGTTCCCTGGAGTCTGAATGTAATCTTTGAAAAGTCTGGCTTAAGGAAAGAAAAATAAACATGTTTTTATCGAGTACACCTTTCATTGAACAATCGAAGATAAAATAGATCTGTCATCCGCACATCTTTATCTCTCTTCCTTCATTTATCTTTATAATTGCTCTATCTCATATATTGAGTTTAAACCATGTCACTATAGGTTCAATTCTCTAAAAGTATACTTTTAAGTCTCATATTATATATATATATATATATATATATATATATATATATTTACAAATAAATATTAAATTATTATTATTATTATTATTATTATTATTATTATTATTATTATTATTATTATCATTACTACTACTATTATTATTGCTATAAATATATCTAAATGAATAAATGCGAAAGTTTCTCGGACGAACGATAAAGTCAAAACGCCCCAAACAAAGCACATTGCCACTGAGACGTAAGAGACTTGTGTTAATGAGGGACCATACCTATAGGGACAGTCTAAGAAACGAGTTGAGCAGCGAAGTGTCTGTTCACATTACATTTAAATTTCTGCATCTTGGTACAGTCATGGAAGCAGGGATCACGGAGGGAATTCCAGTTCGAGGGAAGAAACTATTTGAGTAGAAAGCTTTTCGGCGTCTGGGGACCTCTACAATGAAGGGGTAGGAATTTGGTTCTAGTTTGGTTAGTCGGGAGTATTTACCTCGAAGGGGCACTAGAGCTGCGAGTTCATCGGAGCACATTCCATTAAAATACTTGTAAAACAAGCACAGAGATGCAACATTGCGGCGATCGGACAGGGGTTGGGGCTCGGTTGACAATGCGGGACCTATTAGATTGGAGACTTTTTTGGACTCTGTCTAATAGTGAGAGACTAGTGACTGATGCTTCAGCCCAGATGTGGCAACAATACTATTTCATAGTGGCTTTCAAGATATATAGCATACTGGCAGACGTGAGAAGCTTACTAGTCCGGTAGTTGATTTTTATGTGTTTATCTGCCTCCCACCCATAGTCGGAAAGGGAGATTAAAAAGCCAGTGCCCTAGAGGAAAAACACACTGACCTACAAAAAATGTCTGGGCAGCCCCGTCGGTATTCCTCGGAAGGTGGGCCTCAGGCGATTAGAAATTAACTTACCCCTTCTCATAGGGTGAGATGGCAAAGCCTGGAAGGGTGGACCTCCTAGAACTGCAGAGGACAATCCCTTAGAGGCCTGAAGCCTAAGACGGTACAGGTACAAAGGGTGTAGCATCCATCGGAGCAGATTTTATTTATGCAAAATATAAAATTTACAAACAAATATTTAAAAAAAAAACAATGCACATACAAATGTACATTTGTTTTAGGCATAAAACCCAAATCGTTATGGGGGGTGGGTGATCGTTGGTCATACAATTTGTCATAACACGTGGACTTACCCTACGCTAGACACTCTCACCAAAATACCTCATTCACTCTATGGGTAAGTCCTACTTAGGTGATCCCCAATTTCTTTTTAAAATATTTTATTTGCAAAATTCATCGTGGGGGAGCAGGAAAATATTTACAATTGTTCTGTACAAGGTTAGTCGTGCTCTCCCAACCCTCTGCTAAGTGATAGACAGCCCACTGTTTCCGGGTGATCCGAAAACAAGCAGGTCGGTCTTTAATTGGGAGTGGGGACAAAGGAGGTGTCAAAAATAATGTGAGTCTGGATGGTATGTGGAAATAAATAGTGTCCTCCAAGATATAGGGTGACCTAGAGCAAAACAAAGTGTGGGAGTGGGCATCTTTGGAGGCTCTCTAGTACCTACAAAAACAGGTCAGAACTCATTTACTCTACTAGCTAAGGGTCTTTGTTAAATAAAGATTGAGGGATGGGTTCTGTAGAACCCAGGACCGTGTGTGCCATGCCTAAGCAGGGAACATGAGGTCATACCTGGCGCCACGACGGATGCACAAACTAGTGTCGTGCTCCCACCTCATATCGCGATGTAAACTCCTCCAATCGCATCTGATATTCACTTTAAGCTGATGTAGATAACCAAATCCCGATCGGAAACAGATCCAACCCCATGGATCTCGGCAAGATGTGAAACCCACGTCACCATTCTCGCTACGGTTAAGATGGCTAGAAAAAAGCATTTTTCTCCCTAGGTCATGGCGGGGCAACGTTGTGGACGACCAATGTTACATTCAGGGCCATCGGATGCTCGGCGTCGATGCGGGCCGTTACCTTGTCGACATACTCCCAGAGTCGCCGAAGTTTGCTGCAAGTGAAAAAGGCGTGCTCGCCCGTTTCTCTTTTACGATCGTTGCAGCGCGGGCAGTTAGGATCCGTCCTCACTCTATCTCTGGTAAGTCTGTTGTAGAGGAGCAGCGCGTTCCGGACCTGTCACGAGGTCAGAGAGTATTCTGAGTTGTTGAGGTAACTCTGGCCTGGCGCCTAACTCCACTAAGAGCACATCTCTTCCTCCGACCATCCCAGTTGCTCTCCAAGCGGATCCGAAGCGGATACCTTCCACTAACTCCCGATAGTCTTTTCTTTGGTTGTGTAAGATCCCTGGGTCCCGCTTTAAAAGCGGCTCAGCATTCGGTGAGGAATTTTGGTTCCCCCTCGGTCTAAGGCGGGATTCGACCGTGGGGGCGGGTATGAGCTAGCGAAAGGCTTTATCAACCGCAGGGAACCAAAGAACATCCTCTGTCATTCATCCATTTGAAAAGATACTACACTTTGATCTGAGCCAAATGGCATCCATCTTACTTATCATACGCACCATCCTATATATATGTGTGATATCAGAGTCGCATGGTTAATAAATTTGCATATTGGTTTTTAAAAAGGTATTTTTATTAATTAACTTTTATTTCTTATTGTTTTTTAAGTTAATTATTGTTGTTTTAATATAACAAACAGTTCTGTTTCGCAATATTGTTTTATTTTCTGGACAAATATTTAGTATTTGTGTCCAAATGCTCCTTTGGACAAACTTTATTTTTATCAACTGCAATTGTAATGGGGCAGCGCGTTCCGGACCAGTCGCCAGGTCAGAAAGTATTCTGAGTTGTTGAGGTAACTCTTACCTGGCACCTAACTCAATTGGTTTATTCTTTCTTTTCCTTTCTGTATGGTCAAATTTAAAAGGTAAATAAATATTTTTCTAAATTACTAAAATGTTGATGTTTCGCGTTTAACAACAAAGTTATGAATGAAACGTTTATTATTTGAAACTCGCATGCCTACACGGTATTGCCCGGGGGAATAGTAAGTAATTTATTTTTATCTATAACAATTGATGTCCTACTGTTGTCACACGCGAGGTAAATATTACTGTAAAAACCGAAACAACCAATTAAAGTAAAAAAAAGAAACAACAAACAAATACGCGGGTTAACTATTACTTAAAGAATTACCCGAGTAAAGTTAAAGTAAAACAAAAATAAACAAACGGAAAATAAGTTTTACTTGGATGAATAAACTAATCCCCCCTCTCTCTCTCTCTCTCTCTCCTCCTCTCTCTCTCTCTATTTCTTTCTTTCTCTCTCTTTCTCTTTCTTTCTCTCTTTCTCTCTATATATATCTATCTATCTATCTATCTCTTATATATAAATAAAACATGTAATTGCTTCCTATTTTAGTCATAAAAAATATTAAAGACAAGGGAATATTTTTATGTCGATTAAAATGCAAGAAATTATTTCCTTTATTTTCCTATCAGTTATTAAGATTAAGCCATCTTTACTTTGCTCATATAATAAATTTGCATAAAGTTGAACAGAAGTCTGCCAAACACAGGTGCATTCACTTTTATTATGTTAAATTAATGTTTCAAGTAGCGAAGTTTGTGAAGACAGCGAGTATAATATATATATATATATATATATATATATATATATATATATATATAGAGAGAGAGAGAGAGAGAGAGAGAGAGAGAGACTAATAAATATGATACCCCCTTCTCTCTTCATGCCAAAACTTTTATTTTCAATCATATATTGGGTTTCAAAATCAGTTTGAAAAATCTCAACGTCTCTACTTTCTTATTATATTTTTCTTCCCCTCCTTTTCTATTTTTCTCTTTTTCTCTTTTTCTCTTTTTTCTTTTTTCTTCTCTTTCTTCTCCCAATTTAGAACAAACGGCAGATTCGACCCCCCCCCGTCCTCCATATCTACTGCGAACCAAGCTTGGCTGTGGCATATTTCGACCCCGACAAACTTCCAAGCTAAAATAACAATAAACTAATAAGTCGAAGCCATCAATGCCAGTCATCTTGCGTCCTTTGAAGGAGACAGGCCACTGCTGATAACGCTACAACCAAAATCATGATTTTCATTCTCTGCTTGTTCACGTCAACAACAATGCCGAAGGCTGGACACTTTCTGACAAATCAAAACTAATATTTTGTATGATTTTTCGATATTGTTTTCTTCATCCTGAGGAAGTCTTTCAATAAAGATGAAACGTTGATGAATACATAAATCACATAGATTTTGGCTTTCCTTTTTGCATTTTACATTACGTCGGATCATTTTATACCCACTTTTCTTCATATATATATATATATATATATATATATATATATATATATATATATTATAAATCAGAAGTAAACAAATATTCCTTTACAGACGTTCCAAGAATTCAACGTAAACAACATTTTCGTGTCAGAAACGATCGTTTCAGAAGCGATATGAATAAAGACTCTAAAATGTACAGGTATAGAAAAAACATACACAAAAAAGAAAAAAGAGATTTTTTAACAATTAAATCATTTTTTAAAGATTTCAATAATTAAATTGAAGAGATATTCTTTTAATGGGACAATTTTAAGAAATATCATCTTAAAACATATCTTAATAAAAAAAATGTAAAATTAAACAAAAAACAGTAATATAATTTAGAGTTTAACAATTACACTAAGTAGAAATAAATTTAATGATAATCATAAAGTAATTTATTCATAAAATAATAAACTTTAATAATAATAATAACAATAATAATAATACTATTAATAATAAAAAAACAATAATAATAATACTATTGATAATAATGAAAAAAAATGAAATAAAGAAATAAAATGATAAAATAGAAAAAAGTAATTGCAAGCGATTTAAAATGGAAAAATTAATAAATCAGAAGCAGTACAAATAGCTACATGCATGGTCCGACGTTTCGTAGATCACTCTAGCTGCTTGGTGAGTAGTCGCCGAATTCCGCTATTTACAGTTAAAGTTCCTCTTTATTTACTAACTAGTTGGCAATGGCCTGTGGGTAAGATCCCCGACTGCGAATCGCGCCTACTGACCGTTGAGATTTAGTTCCTAGACTGAAGATTGCGTTAGCATGAAACATCGATGTCTCTAGGTATTTAAATATTCAATATTTATTTATAAAAATATTATTGTATATATATATATATAAAGTGCGTGTGTATGGGTCATATGGAAAATACATATGTGAATCGTGCAGATGGCTGGTTGTTTTTCAACGCTCAGGAAATAGACAGCGAGTTAGCGTTTACAGTGAAAGGAAGCCGGAAATTAGCACAGAGGGTTAGCGCATCTCTGTTTCTAATCTCCCGGCGAAGAGAGCGTTGAATAAACTCTCTTTGATAGGAGTACTTTATCATTACCTTTCGCGGCTGATTTGATGTGTGTCTAGTTTAGAGGAGCGTGCACATTGAAGCTGTGACGCCTCGAGCGTGACTCTTTCAATATCTCTCAACTGTGTCGGAAGGGTAACACAAGGATTGCCAGGGATTGACCTTGGCGCTTTATGACGACGCCGTGGTTCATATTACCGCACACTCTGCGTTTGACAACTGACTGGTATTTTTTAGCGTTTTTTCACCCCAAACAAGGGGGCATATTGACACAAGGGGTTACTGTGATTAGGGTCAGATTTAGAATGGGCAGGGAGTTGTTCAGCAAGCTGTTTGTTCACATTACATTTATATTTCTTCATGTTAGTATAGTCAGGGAAATAGAGGGCAGGGAGCAAATTCCAAAGGCAAGCAGTTTGAGGAAATAATTTATTAGAATATAAAGGGGTGTGATTTTGCTGTTTGTCGGTTTGGTCGGATATATTTACGTTGAGGGGGGGGGGAACAAGTGCAGTAAGTTTGTCGGAGCACATTCCGAAGTAGTAAATCAAGCACAGTGGTGCATAATTTTGGCGATCACCTGTTATGGTATAGCCTCTATTTTGCATCCTGTCCAAGAACGAGAGACTATTAGTGCATCAATCTACATGTAGTAACAATACTGCATGCATGGATGAATGGTGGCTTTATAGAGGTATAGGATACTGGCAAGTGTGCAAAGTTTACTAGCCCGGTAGAGAGAGCCCACCTTCTTTGCAGCAGACTTGGCAGTATATTCTATGTATTTATTCTGATCTATGTTGCCTGTAAATGTTAGACCGAACAGTTCGAACGTTGGGCTCTATAGAAGATTTCTATCGGCCATGCTAGTTGGAAAGGTTTCTTGTAATTGTTAAAGGAAACGAACTTTGTCTAGCGTTAAATTCAACCATCTACTTTTAGCCCCATTCTACTCCAAACTTTGGGTCATTTTCCAATAATTCAGCCAATGCCTTGGATGTATGGGTATTCGATTTTCACACATGTCAAGAATAGAGTGTAGTGTCATCAGCAAATATACCCATCTCGGACACGATTACATCAGGGAAGTCGTTTATGAAGATTAGAAATAATAAAGGTCCAAGTATCGACCCCTGGCGCACACTCGCATTAATGTGATGCAATTTGGATGTACAACCCTCGATGACGACCGTGATCTTTTTTTTTAGCTAAGAAGGACCTGATTACATTAA
>OY744519.1:149143665-149186165 GCA_963556195.1 Sepiola atlantica
TATGTCTAAAACTGAACAAACACAACAAAAAAAACGATAAAAAAGAGCCTCTCCCATGTTCATTCACAAAACTACTTTGTGTGGTATAATAAGTTATCTTCTTTTTATTAGAACGTTTGATCACTGCCACTCCAGAAATAGAAACGAGATTTTAGCCTCTTTTTATCGCGCCCATATCCTCTGTAGTTAAATGGAAAGTGTTAAGACTGTACAAATACACAACATGATCAATACGCACGCAGATACATACAGACAAACGAAAACTCGTCTGGAAACCATAGGTATTAGATAGGTGTCAATATGCCTATTGATGTATGATAAAGACAACCATTGTATGCGACATATAAATATTTAAAATATCTCATCATTAAACTGACAATCATCGAAAACCCCAGATGATATGAGCACGTTTAAAAAGAGATTAAAATTCGTTTCTATTCCTGGAGTGACATAAATGAAAAGTTCTAATAAATGGAGATAACTCTTCGAGTGGCTTTTGCGTCCACGCAACTTGATAAGAAGCTCCATTTGCATGTCAGTTTGTCACGTTTACATTTGAAATAAACCTCCATCGTTTTTACAATAGGTTTTTAAATTTTCGTTTCAATTACACCCAAAATCAATGTCATTAAACAATATCTGAGAAGAAACTGGTGATATAAATAACTTTTTGTTTCAATGTAAATAATTTTCGTCTTGATAAATTAAAAGTTATCTCCCTTTATTAGAACTCTTCATTCATGTCACTCCAGAAGAAGAAACGAGACTTTAGTCTTTTTTTTATCGTGTCAATTTCCTCTGTAGTTAAATAGAAAGTGTTAAGACTGTACAGACACACAAAATGGCTAATACACATGCAGACATACAGACACACAAGAAGTCCTCTCAAAATCATAAGTCTGAGATAGGTATCAATATGTCCATTGATGTATGTTATAGACAACCATTGTAATATGTTGTAATATGTCCATGATGGTGCATGTATGCCTTATGCTGTATTCCGGATGAGTTATGGTGCATAGCTATGATGGAAGCAAGCTCCCTTGTTTTAAAAAATCAGTTTTAGTGACGAGAAGAAAGCTGAAGTTGTAAACAGAAAGCATTGGTTTCCACTCTTAAATCACCGTACATTTATCTGGTAACCGACCTATTTTATTTTGCGATGCTAAAAATAGCCACTTGTTATGGTAACTTACTAGTGTGAACTGGTTTTACTAGCTCAAAGCTTTTGAGTGCGATTACGATCGTTCCCCGTTTCGTAGACCAAGAACCGAAACATCTTTGATTAATATTCGATAGTGAAAATCGATTTAAATGTGTTATTAAATTTGAACTTAATAAAAATGAATTGTAGGTAAGAAGAACATTTCGAAAAAGAAAAATGTGGATACTTGTGTATTATTTCTTATCTGGAAACTTTTAAAAGATGTTTTAAGTTTTATTTTAGTTATTAATAGTTTGTATTAATCACTACGACCATACTTGTTCTCAATATCACTCGATGTAAGTGTTCGTATAACATAATATTTCGAAAAAAAGTATCTATATATGAATATATGAATTGAATATAGATTCTATAAAATATAAATGGAAGATTGGGAAGTTATATAAAACACATTAGTGATTTTATTAATTCTATATGCATATTCTAAATGAAATAATAATTCCTAGAGCAATAGCTCTTGGTATATCCAAGGCCTTTGATAGGGTTTGGTACAAACGTCTGCTTCGCAAACTTGCTAGTTATAGAATATCTGGAAATGTCTTCTCAAATATCAAATCGTTTCTCACTGATAGGTTTCTAAAAGTAGGTGTTGATGGTCAGAGGTCTGAAGCACATTATATCAACTCTGACGATCTCCCAAATCACATTCTAAGATCATTCGTTGATATCTATGTAGATGGCACAACCATTTATGGCAACACTTCGAACAATATAAATGATAAAAATCTTTCTGATTATCTCTGTGGAAAAATGCGTCTGATTACTTTTAATACATCTAAAACCAAGCTTCTCTCATTTCACTACTAACGCTCGGATCCTCACTTTGCCCCAGTTGAAATGGATGGCGCCCGCTTGATGGAGCCCCATGTTTTGCTAAATAGACTAACCATTTTAATACTAACTGAACCAATTTTTTCTCCACTTAAAAAATATCTTGGGAAGGGGAGATAGATAGGTATGAAGATGTCCATTAATGTATGTTAAGGACAACCATTGTAATCTGTTGTAGTATGTCCATGTATGTGTATGTATTAATGAATGAATAATATGTGTCCTATTATTATTCTTTTTTATGAAGCCTGCTTCAAATAGCTTTAGGGATGATGAATAAAAGATGAAGAAACTACACCTGCCTTATGTCCTACCTCCTCATTCCGAAGCAGGTATCTTACATAGCTAAGTATAGACATGTTAGATTACTTTTTTTATCTTAAGTTTAGTCTGATATAATAGAGGAAAAAATATTGTAAAATATGCACTTAATGTAAACTTTGAACACTCTATCTATAAAATCACCATATTGCAGGTTGTCATGCCATTAAACCATTTTGATGATTGCCATTGATTTATTACCTGTTAATATGACAGACTGAATTATCTCCCCCTGAATTACGTATTTTTCGCTTGAATCAATGGCAGAACCCAAAAAACGATATAACGGATTTTTATTTTGGACTAAAATTCTACTCGATAGTTTTTGCTAATTTTTTGTGTACATACCTATTTTTGCTTGATATCAAAGAGTTTTCCGGTTAATTTAATTGGAATTGCGATTTTCACCGGTGTAACTGCGTTTTTCATATGTACCCTCATCTGTAGAAGCACCTACTATTCGATATTTTAATAAAGACAAAACTCGCGCCCATATTCTCTGTAGTTAAATGAAAAGTGTTAAGACTGCACCGACACACACACACACAGCCACACAAGAAGTCGTCTCATAATCAGAAGTAGATTACTTTTCTGTCTTTCACAGAACAAATTAAATACCTTTTCCACATGCGTGTACCTTTCTATTGCTTCCTTTTCGATGGGTCACTATCTCATTCCTGCCTCTCCCTCCATCACAGCGGCCGAACGCTATCCTAAATCGACCATAGAGAAGCAAAAACAAAAGGGAGGGGGTAAAAAGATCTCATCTTTTTCTGGACTTTTTTATTTAATTTTATTCCCTTTTTTTTTTTTTTTCACCCCCCTTTTTTAGAAACGTAATCTTTGTGTACGTCAGCGTCCAGACAGCTATCAGATTTTTTTGATTTTTTTTTAATCGGAGACCCCACAAGTCTCAAATAAACAACACTTAAACACTGACTTCCTCTCAGATTTTTTTAATCGGTTGCCAGTCCTCTCCCGCCGTGTACCTATAGTCTGCGCACCCACGGATAAACATTCTTATTTTTAGATTCAGGAAAATAGAAGAGTTGGTACTTGGAAGCACGTCGGCCACAGAGATTTGGTAAAAAAAAGAAAACAACTCAAAAGGTTGCTGACAAAAAATAACACGAAATTAAAAGAATACGCAAAGATTAGAGAAAATATTCATTGATTAGCAGACTGTGGGGTTGGCATGACAGTTTCAAGTTCTGTCAGAACTATCTAGTCAACCGCACTTATATATTTCGGAGCAGGAGGATCAATCTCGTCCCTATCTACTTATTAGGGAAATAGTAGGCTAGACGAGATTCTCAATCTTTTGTAAGGGACCTAGCAAGGATTGCCAGATTATTATAAATGTTTGAAGCCAAATTTTTAAATAATTGTTGATAAATTTGTAGATGAGTAAATCCCACTCCGCCCCCAATGAGATTCGCCTTTTTTATGCGATTATGTCTCGGGAAAGAAAACAATTATTTCAGAATTTAGAGCGGGGATCAGTTGTGCATATAAATTTAACATAAAATTATCACCCATTTTCGGCTGATCGTCTATCCAGATAGCGTTTTAATAGCATATAACCAGAGTTTTTTTAGCTAAGAGAGATTAATTGTGTGTGTGTATTTTTTTCGATTAAAAAAACCCTACTACAAACCCTTACTCCATGTGGCTACATCAGTCCCCCGCCCCCCAGAAAAAAAACTTCCTTAACTCTATCACCAACCTTAAGTTCTGGTGCCCCCCCTAAAAAATATTTTAGATCTAAGATTTAACTAGAACGGTTACATGTCATTCAAACGCTGTCTGGAAAGTGAGTGATCATTTTACGTAAAGTTTTTATGCGAAACTAATCCCTCAATCTACATTTTAAAATAATTGTTTTTTTTTACCCAAGTTTTGTAGAGTTTTCATACATAATGGTCTCAAAAAGGTATAATTTTGTTTGAGGGGTGGTGATGATTTAGCTGATTGTCCTCATCAACAATAATGCCAAAAAGTTAATAATCTTGAAATTTGCACTCCCATTAGATTTTATATTACGTAAATTTGATTCTTGTGAAAATACTTAAAAAATCTTTTAAAATTAAAAAATTAAAATTTAAAAATTGAAAATTTAAATGTAGAATGTTGTTATTTTCAAATAATGTTTTTCTTTATGAAAAAAAACTGTCCGACTTTTTTTTCATAAAAGAACCAGTTAACACAAATAATATTCATTTTTTTACAAGTTTCAAAATTCAGTATTTAGAAATAAACTTTTGACATTAAATAAATGTTTTATTTATATCGGCATCAAGAGCATTTAAATATGCTAATATATTTCCAACCGTATCGATTATGTTGTTCGAAGTAACAGCATCAGTGAATGGTGTTCTAGGTATCGACTTTTGATTGGACAAAAGCTGAATTCAGCAGTTTCTTTCAACCAATTAACACATCACTAATAAATTCCAATTTTAACTTATAAACGACATTTTTTAGGCAAAATTCGGCTTTATCAACTTAGTCTCTTTCTAGAGTAATCCACTGATTCCAACGCTTCTCTATGAATTTGATGCCTTTTTATTACGATTTGTCTTGGACCTTAAAATACGCCTCAGTTTCCGATATCATTTCTTCATTGGAGCCAAATCTCTTTTGAGGTCCGTAAAAAACTAATAATAATAAATAATAATCAAGATATAGAAAATTGAGTGGTTGCGGAAGCAAGTCAAAATTCACTTCAAGTTGGTTTGCAATTGTTGTGATCGACTTGTCACATGGTTCATTGTCTTGGTAAAACGAGCACTTTTTTCTTCATTTGTGGCCATTTTTGGCGTTTCCCTCTTTCAAACGTACCAATAATCAATGAACAAAATATCTTGCACATCCCAAAATACAGAGGCCCAAACCATACCTGCTCATGTTTGTATCTTTGGTCTGCTGAGTGGTGGATCCATTTTTCATTCATTGTTACATATGGTATGCAAAAAAATTCCTTTTTGTTGCATTGAAACAATTGCATACAACACTTTGAATCGTCGACGCAATGTTGTTTTCGATCGCCTGTGAGCAAACGCAACATCTACTTTGAACACAGTTTTCTTATTGACAAATGTTCATGCAAAATGGTGATATCTTCAACTCCTCTGCTATCTCATGCTACTTTAATTCATGATCGGTCAAGATGAGTTGGTCGACTTTTTTAATGTTTTCCAAGACAACTGCCGAATTTTTGTCTGTATGACGACGTTTAAATTCGGCATAACTTCTTAACTGACAGAGCAGAGTTCAAATAACATTTATCTCAAGCCATTACTTTGCTTGAACAGTATTTTTCCCATCAAAAAGTCAGGTTTGATAGGTTAGTGTGGAAGTCAATTTCTAAAAGCCGTCCAATACATGCCCGCATGTAAAACGGACGTTGAACCGATGATGATGATGATGATGATGATGATGATGATGATGATGATGATGATGATGATGATGATGATGATGATGATGATGATGATGATGATGATGAAGCAATGTTTTATTAAAACACAAAATTCAGATTTTTTCATTCTTTTAAAAACTTGCAACATATAGATTTTTTATTAGTGGCGCCATCTATATGTCAGGCCCGGAACTTATTGGGTGATGTATTACAGCATAAGAAATATTCAGTTCCTAAATTGTGCGCATACTATAAAAGCCAAACATAGCGTGTTTCTTTCTCTTTTACCTGTTCCTTTGAAACAACGTACATGCGTACATCACAGTCTAGTTTAGCCCCTTGGGGGCCCTTAACAAACAACGAGAAACACACACAAACTTATGTACACCCTACAAAGCACATACACGCTGCTCACTGAAGGCATATATACAGTTCGTACATAGACTCTCTCACTAACAAAACACGCACTCTAATATACACACATATGCTTTCATGCCTATTCCATTTACACGCACGTAAATGCACACGGCGTAACTCAAAATAAACAGAGAAATCACTTTTCTTTCAGCAAAACATACTCAGGTTCTTTGAACTCTCATCTTTTACGAACAATTTATTCTCATTGTCTTAACGACATTGTCTATAAGAATTAATTATTTTGTATGCAGAGATTTTGTCATTTTTCATTTCTATCTTGCACAATTTTATTGGGCAATGGAGATAATGTTACAGGTTCGAATACGAGTATACCCCATTTAACTTGTAGCTTTGAAATATGGATAGGCATTAAACACCTTTTACAAAAAGAAATTTGAACATGAGTCAGATAGTTTTCATGTCTATCTCATATATACATTTAAAAAAAGGTTAGCTCAGACTTTTTTTATTGTTAAATAAAAACTAATGTATCATCCATTATGAATACATCATCATAGTTTAACCACGACAATTTCGTATAATAATTATTTGATTTAAGAATAATTTTAAGTAAGCAATTACTTAATTATAACTTTTAGAAGTAATATCAAAATTATATTAATTAAAATAATAAGAATAAAGTCAACATTAAAAAAGGCCCATAAATTTTTTTAAGTGGAAACTGCGTTGAAGATAATACGACATTTCTTTTACATTAGTAAATGGAAAATTATTTTTTTGCCAAGATTTTTTTATATAATAAATCAAATATTTCAGACTGACATCGTATTAGTTTAATGTGGAGACAGTTTAGTGTCGAGACCGTATGATGATAGTACACATAGAGGTAGTGGAAACAAGCGTCGATACGCTGATATGTCATAATAAAATGTGGTTTACATTAGCAGGCATCTTTAAAAATGAAATACAATTTTGGTTAAGATATCCATAAGATACCAAAGTTATTTTGTTTTCTTTATTTAATAAATCAAATATTTCACATGGACATCCGTCCATCTTCAATGAAGATAAGAATCCGACATTGTTATATATATATATATATATATATATATATATATATATATATATATATATATATATGTATATATATATATATATATATATATATATATATATATATATATATATATATATATATATATATATACTATTTCTCCAAGCCAACGTTTTGGGAGCGAACTGCCGACGGCGACGCTCTCCTTGCTGTAATGTGGATACAGTGTCGTGTCAAGATCGTGTGATGGTAGTACACATAGTAATAGTGAAAATAATTATCGATACGCTGATAGGTTATAATTAAAAAATTTACACATAAGAATCCATTTTTTTAAATGAAATCAAATTTCAAATCGAGAGGATCTCAAGATTTTTTTTATATAATAAATCAAATATTTCGGACGGACATACGTTCTTTTTCAATTAAAATAAAAATCCGACATTTTTTATATATATGTTTAGCAAACTCCTAACGGCGATGCTTTTAAACAAAATTGTATTTCATTAAAAAATATATATAACTATGGCGGCATGAATGTAGATGTGAACAAACAAAAAAAAATGTTCACATCTACAGCCATGCCTAATTTGGACAATTCCTGGCAAATCAAAATTAATATCTGTATGATTTTTCTACATTTTTTTATCCTTATGAAGTCTGATGAATACATAAATAATATATTTTCGACATTATTTTATCCTTATGAAGTCTGATGAATACATAAATAATATAGTTTTTGGCTTTTATTTTCATTTTATATATATATATATATATATATATATATATATATATATATATATATATATATATATATATATATATATATTGAGCTTACAGACGATATCGTTTCGGGATTTTTATCATCATAAGTGCATTGGATCGAACGTAGTATGTAAATTCAACCCACGCTAATAAGCAGAATCATATTACTGTTAAGTACAGAATTGAAAATATCAAAAATTCAAAAAACATATAACAATATAAAAAATATTTTCTTGAACAAATAAGAATCATCACCACAAAAAGTAACATGTCTAGGTTAGCATATCCACGAAATCAGAATTATTATTAAGCAGATGTAGGGTAAAACACAGAAAGGAACCGAGATAGTTTGTAGAGTTAAAAATTCCGGTTTGAATAAGGTCTTGTTTAAATATAATAATCCTACACTTATGAGAGCGAAATCTTCGAACGCTGGCGTATGTAGGTAAAAATAATTTAATATTACTTACTTAAAATTAATATTGTTATAATCCCCTTTTAATAAGATTAAAATTAATATTGTTATATATATTTATAATTTATATATATATATATATATATATATATATATTAATCTGTTTTATTATACTTTTTATATTTTAATTTTTTCTAGTAGTCTTGTTTGTATTAAAATTTAAAAATTAATAAATTTTCTATAGATTTCACGAACGTTTTGGATTCTTCGTCGAATAATCCTCAGGTTTCAAAAGCAAATGAACAAAAAAAGCTGGAGAAATGAGAGAATTTTTACGAAGACAGCCGAGAAACGCGCAGAGAACGTTTTGTAAATTCAGCAACGCTCGATGGCATCACAGAACAAAATCACATTTCGTTAGCATTTTAAAATGTTGCCACTGGTTACATACGTGATCATATTAATTGTAGGTTGTTGTGTTTTTATGTAAATAGCTTCCAGTATTTTTACTGTTTAAATTAGTTTCTGAATGTATTATTTTTGTATTATTAACTAGAATTTCTCTGAAATAAGATGAAAGGCTATTATGTTTTTGTAGATGTTGATAAATATAGCTAGAGTTTACAAGATGCATGGTGAGGCGACGGTATAGGGATTGGTTGTAAAACCAATGTAGCTATTAGATTGTTTATTATTATTATTATGAGACTTATCTCCCCCTAAAATGAAATTCAAACTTATAAATAACATTGGTTCTTTCTAGTGGTTTTCAGGTTGGGGAAGAATTGTTTTTTACTACAAGCTTTTTAGTTTATAATTTCTTATAGTAAATAATAAGTCTAATTTATATTTATTGTCAATTGGGGATATCTATATGTGTACAATATTTTTCATGGGTTTTACTTCTAATCTGAAGTTTGGATTCATTTGCCTACAATAGTATATGTTAATATAGTTTGAGTTGCGATGTTGGATATTATTATCATTTGTAGTAGTGTGTTGTTAAGTTACGCATGATTAACGTTTTTTTGTTAATCGACGATATGATTCGAGAATCGTTTATAAGAACTTGTTTTATATTTTTTTAATTCAAAGACTAGAATTTTTAGAGGAGGACATTTATTTGGCACGGTTTAATAGATATTTAACAATTTATAGAGGAGGACATTTATTTGGCACGGTTTAATAGATATTTAACAATTTTTAGAGAAGGAAATTTATTTGGCACGGTTTAATAGATATTTAACAATTTTTAGAGGAGGAAATTTATTTGGCACGGTTTAATAGATATTTAACAATTTTTAGAAGAGGAAATTTATTTGGCACGGTTTAATAGATATTTAACAATTTTTAGAGGAGGACATTTATTTGGCACGGTTTAATAGATATTTAACAATTTTTAGAGGAGGAAATTTATTTGGCACGGTTTAATAGATATTTAACAATTTTTAGAAGAGGAAATTTATTTGGCACGGTTTAATAGATATTTAACAATTTTTAGAGGAGGACATTTATTTGGCACGGTTTAATAGATATTTAACAATTTTTAGAGGAGGAAATTTATTTGGCACGGTTTAATAGATATTTAACAATTTTTAGAGGAAGACATTTATTTGGCACGGTTTAATAGATATTTAACAATTTTTAGAGGAGGAAATTTATTTGGGACGGTTTAATAAATATTTAACACTTTTTAGAAGAGGAAATTTATTTGTCACGGTTTAATAGATATTTAACAATTTTTAGAGGAGGAAATTTATCTGGCACGGTTTAATAGATATTTAACAATTTTTAGAGGAAGACATTTATTTGGCACAGTTTAATAGATAATTAACAATTTTTAGAGGCGGAAATTTATTTGGCACGGTTTAATAGATATTTAACAATTTTTAGAGGAGGACATTTATCTGGCACGGTTTAATAGATATTTAACAATTTTTAGAGGAGAAAATATATTTGGCACGGTTTAATAGATATTTAACAATTTTTAGAAGAGGAAATTTATTTGGCACGGTTTAATAGATATTTTACAATTTTTAGAAAAGGAAATTAATTTGGCACGGTTTAATAGATATTTAACAATTTTTAGAGGAGGAAATTTATTTGGCACGGTTTAATAGATATTTAACAATTTTTAGAGGACATTTATTTGGCACGGTTTAATAGATATTTAACAATTTTTAGAAGAGGAAATTTATTTGGGACGGTTTAATAAATATTTAACACTTTTTAGAAGAGGAAATTTATTTGTCACGGTTTAATAGATATTTAACAATTTTAAGAGAGGGAAATTTATTTGGCACGGTTTAATAGATATTTAACAATTTTTAGAGGAGGAAATTTATTTGGCACGGTTTAATAAATATTTAACCATTTTTAGAGGCGGAAATTTATTTGGCACGGTTTAATAGATATTTAACAATTTTTAGAGGAGGACATTTATTTGGCACGGTTTAATACATATTTAACAATTTTTAGAGGAGGACATTTATTTGGCACGTTTAATAGATATTTAACAATTGTAAGAGGAGGAAATTTATTTGGCACGGTTTAATAGATATTTTACAATGTTTAAACGAGGAAATTTATTTGGCACGGTTTAATAGATATTTAACAATTTTTAGAGGAGGACATTTATTTGGCCCGGTTTAATAGATATTTAACAATTTTTAGAGGAGGACATTTATTTGGCACGGTTTAATAGATATTTAACAATTTTTAGAGGAGGAAATTTATTTGGCACGGTTTAATAGAGATTTAACAATTTTTAGAAGAGGAAATTTATTTGGCACGGTTTAATAGATATTTAACAATTTTTAGAGGAGGACATTAATTTGGCACAGTTTAATAGATATTTAACAATTTTAGAGGAGGAAATTGATTTGGCACGGTTTAATAGATATTTAACAATTTTTAGAGGAGGAAATTCATTTGGCACGGTTTAATAGATATTTAACAATTTTTAGAGGAGGAAATTTATTCGGCACGGTTTAATAGATATTTAACAATTTTTAGAGGAGGAAATTTATTTGGCACGGTTTAATAGATATTTAACAATTTTTAGAAGAGGAAATTTATTTGGCACGGTTTAATAGATATTTAACAATTTTTAGAGGAGGAAATTTATGTGGCACGGTTTAATAGATATTTAACAATAGCTATTTTGTAGCGATAGGCGGTCTCGCTCTTGGTTGTTTTTATGAATATAAAATATCGTATAATATAATATTATATGATACGTATCTAATATGTTATATATATATAATATATATATTATATACATAATATATCTAATATATAATATATATATAATATAAATAATATATATATATTATATTTTATATTTAATAAAATATATATAATATATATAATATATGTATTATATATATAATAGATATGTAATATATTTATTATATATAATATATATAATATATATATAATACATTTAATATATATATACGTATGACACATATATAATATATATATAATATGTATAATACATATATAATATATATATTATATATAATATATATAATATATATATAATATATGATATATATATATATATTATATATAATGTATAATATATATATATTATATATATAATAAATATAATATATACATTATATATATATCATATATAATATATATTGTATATATTTTATATATATATAATACATATAATAAGTATAATATATACATTGTATTATATATATATAATATATATATATATATAATATAGTTAATATATATATTATATATGTATAATATATATAAGATATATATATATAATATACATATATATATAAAATATATATATAATATACATGATGTATAATAAATATATATATATTATATATATATTATATATATTATATATATAATAAATATTATATATACATTAAATTATATATACATGAAGTTATATATATATATATATATATATATATATATATATATATATATATATATATATATATACATTAAATTATATATATATATATATATATATATATATATATATATATACTGGCAAATATATTCTCCCTCCAGTCGCAAATTTTTGCTAGCTATGTGTTTGCCTGTTTTTTTTTACAGAAAAGAAAGAAAATCACCCCATGCTTAATTTTAATAAATAAAACACGGTATATTAAAAACATATTTGTAAAACAAAGTTTACCGTTTACATGTTATTAATATAATAACGCACCCTTGCCTTATGTCAATCCCTCTCTTTTTTCTTTCTCTCTTCCTATCTCTTTCTGTCTCTCTCTCTTTCTATCTTTCTGTTACTCTTTTTCTCTCTCTCTCTCTCTCTTTCTCGAGATGGAACTTTCTGTACGTTCGAAATAGAACGTTATACTTAATAATCTGAGAGCTGTTAAACAAATGATGGAGTTGACGCTGGTTGTTCAATCATATTCCATTAGAATCTAATTTAATTACGTAACTCAATTATATAGATTAAAAAAACAATGTATTTAATTTAATTCTATTTATAATTTTTATTTAGATTACTATTATCGAGGAAAACATTTTAAATATATCTGGAAATCTGACAAAAACAATAATGAGTGTATATTTGCGAATATTATTTTATTAGAAGCTTTAACACAAATTAATTATGTAAATTTGAAAGACGCGTGATATTTAGGGAAGTTTTGGAATGGTTATATATAGGAGCTTATAAGTAGATATCATGAGTGTATATTTGCGAATATTAATTTATTAGAAGCTGTAACACAAATTAATTATGTAAATTTAAAAGATGCATGATGTTTGGGAAAGTTTTGGAATGGACATATATAGGAGCTGTTTAGTACATATCAAAAGATAACGATCAAAACAAATAATATAGTTTCGGCTTAGGACAGACACATACATAATCTCCATTATTAATAAATATTATATATATAACATAATATATATATATATATATATATATATATATATATATATATATATATATATATATATATATATATATATGCAAACATTGTTAACAATAACAGAATTTGTCTGTTTAATTATACCTTTTTTATATTTTCTAATGGTCTGGTTTTTATTAAAATAAAATAAATAGGTTTCACAAACGTTTTCGATTCTTCGTCGAATCATCCTCAGGTGCCAGGAGCAAAATAACAAAAAAGCACGAGAAAGAAGAGAATTTTTAAAAAAGAAAGCGAAGAAACGCGCAGAGAACGTTTTTCGCATTGTTCTAGGAATCGTTGACGATTTAAATTCAGCAATGCTGGATGGAATCACAGAATAAAATCACATAACTTTAAGCATTTTAACACACACACACACACACACACACACACACACACACACACACACATATATATATATATATATATATATATATATATATATATATATATATATATATATATATTAGGTTGGTGCAAAAACAATAGCGTTTTCTCACATGTTATATTTATGTATGTTTTCTGAATTAATTTATTGATAAATATAGCGTTGTTATAGGTCATTCTAAGGTGCGTTTTTCGTTCTATCGAATTGTGTTATTCGTTTCTATTTTGAATCTCTTTATTCATTGTTTTCCCAGGCTTTTCGACAGCATGACAAAATTAAAATCCGCACGATATTCTTGTTCAATTCAAACTAGGCCAAAAAGCCGCCGAGACAGCTCGTGACATAAATGATGCGTTTGGCCAAGGAACCACTAACGAACGTATGGCACAAAGGTGGTTCACGAAATTCTGCAATGGTGACGAGATCCTCGAAGATGAAGACGGTCAAGGCCGGCCGACTGCGGTAAATAACGATCTGAAAGCTTTAATTGAAGCCGATCCTCGCAAAACCACATGTGAAGTTGCTGATGAACTTGAGGTCGACCACTCAACAGTTGTTCGCTATTTCAAGCAAATAGGGAAGTAAAAAAAGTTGGATAAATGGGTGCCTCACGAATTGAACGATAATAAAAGAAATCGTCGTTTTGAGGTGTCTTCTACGCTCTTGCTGCGTAACAGAAACTACCCATTTCTCAAGCGAATTCTGACGCGTGATGAGATGTGGATCCTCTATGACAATCGGCGACGTTCGGCACAGTGGTTGGATGCCGGCGAAGCTCCAAAACACTTCCCGAAGCCGAAATTGCATCAAAAAAAGATTATGGTGACTGTTTGGTGGTCTGCGACTGGTCTCATCCATCATAGCTTCTTGAATCCGGGCGAAACGATTACGGCGGAGAAGTACTGCCAACAAATTGACGAAATGCACCAGAAGCTTTAACGTATGCGCCCGAGATTGGTCAATATGCAGGAACCAATTCTCCTCCATGACAACGCTCGCCCGTATGTTGCACAACTGACCCTGCAGAAGCCGAACGAATTGGGCTACGAGACTCTGCCTCATCCGCCATATTCACCGGACCTCTCGCCCACCGATTATCACCTTTTCAAGCATCTCGACAACTCCCTGCGCGAGAAATGCTTCAAACGCCGAGATGATGCCGAATCGGCCTTCAATGAATTCATCGCTTCCAGAACTCTGGATTTTTATGATAATGGAATAAGTAAACTTGTTTCTCGTTGGCAAAAATCTGTTGATTCTAATGGTTATCGAACAGAAGATATAAGAGGCAACTAATATCTTTTAATTAGTGAACGATCCGGATAAAAACTGAATCTCAATATACTGGATAGAGCATTAATAGCATAATATAAAATGAAATAATTTATAAGGTGCAAATCAAATTTTATTAGAATTCAAAGTTCAAGCAAAGTATCTTAAAGTCCTAAACTCATGAGTTTCAAAGATAATTCTTCTCCTCAGAGGACCATTACCGCAGTGACATCACTGCAGGTGATAAAATTACACTTTGAAAATATATAAAAATATATGCAAAAATGCATAAAAGTATATAACACATCAAATATATCAGCCCCAAACATACTTTGTGTGAACTTTGAATTCTAATAAAATTTGATTTGCACCTTATTTTATTATTTCATTTTATATTATGCTATATATATATATATATATATATATATATATATATATATATATATATATATATATATATATATATATAAGGAGAACATTTCGAAAAACCTGAACAACACATTTTTATGTTTTTAAAAATAAATTATTTATTTGTTCTAAAAACTTGAGCACTTTCGGTGTATACACCCTTGTCAAAAGTATAAGCATATTTTTTCTCTTCATTTTCGTTTAATCCTTCTTGATTGAGACATATTTATCGCAGTCAAGTTGAAATTCGTGTTGATGTTATCGACGGTTGATGTTGATACGCCGGTGTGTGTACCATGCGCTACCCTATCCACGTAACCGTAGAGGGGTAAGGCAGTACATCTTAGTGTATGTGATGTAGCTCCCTACTTGAAGTTAATCAGTTTTCGTAGGATGTGGTTCCGGGAGCGGACTTTAATTTTTGTCTGCTTTATATAAGCTCAACAAATGTCCGAGGTACTAATGAGATTGTTTCTGAATCCGGTTCTAATGAAAGACGCTGTTGCAAGCAAATGTTGTCTATTACCTCATTAGGTTGCTGTGTGACAAACAAATGCATTATTTTCGTCAGCACTATCTAGACAATGCCAAAGTAAAGCTTCTATCAAACAGATACATTCCTTACTTACTTGTTGTTGTAACACAATATAATAGCTATATTTCATTGAAAATGTCACAAAAATATATGTACTTACTTTTGGAGTTTTAAGCTGCTGTAATATGCACTGACCAAGGAGATGAACTGAAGAGGAATTACCTGCCAGGCTGAGAGTTCATCTCATGACTGGTTCCAGACAAACACTCATTATCAACACCATGACTTGCGAAGACTAGAGAAATATAAACATAGACTGTGCAGACACTTCATCGATTTACCGAATTCCATGACACAATCTGCACTGTGATAAGTATATCTTTTTATATTTTAATGACGTATTTAACATTGGATTTACGCTTTCAGTTCTGTTATTTTAATTTGAATGTGCTTCTCGCGGACATTGTTATTGTTTTTTTTATGTCGTGAGTAAAAATGACGCTGTACCCGAATTCTGTTCTGGTGAAAAATGCTGTTGTAAAAAAATGCGTTATTTTGTATAATGAAAATAAATATCACCAGGAAAAAGCTGTTAACAACTAGAATACCATTATGTGTGGTTTTTATTTCGAATGTAATTTGAAAATACTTTAAATCATAAAAAAAGAATATATATATACACACATTTTATGCATGCGTTATGTATGTATGTATGTATGTATGTACGTACGTACGTATGTATATATATATATATATGTATATATATATATATGTATATACATGTATGTATATATATATGTATGTATATATATATATATGTATGTATATATATATATATGTATGTATATATATATATATATATATATATATATATATATATATGCGTCTATGTACATGCCTGAGTGCGCTTGTCTTTAAAAGGCTGTTTTTGTTGTTTTCCCGCTCAGACCTCCTGTCGAGGAATATTCACCTCTCCGATTGGCTGGAAAACTAACACATCCTGTTCGATTGATCCGGGGGGAGTGGAAGGTTGTTGAGTGACGACATGTTGAATGATGACGAGCCAATTCTTCACCCACCCCCAGGAACCATCGAATACGAGGCCCCGGCTAACCCAGACAACAAGGCACAAGAGTGCCAGTATTTTCCTTTTTTTTGTTTCAACGTCGACGATCTCTCCGATTTAATCACGTTTCAAGGAGTTTAAATTGCTTATTTTCTTTGTTTCCTTTAGCAACTTTCGTTGGCGTCTATTAAAAAGTGATCTCTTTTTCCCCGCTTCAACAAGCTGGGGGTCACTGAGTGCATCTACAGTTTCAAAGAAACCACTTTTGTCATTCAATATCTATTTTTCTTTCTTTCGTTTTTTTCTGAGATCCGTCATCACCATCGGTCGACCAGTCTGTCATGCTCCAGTCAGTGTGTCACGTGCAAGTCTGAAATACCATTTCAAACGTTAAAAGCGTAGATTGAATGGACGCATCTTATTTTAGATGCGTCCATTGAATCTATTATATAAAGAAAAGCTGTGTATGTGGCTGTGTCTAGTTAAAAGTCAAAAACCACAAAGCCACACATATAAAGCTTATATTAATTGTTTTGGGGGTCACCAAGAACAAAATTAGTCATTTAGAACGATGTTTAATGTTATTATGTAGTAATCCGTCAACGACTTTTCCCAGTTGCCCAAGAAACCAAGAGAGGAGGTGTTAGAGGACAGCGGAGATAGGAGAGGAGTGAGAGGGATGATGTATAGAGGGGTTTATGGAGAGAAGGAGATGGAGAGGGTAAATAGAGAGATTGAGAGGAAAAAGGGAAGGTGGGTGGGGTGTAAGGGAGAAGAGAGGGTCAGGGGAGATGGGGAAGAAGGAGGGGGGATATAAGTTTTAAAAGAAATATGCTACACACATTTTTTTAACTCTTTGTTTTGTTGTCTATGTCCATCCCGGGCAACGCCGTGTAACCATGTTAGTCTAAACTAAGAGACTCCTCAGTTAGTCTGTCAAGTTTGAAACAGCGCTTTCGTTGGCCTGTCACACTTTCCTTTCAAATGGTACTTCCGTTATTCAGTCTGGACTCAGTTTGAAATAGCCGTTTGTTTGGTCTGCCATAAATAAGCTTGAAATTTTCTTTGGTCTGTCACGATTAAGTTTGAAATGTGCTTTGTCCTGTCAAACAAAAAAAGATAGTGAGTAAAAACTACCTGACAAATCAATGTCTAGTATTTAGGGGAATTGAGAAGCAAATCGATTTCAATTTTTTCTTTTACCGAATCATACATATTTTTTGCTCTTTTTGCTTTTTTAAAACTTTCTTGTTTTGTTATTATTTCAGTTTTTGAACTTCACCGATTCATACGTGATTTTTTATGAATATAAATATTCGTGCGAACATTGGCGAAGCATAATTTTTTCCTGTCATTTTTGACAGGTGTATATATCTAGACTGACTCTGTGAACCGGGTTCGCGCCTTCTGACCGTCTGAAATTGTTACTTTCCTTAGAGCTTTAAATGCTAGCGTCTCATAAATAATTTAATATCTATTTATAAATATTATATATATATATTATTAATTTTATACGTGCATAGAAGTAATCCATGGACACGTGTTTCTGGCTAACACAGCCGTCATCAGGATGGCTAACTTAAACAAGGATTAAACCTTCGATATTGATGTCTATAAATATGTACGATTTTTATCACCTAAATGTTTAATGTATTTTTATGTAATTTTTTTTATTGGTGATTGCAGCATTTGTTGTGTTTGCTTACTTACTATTTCGATTCTTTCACTTCTTAAGTGAATAAGATGCAGACAATTGCATTATTAGTCGCCCTTAACTTTATAGGACGTATTTTTCGTTAATGCATATATTTTTATTAATTTTATACGCACATAAAAGTGTTTCTGGCTCACAGCCGTCATTAGCATGACTAACTTAGACAAGGATCGAACCTTCGATATTGATGTCTATAGGCCAACGTTTTACCATTGGACTACGACGCCCTAGAAATATGAACGATTTTTATCACCTAAATATTTAATGTATTGTTATGTAATTGTTTTTATTGGTGATTGCAGCGTTCGTTGTTTAGTAGTAACTATTTCGATTGCCTCACATTGATTACATCTCTATTCAAAGAGAGAAAGAGCAGCCATTTTGTTTTATAAAGTAAAGCCATGAAAAATACGCAAACACTGCCCAAATAAAAATCACTGGCAGAAGAGATCACAGTTAACTTGGTTGAAACTTTTAAAAAATTATAAAAAATTCCGGTGCTGATATCGAATACGTACCAGTTTTAGGGAACTTCGTGTCGGTAGCGTTCGGGCATGATACGCAAACACCCGAAAGCTGACAGACTAAAAATAATAAAAGAAAAGTAAAGTTACATACTTTACCAGTTTATTATAATCAATTTTTTCAACAAAAGTTATGAAATTTTCCTATAATACTGCTTTATCCCCACTATTGAGCATAGTTTTATCATGTTAAGATCCAATGTAAAATAGTTTTAAGAGAGAGAACGAGATTATATGTAAACTTTCTATCTGTGACGGAAAGAATATGTTTCGCTAGTGTTCGCACTAATAATCATATTTAATCAGTATTAAAAAAAAGAAAAATGCGAAATAAAATCTTATAATTAATCAGTATTAAAAAAACTTATAATTAATCAGTATTAAACCTATAATTAGTAGTATTAAAAAAAAAATCAAATATAGGAAAGAGAATGTATCATCATGGAAATAGAATGACGAATTTCTTTCCGCATTAATTTTACACGGAGGATGAGGGGGTGATGGTAGGATGTCTATTTGCTTTCTCTTGTCTTCTAAATACTTGAAATGGTTTCGTGTTGCAGTTTTTTACTCGCTAACTTGGTGTGACGGGACGGATCTATATTTATTTATGTACAAAAAACTACACATTTGTTTTTATTATAGAGTGGATTATATTTCGAGGGCACAAAAATGCCAGTAACGTAGGAACACTGAGGTTGGGGTGACAGGGATTCAGGAAAAGTTGTTCGGCGGAAATGAAGTACTTGGGAAAAAGACGACATGGTCAAGTTAATTCAACTTCGGGGGTCGACCATCTCGTCGATCATCGGAATGTGAAACCCGTCCCCTCCTCGATCCGAAAGCCCTCCACAATGACAGAATGATTGATTGGATAAGGAAACTCTTGGAAAGATTAGCAGAAGAATGTAAGTGAACACTCACAATTAACGCTTGCCACAAAACGCTTGTAAAAGGAATGGCCCGGATATTCAAGAAAAACCATTTCATTTAACCGTACTCAAACAAGTTCGAAAATGAGTTATATATATATATATATATATATATATATATATATTCGCCTTTACTGCGCTCGAACCTCGGTCACTGGGGCTGTGACCGAATGCGGTAACCGTTACACTGAGAGAACTTTTTTTAAATTACGTGATAATCTATCGTTTATAAAGTTACTTTTTGTCGTTATTGTTTTAGCGATAATTAACTAATGGTATATTACGCCTACCTTGATCGTATGGAGTTTCCTCCCCTTATAATACGTACGAGTGTTCACCTGCATAGGCCTTATCAACTCATTAAAAGGGCGTATGTATATATATATATATATATATATATATATATATATATATATATATATATATATATATATATATATAGGTTTATTTATTTACACATATTTATTCATAGATAAAATAGTTATCCACGCGCAAGTGTTTCGCCGTTACTGCGGATCATTAAAGTGGACACTCCCTTAAAGTCGGGCAATAAGGTATATGCAGGGGAGAACACTCGTACGTATGCATAAGGGAGGTAATTCCATACGCTCAAGGTGGGCGAAATATACCATGAGTTAATTATCGCTGATATATATATATATATATATATATATATATATATATATATATATATATATATATATAAGAAATCTATAAGATGACATTATTTATTTATGTATTATACAATATGATTTATTGTATAAAAATAATAATAATAATAAATCTTGGCATATTTTCGATTTCTTAAACAAAGTACTATTTCATTTCAGAGAATGCCTTTTAATATGTGAAAACACATTTTATTATATATATATAATACAGATATAGATATAGATATGTAGATATAAATGAGTTATATGTATATATATATATATATATATATATATATATATATATATATATATAGAGAGAGAGAGAGAGAGAGAGAGAGAGAGAGAGAGAATAATCTAGATTAAAAAAAGACATCCCCAGGATAAATACGAAAAATTTCAACCGGTCGTATAAAGAGTGCTCAATATTCAGACATGTACATAATCTGTGACACTGGCATGTCGATGTTATCGATCAACATTTGTTAGAAACTGAGATCACATAAGACGGAGAGAAAAGTTTATCCTTTCTTCAGATCATATTTTAAAAGAATGAAATGGAAAAGAAGAAATAAAAGAAACGAAATTCAAAATTCAAGATTGGAAGGTCACCCGAAACAGTCGAAAACTAGAAATAAACATTTGTGAACTCATGTTAAAGATAAAAATCAAAAGTTCTTTTTTCCCGTTGCATATTCAGCAGCCGTCGATATGTATTGAGAGTTTGTTCGACGTCGATTTTATGCGAAATGTGGGGGGGGGGGGAATACGAACAACTGTCATCTATTTGACTTTATTCGAAGTGAAGGGTGGGAGTTGTTTAAGCATAATTAGGTTGATTTTTCAATTTCTATTTTTTAAATTTGTTTATTAATTGTTTAATTTCTATTTTTTTTATTAATTTGCGCTAAGAACAACTGGTCACTACCGGTAATAAAATAGCAATAATAACAATAGTAATAGGTAAATAAACCAAGATTCACTAAACTTAACTAAAAGTTAACTAAAGATAACTGAAATAATATAAAGATGATGATGATGATGATGATGATGATAATAATAATAATAATAATAATAATAATAATAATAATAATAATAATAATAATAATAATAATAATAATAATAATAATAATAATAATAATAATAATAATAATAATAATAATAATAATAATAATAATAATAATAATAATAATAATAATAATAATAATAATAATAATAATAATAATAATAATAATAATAATAATAATAATAATAATATAGTTATTGGAACAGAAAATAATAATAATAATAATAATAATAATAATAATAATAATAATAATAATAATAATAATAATAATAATAATAATAATACGAAGTATTAATTAGTCACGTGACGGAAAAAGTTTTACTATTATCTTATAAGTCTTGACGAGCATATGAAACCCGTATGCAAAGAGTGAACACCTTCTCTTACGGTATGATGATTTTTTGTTTTTATTTTAAATTAATAATTCTAACCTTACACTTGACTTTTAATGGACTGTGAGGGCAGGGAATATTTTAGTGTATTCTTGCATTGAAAAATATTTAAATTTAAAACAAAAGTATTAATTAGTCACGTGCTGGAAAACAAGTTTCACTATTATCTTATAAGTATCGACGGGCATATAAAGTTTCGACCGAGCCGGAGCAAGAAGCGGTTGATAACATGGGAAGGGAATCTATCGTCTTGTTTATATAATTTAAAAGTATCCTAGAAAACTTATACTAAGTAAAAAGGTAACAATATATATATATATATATATATATATATATATATATATATATATATATATATATATATATATATATATATATTAAAAGATAGATGAAAGAAAAGGGATAAACATGTACGAATGACAAATTTATTTCAACTTCGATTGTTCAATGTAAGGTGTACTCGGTAAAAACATGTTTATCATTGTTTTCTTAAGCCAAGGCTTTTCAAAGATTAAAATCTTATCATCAGAGGAATTACATAGATAGATAAGTTGGCAGTCGAAAAAGCCAAAATTCAAAATTTGAAAAAATATTAAGTAATGGAGAGAATGTGCGTGTAAAAAGATATGGGGTCTGAGACAATCAGAGATTAAATAATTTAGAGAGGATAGAAGAAAACTCAAGAATACCACGCTTGAGAACGACAAGAGGAATTGAATCAGGACCGTAAGCCTTAGACTGGTCAAGATCAGAAAGAACCCCAGCAACAATCATTGAAGTGATAATATACAGAATCAAGAGAGTGATAAGTTTTCAAAGGAAAATCAAGAAAAGCAGCACCCGAATCATCAAGAGAAGTAGTACTGCTACTATTTCTACTACTACTACTACTACTAGTAGTAGTAGTAGTAGTAGTAGTAGTAGTAGTAGTAGTAGTAAGCGTTGTACGAGAATTTGTCCAGCGAACACTTGCTGCTGATTTTACGTTTACACCCGACAGGGTTACGATAAGACGCTGTCTTATATTTTGCCCCAGTAGATTTATGTTTTCGACTTCGTGCTGGTCGGTTGTATGCAACCAACTTTCGAGTTTTTATGTTCTTTTCGGAAGCTGAAATGAATAAAGAAATTATATTTTAAATGGTTTTCCCTCTCCTTTTATATAAGCTTTCAAATTTCAGCAAGATGAGGCTCCCTCAGGCCAGATAATTAATACTCTGGAGAGAATTAATGATGCAGCCTTAATCTACGGACGGGATTAACCAATTTTGTTGATGGAAATGTAATTATTGTTTCTCAGGGAGCTGGTGTACCGTGCCAGGACGTTAACAGCCTTACCAAAGGCGTCCCCACGGTGCTGACCACAAAGTTCCCCGGAAAGCGATAGTGGTACAATGTCAGACAGATAAGTTTTGATATGTTACATTCTATCTTACCATGTAATTCCAGAGGTGAGAGATTTAATCATTCCTTTACCTCAGAGAAGTCATATGATATCCTCCGTGCGAAGTCTCGATGCACAGGCATTTTTATACAACTGTTGAACCGGGAAACGCCTACAAAAGTTGGCAGAAGGCGTGATTGACAAAAGTATTGTCAAACAGATTTTCCTTCAGCGAATACTAAAGAAATATAAGGTAAAAACGAAGCCACACCAGTCGATCAGTTAACGTCGATAGCAGACAACATAGCTAACATATGTCCACACACTCGTCAGCTGTGGTCAATGTGATGAAATGGCAGCAGACGATTGAATCCCGCATGAATATGATGACGGGAGAATCGGAAAAACCTAACACTAATAGAAAACAACGCTAAAGATATCGCGATTTCCGTAGCTACCCGAGAAAACAAAATAATGCGTTGGAAACACAAGAGATTTCATGAAAAAGCAATTTTTGCATTACATATTGTAACCATAAGGGGCTGAGAAAAGCCTAAACCGACAGAAAAAAAGCGGTACCAACTGTCGGTACACCCGCTCTGACCGCATATCTTATGTGGTAGACAAAAAGTCGAGAACGTCTGTCTTATCATATTGGCAAAGGTGCATAGATCTCAACTGTGGCTTGCATAAAATGTATACTCACATGTTTATATTGGGAACTATTTTTTGCAAGCTTTTAGCCTGGTGATAGATATAAATAGCCGGTGTTTTAGCGATCAAGAAACACACCTGGGTGTTGTTAAGACTGGGACGTCATTATCCCAATCAGTGAAACATGCTAACCAGCATTATGTCTTCCTCGGACTTTTAAAGGAATATCCTTTAATCTCTGCCCCTTCTTTCTATCCAGCAGAGTTGCCACATTCTATTACCCAGCCTATAGAAGAATAGGACCACCTGCCCATAGTAAAATTAGGTGTTTAGCCCTCACTACACCAAAGCTGCTAAAGTAGAATTACAACAGATGATGAAGGTTGTCCTCACGTCCCCGATTTTTACAAATGAAGTCACAGTTTATCAAGGCCCAAAGGCCACTCGGGTGTAAGGGTTATTGAGTTTGACAGGTAGACGACAAAACAATGGTTGTAACTGTTCAGACATAGACTATTTAAGAGAATAGCTCAACAAGAATTTGTTTGACTTAAAAGCAGTAATATATAGTCAGTCAGGAAGCAGCCCCGTGGTACTGTGTTCCACAAACGGGCATTATTAGGAAATAAACTCTTCTCATGGAAGTTTTGTTTAGTTCTTTGTACACAGATGAAGAAATTGAATTTATTGACAGTGGTTGTAGCTGCACAATTTTTTATTGTGAATGTTTTACAGGGGAAAACCATAGATGATCGAGTAGAAAAAGACTAGCAACGTCTCTTCTGTGAGAAAAGGGAAGTAGGGCTGAGAAGAGGTCATCGCCTACTAGATTTCTCAGGCGGTTTTATACTTTGTCAAAGCAGGAAAGGGTGCTCTAAGCGGCACCTCCCCAGATGTTATAACAGTACTCCATCTTAGGACGTATTTGACTCTTATATAGCAGTGGATTGTGTCAGGAGGGGGATACGTTTTGGAACGGTAGAATGTTCCAACCATTTTTCCAGCTACCTTGACAAAGGATTTGATGTAAGTCTTCCATTTCAGGTCAGTCCCAAAAGGTCAATCCCAGAACCTTATCAAAGCAAGTGGATTCCTCAAGCAATTCATTTCAATTGGAGGTGAAAGATCTTCATCTTTTCATCTAGCCAGTAAAAGCCCTAACACATTGCGTGCATATGGAGACAATAGAGCACTCAACTCAGTTATCAAACTTGATAGGTACCCAGTACCACTTAAACGAGACATAATCGCTCAAAATAATAATTATTTCACTAAATTTGACCTTATTCGGGCACATCACCAAATACCTGTGTAATCTGAATACATATTCTCAAACGTGTATCACTACACCTTTAGGAATGTTGAGTTTTTACGAGTTCTTTTTGGGTAGCGAGATGCAGCCCAAACATTCCAGAGATTTATAGAGCAAGCCTTGCATGATTTACCATTCGTCTGTGCATAAATGGATGGTGTACTCATTGCTAGCCAGGATAGACAGGATCACATCGATCACGTACGATAAGTATTTGAACGCCTGAAGCAATATTGTGTAGTTTTAAACTCATTAAAGTGAGTTTACGGTCAGTCCGAGGTTATACCTTTGGAGCACCACATCTCAGTGGAATGAATTGCCCTATCGTGAAAGACAGTGAAATCCATTCGCGATTTCTCTATCCCCACTACGATGAGACACTCATGCAAATTATTGGGTCTAGTAAACTTTTATTTTAGATTTTTCCCCCACCGTTCCAAAATTCGTTTACTATTGACAGACATGTTGACAAATGTGAGAAACTGTAACAGCGTTTAACAAGGAGACCGTCAAGTTGTCACACATCCAACCAAACCTGGAAATGTGCCTGGCAGTAGATACTGCAACAAAAATCTGATATGGACTAAAAAATCATTTCCTTCTCTAGAAAATGTATGGAGACGGAAACCCGTTACACTACGTTTTCTAGAGATTTGTTAGCGCCACTTTCGTCAACTCCTGGAAGATCAACAGTTCCACTTTAGTTGGCGCCTTGCAGCCTTCTTTTGACAAATGCTCTATCTGGGAGGTTCGCCAAATCAACTACATTATAAAGTTCAAATCTTACATACAAGATATCAAGAGAGCAGCTGTGAAGACACCTTGTCATGTGGAATTTTTTTTTTCTGTCGGCACCTTCCATAGACGTGAACACCTAGTCTGATGCTCCGGTTAGGTTCGTTTTACGGCATATCAACAATCTATGTGCTATTTAATGCCGAATAATTTGTCAAATATAATTCTATAGGTAAAATAATTATTTATATTCATAGAATACATTGCTTTCAGATTACTTTGCTCCCAGAAGGTGATTTTACAGAGAAGGTAAGGGCATTAGACCCAGAAAATATTACTCTTTAGAAAACATTATTCCTTGGCATTGGTAATCTTCTTTGTCCTCAAAGAAATGAAAATGAGAAATAAGGTTTTGATTTTTTGTAAGAATCAGATTGAATGATACTGTTAGGGATGGACTTGTACATATCAGGTCATTACTTAAAGAGCCGATTAATCGGATCGGGCCTCTCCGATCTCCCTCGCCGAACTAAGGGCCGAAGCAAAAGAATGGATCAGCCACCAGGATCCCGTCCAAAGGCATCACGGGTCGCCACCCACAGCCTACAGGTAGCTCCGTTTTCGGGGAAATATGCTTGTCTGCATGTGGGTGCATTCGACGAATTGGTGGTCCCGCCAACAGGGCAGGCCTAGTCCGAGGAATAACAAAAAGATAAATACTAGCTAAAACTTCTCCAGAATAATACAAGTTCTTTGAATCTGGTAACGATCACAAACCCTACCAGCAAACATATGTATACGTGACAGCAGCACAAACAAGCTCCCCCCCATATGTTACAGCATTTCTACGCAATGTATGGCCTATGACATCCTGGGGAAAATACATGTGTACGCTTACTAAATGACTAATACATCTGGACGAGGACCAAAGCAGATGTGAGAAAATGTATTTGAAGGGTTAGGAAGCTCAGATTTGTCGCCATACTCCTTAAATACATTCCCTAATGCTTGATCACGGATTTAAACACATTCACATCGACATTACTGGACCATTTCCCACATGTATAAACAGATTCACACGGTGTTTGAAGCATTACCAATGACAGACATGATGGCATACATAACAGATAGAACAGTCCTCTGTGTCAAGATTCAGTGTTCCAGAAAATGTAACAATTTTACACTTGACACTTAACTTAACTGTAAAGACTTTTGGGCACCAGAGAAATCCATAACGATTACCATCCACAAGCAAACGGAATCGTTGAGAGATTCTGTCAGGGATGGTCGAGTTTTTCAGCTATTATTTCTGTCAAAAAAACAACGTTAATTTCAATGTATTTCTTTCCGCTCGGCATTTTCTTTCTAAAAGATATTGAACACTGACGCCCGAGCAATGCAGAGTACCTTTTTTGGTATACAATAAAATAACAAAATAAAAAGTCAGTGTTCAATATCCTAGATAGAGCAGGTGTGTGCAATAATACAGTAGTAAATTTTCAATGTGGTATATGCTTTAATGCACTAAAATAAATATATTATTATATTATGAAGGGGAGGAGATAAGAAACTCGACGTTGTCCGGGAATAATTAAAACAAATATAAAGTTCATTATATTTTAGACGGAAGTGAGTGGGGAAGTAACTCGGTGTTACCCTGAAACAGTAATAACTTTACACTGAAAGCTCAGGTGAATAACTTATATTATTATTGTCAATACATTAAAATAAGAAAGGGGAATGGGATGGTCGGAGTTGAAAGAGGGGTTGGTGAGAGGAATGTGGAAACACAAGGAAGGGAGAAGAAAAAACGATAGAGAGACGGATTTATACTCAATGTGTATGTGTATGTGTATGTGTATGTGTAAGCGTGTGTGTGTGTGATGTTTATGTGTTCCCTATAGAAAGAAAAGCGACAAATATATTATCATGTAAAATTGTTCGAGTAAGACAATGGAAGTATTCCCAAATCTTTAAGTATATCCTAAGGGGACTATGAGAGCATAACTCCCTTAAAACTTCGAATATTTTCTTATTTTTATGAAATTTAAATCCTATGTATAAAATCTTCTCGGGGAGACAATGGAAGTTGTCCCAAATCACTAAGTGCCCTCCTAGTCTAAAGGAGCTATGGTGGCTGAACCTCCTTTGAGGTGACGGACTATCGCTAGATTGATTAAGGGTTTAAAGATTTTAGCGAAGAGTGGGAGTATACTGATGGAGCGATAATTCTGAGGATCAGTTCTGTTTCTAGAATTCTTGAAGACTGGTACTACAGAAGCAATTTTTCAGCTATCAGGGAAGCAAGATTCAGCAATACGTTTGTTGTAGAGTTTGGAGAGGAACAGCAGAGCATTTCATTATTACTATTACTTTGTGCTTTGTGCTTTGGAGGTGTCAAGGTTTTTTATGATGTCCCGGAATGAGATAGTGTGATGGCCAGGTTATCAAGTGTGGCTTCAGTCCGCACTGGGAAATTTGGGAGAAGGTGGTTTGCAGAGTCCAAAGTGGAGTTTAAAGCGAAAGATAGGGAATATAGTTCAGCTTTGTTAGTTGCTGTGCAAACAACATCATTGTGGATGAATAGCAGGGTAATTGTTGATTGCCCATTGTTCACCACACTATTTAAGATTTTCCGAAAAACACGAGTTTCTGTGACTGGGTGTGTTTTTTTGGTTATCTCTGTATATCTTCTCTTTGATTCACCTATCACACTCTTGTATTTTTCTGTTTATTCGTAGGGTACTTATGGCGGCAGAATTGTCGGAATGCTTGCTGCCCTTGAGCAATAGCAACTGCATATTTCGGGGTGAACCATTGTGGAGAGTGGGGATTGCTCATAGGGACATCTGCTCCAATGCTTTGATCCATCTGATAAGCAGAGAGAGAAAAAGTTTCACTCCATGGGGTGTCTCTGATGAGACGTCTGGTGGAATCAAAATCAGCCTGCTTGTAGTATCTCGTTGTTTTGAGCAACGGCTCATCAGCTTTAGGACGAGAACTAGACACACCCAGGTTGCCAGTCCGTGTCGTTAACCACTTAGCCACCATAATCTCCCAGTGTTTTCGGTAACAACGTTAATTAAGGACATTACAACCGGATAGTCTTGCTAGTGATTTATTTAATGCCATCATGTCTTATGATGAGAAGAGAGTCCTCCTCATACAGCACCTGGTATTCCAAAATAGTCACCCATTTAGTACTGACTACGCTAATCGTATCTTAACCTACTACACATATTTAAGCGATCAGTTTTATTTCTTCACATATTCCGCATCTTATTCGATAATCTTTGTAATTTTTAGCCAACCTACATGAATTAAAAATAGGATTCAGTTCGAAATCACCGCACGTGTCACGAAGTATGTAAGAAGACACCAGAAAAAGGCCAAATAGTAAAACAGCCGAAAAAAGTTGGACATAACAGCAACCAGGATGAGGAAAATCGTCCCAAATAGGAAAGGGTGATCTTAAAATACGTCCATCCAATTTAATATTTCATTTTTACAGACCGAAAAAAGGTTGTCTCAAATTTGATCATAACAGACTAACGAAAATGCCGTCTAAAAGTTAAGACTAACAATCCGACGAAAATGTTGTTTCAAACTTAAGCGTTACAGAACAACAAAATTGCGGCCTAAAATTTAAGCATGACAAACCGACGAAAATTCTGTTTAAAACTTGAGCGTGGCATACCAACCATAATGCTATTTCAAACTTAAGCGTGACAGACCGACAAAAATTCTGTTTCAAATTTAGACGTGACACACGGACAAAAATTCTGTTTCAGACTTAAGCGTGACAGATCAATCGACAGAGAGAGACAGAAAGAGACAGAAAGAGACAGAGAGAGAGAGAGAGAGAGATAGAGAGAGAGAGATTTTAGTTCATTGCAAGTACGAAGCTACTCAACTGAAAAGAGTTGAGCCATTTTGTTTTTGGTGACTTTACATACACCATTCCCTCCCCCCCTACCGCCCTCTTCTCGAGCACTTCCGGGTTGATTAATTGTGAGTGGAAGCAAGACAATCTCCACGTAATTGGTTTATCAGGAAAGAATAACAGTCAGGGATTCCACGGATCGGATTGGCTGAAAGCGCAATTGGCCTTAGAGAAACCCTAATACCTCCGACCCGAAACTAATACAACCACCACCACCCCGAAAAATAAAGACGGATTCAGATTTGGCAATGTAAATAAAAATACATTTATTGAATGCTACGCCCCCTACCGTCAACCTCTTCAAAAAGGTTTACGAAAGAAAAAAGAAATGGAGAAATGTCTTTTAACTACTTTAACGCTATTCGATTCAAAGAATTTAATTAAATAAGAAGAACGATCCCATTCTTAAGATTATTCCATTCAATCTGCGCGTTTAGCGATGAACAGGCTGTTTCGAACTTACATGTGACTAACGTTCTTTTATCTACTAACTAGTCACCGCTTATAATGGCCAGTGGGCCACTCGAGGATAAGTGCTCATGAGTTTATCCGAACGAAAGTGAAACAACAATGTGCGGATTGATAACAAGGGTTGTGACTGGCCAAAAATGAGATCATTTAAGAGTACGGCTAAACAAGAATTTCTTAACATTGGACTTGAAAACGACAGCTGTGAAAGCAACCTCGTGTGATTGTGTTTCACAGACGGGTACTTGTTGGAAAGAAAGTTTTTTCATCGCAGTTCCGTTTAGTTTTAGTTACACGGAGGGAGAAAACAAAACTATTTACAGTGGTTGTAGGTAGACGAGCTTTTGTTGTAAATGTTTTAGAACCTACCATGGAAATAACGATAGAATAGAGAAAGGTCAACAACGTCTCTTCTGTGAGAAAGATGCAGTAGAGAATAGAAGAAATGAACACCGCCCCCAGTAGATTTCGAAGTCGGTTTTACTTGTTTGTCAAGGCAGGAAAGGATGCTCTGAGCCGCACTTCGCCAGATCTAGCAGCAGTAGTCCATCTTTGGAGGTATTTGACTCTTATACAGGTAGAGGATTGAGATACTTTCTGGAGCGGTAGAATTATCCAAACATTGTTCCAGCGACCTCTTTTAAGGATTTTATAGATATACGTGGTCGTATCTTCAAAAATGAAAAAAGGTTAACGGTAAACACGTCGTCTCCTACCCACGTAATATTATCGGAAAGACGATATGCAGTAGTTAAAAATTGTATTTTTTACAGATAATGCCAAGCGTTAAAATCAAGTTAGTATTGAGAGCATATCTTTAGTCCTTCATTATACCTAGAAGGCGGTGGCTAGACTTATTGTATATATATATATATATATATATATATATATATATATATATATATATATATATATATATATATATGATTTCTTTCATCGTATCTGCAGGGGCACAGAAATACCCGACTAGTACACGGGTGCAGACTATCTCCTTTCGGTGTATTAGACCCGTAGACCTTGTCAGGTCATCCAACTAAGATTAGGAAAACTGATAATAAAACCTTGCTACTAACCACTTACGTCTTAGCGGCAAACCGTTAGGGAGGGAGGCCTCATTAGTCGACAACCTAGAGCTAGAATCTCGAATAAAATATCCGGTTTGCAAACCTAAAATGACTTAAGGAGTAGATGGGCTCTGCCTATCGCCCGGCCTTCGTACTCCTTTTCTGCCTATTATCCAGGCGCAGAGGTACCCGCGCTGGAAGGCCTCAAAGGCACCCAGTGCCGAGCCTTGTTTCTTGACTGGGACATTGAATACCGTCTCTCTTTCTCTCTATCTGGGCAACTTGGGGAAAGTCTTTTCATCACTAAGTCTTGCATGACCAGTCTGGGGCGCTCTTGTTCCGACAGATTGAGGATACAGGTTATACAGCTTGTCTGGCTGCTGTTTCTGACTGACAGGATACGAGCTCAAACTCTTAGGTAGCGCTATGAACGGCTGCTCCATCATCAGTTGTATAATACCGTGGATAGCTGTACGTACCATGCCGCGCATGGAAAGGGACCTTACAGTTATCTCTGGTGGGCTTTCCCGAGGCCACAACCCGCATGGACCAGATCGCGACTAATCGACTGATTGTGTGAGCTTATTGACACCTAACATGAACCCATTTTGTCCACCCCACTCTATCAAAAACAAACATTAAAAATAAAAAGTAAACCTTAACCAGACACCCAACACAAAACATCTTCGCCTCTGCCTGTGAGGCTCGCATTCACTAATATCTGGGGACTTAGAACCAACATTAAACACGCAGAAAATGTTCTCCTGACAAACACCCCGGATATCCTAGCACTAAGTGAAACGACCTTTCAATCCTCAATCTCCTCTCACCACTTTGACATGACTGACTATCTCCCTCTCTACCGTAAAAACTCTGACAAACATATACATGGGCTAGGAGTTTATGTTCGGAACACCCTCCCCTTGACTAGTGAACATATATTAGAATCAGATGACCATGTGCTTTAGATTGACTTTACATCACAGCGTTAGTTACTTATATTTCTTATACCGTTCACCTTCGACCCAGGACTGTAGCCTGCTAAACCCTGTCTCCGAAAGCATAAATAGAGCACTCTCTCTCGACTCGAATACCCAATTACATGTATTTGGGGATTTTAATGTACACCATCGTGACTGGATGGGATTCTTCAGCCTTACTGATGCAGCCGGCAACTACGTATAATTTCTCCTTAGCTCACTCACTCTCACAGACATTCGCTTACCAGACCTGCTTCCCTGATCGAGTAGACCAGCAAGTCTCACTTCTCGATCTGTTTTTGACCTCACTGCCCGAGGATTATGTGACTGAAGTCCATAGCTGATCACGTCGTGGTTATGATTACTATCACCCCAAAAACCCGTTCAAAAGCTGATGAACTATTGATGAACGAGATACTATAAGCAGGCTGATTTTGAATCCATCAGAGATCACATCAGCGATGCCCCATTGACTGAAGCCTTCTCACTTCCTGCTGATCAGTGTGCAATTGAGTTAACCGAATGGGTCAAAGCAGGTATTGATGCTTATATCCCCATGCGAAAATTCTTCAGAAAATCCCACTCTCCTCAATGGTTTACCTCAAAATGTGCAGCTTCCATTGCTGAGAGGCAGCAAGCATTCCGAAAGTTCGTCCGCCATAAGTCAACTGCGAATGTACAGACATTTATAGAATCAAGAAATAAGTATAAGTCAGTGATAGGTAAATCTAAGAGAAGGTATACAGAGATAACCCAAAAAACGCATTCAGTCACAGAAACTAGGCACTCGCGATTTCTGGAAAATCTATAATAGTGTGGTGAACAATAGACTATACACGATTCCCCCGCTATAAAACCACAATGATGTCGTCTGCATGGTAGCTGATAAGGCTGAACTACTTGACCAGCGTTTCGCCTCAAACTCCACTTTGGACTCAGCAACCCACCATCTCCCTAAATTACCACTGCGGACACTTGAAAACTTAGTCATTACCCTATCTCAGGTCACGGTCATTATAACAAACCTCGACACCTCCAAAGCCTATACCGGTAATAGTAATAATGAAATACTCTGCAGAACTGGCCCCTGTCCTCTCCCAACTCTACAACAAATGCCTTGCTGAATCTTATTTCCCTGATAGCTGGAAAATTGCCTCTGTGGTACCAGTCTTTAAGGATTCTGGAGATAGAACTGATCTTCAAAATAATCGCCCAATCAGTATACTCCCGATCTTTGCTAAAATCTTTGAATCCTTAATCAATCTAGCAATAGTCCGACACCTACTTAATGCTAAACTTCTTTATGACCGCCAGTATTGATTTAGACAAGCCCGATCTACTGTGGATACCTTAACGGTCATCTCTAAACGCATATATCATACATTGGGCAAGGCAGGTGAAGCTAGGGCAGCAGCGCTTGATATATCCAAGGCCTTTGACAAGGTATGGCATAAGGGGATATTCCTAAAAATCACTCATATGGTATTACTGGACAAATATGTAATATAATTAAATATTTTCTAGCCAAAAGAAAGATCCAGGTTGTCCTCGATGGCCGTTCATCTAAGCAACATGACATAAATGCTGTTGTACCCCAGGGATCTATACTCGGACCTTTATTCTTCCTGATTTTCATAAACGACCTCCCTGATGACATCGACTCTGAGATAGGTATATTTTCTGACGACACCACGCTGTACTCTCGTCATGTGGGCAAAACGGACGCGTACATATCCGAAGAAATGGCTGAATCCTTATAAAGTGACCTCCAGGCTGTAGTGGATTGGGGTCATAAATGGTTGGTAACTTTTAATGCCACAAAGACAAAGCTCCTTTCCTTTAATAACTACAAGAAACCTCTTCAACCACCGATTGGCATGGCAAATAACACCCTACCTGAGAGCTCAACATTCAAACTACTCGGCCTAATATTCACATGTAACATGAATTAGAACAAATACATTGAAGAAATTGTCATGGCTGCTGCAAAGAAGGTGGGCTCCCTCTACCGTGCTAGTAAACTTCTCACACCTGATATTATCCTGTATCTCTACAAAGCCACCATCCGCCCATGTATGGAGTATTGTTGTCATATCTGGGCTGGTTCATGATCCACTAGTCTCTCCCTCTTAGACAAGGCCCTGAAAAGAGTCGCCGTCTTTATAGGTCCCTCACTATCCACCAAGCTCCAGCCCATGCCCCATCGTCGCAATGTTGCATCATTGTGCCTGTTTTACAAATACTTCAATGGATTGTGCTCCGATGAACTAGTTGCTCTAGCGCCCCCTCGACGCAAATACACTAGAACAGTCGACAATGAGCTAGGTCCCATCCATTCCCCAGATGCCGGAAAATCTTCTACTCCAGCAGCTTCTTGATTCGTGCTGCCGGCCTCTGGAACTCCCTCCCTGCTCCCTGTTTCCCCGACTGTACTGACATGCAGATGTTTAAAACTAATGTAAACAGACATTTCGCTACACAGCTTAGGATGACACCCAAAACATACTCCCTAATTCTCAGTAACCCCTTAAGTCTACAGTGGCGACCTGCCGTGTTTGGGGTGAAATATCTTCTTTTTTTTAACTATTACGTATTAAATAGGGACAAAAACTTTTTAAATTAGCCTACACTCAGTTTTTTCTGGCAAAATGCTAATGAATGTTCTCTAAGTTAAACATTTTAAGACAAATAAAAACAAGTTTTAGCGGAATTTTTAGTCGATATTATTTCATGAAAGTCGACGAATAAACATAAATGTTTAATTAAATATACATTGAAAAAACATTAGAAAAAACATTGAAAAAATAAATAAGAATTTTGTATCAAAGTAAATAAAACGTTTTATGTTATGCAGACTTATTACTATGTAAAAATATTTCAAATTTGCGCAACCCTTGCTTTACAATTACATGCATAGTCATCCTTACAGGGGGTATCCATTGTCTCTCGAGCCTGAAGGGAGGACATGATAAGAATTTCATGACAGTCGACGGGTAAGCATAAAAGTTCAATTTTATATACATTACAAAATAAAGAAGAATTTTGTATCAGGGCATAAATATGTTTTATGTGATGTATTTATGTTATTTACTGTGTAAAAAAAAGAATTCAAATTTTAAAGAAAAAGCAAGTATTTGTTTGTTTTTTATTTAAGCTATCAAAACAGGTTGGATTTCTTTTAATAACTTTGCTTACAAATCACGATCAGACTTCCCCCTTGAAAACGATATGAACAGAATCATAAATTTATTACATACACAACAATTACATGATCAATAATGAAATAATTTCAGACAGAAATGATCACGTATTGGCGTGTAACAAGCTTTCTCTTCGAAGCGTCTTGTTTATCTGCTTAGCATATACTGACCACTTTGACATAAGTAAAAGTAAAAACAAAACATACAAAGAGAAGATTGCTCCATGGGAGCTGACGGCCATTCCTACGTCTGACAATTCCAATTAAAACTTAAATGATATTTCAAATTTAAGCTTGATAAATATACGAAAATGATATTTCAAATTCAGATATAACAGACTGACAAAAATGCTATTTTATACTTAAATCTCTCTCTCTCTCTCTCTCTCTCTCTCTCTCTCTCTCTCTCTCTCTCTCTCTCTCTCTCTCTCTCTCTTTAATGTTTATGTACATTTTATTTATAACGCTCTATTTCGTATTAAGCACCTTTGAAATAATATTAGTTAAAATTCATTTCATCAACATATGTGAACTTGCTTAATTAATATATATATGTTATATCGTAGGCAGAACAATAAGTAAATAAGAAACCCAAAACAGGAATTGAAAGGGATAGAGATTGTATTAAGAATACTTAGTTACAATAAGTTGGTCGCCATTACCGGCTATAGGCAGACGGCTAAGCGGTTCGCAAAGCGGTTCTCTTTATTTATCTTGACAATATTTACAGTGTAAAATTGTAAGATGTGGCACAAGACCAAAATCGGTATGGGGGAAATGGGGATCGGGGGTCGTCCACGGGTCTATGCCCTAAAACTAGTTCCAATCACCACAATACCACATTTAGTCTATAAACTAAGCTACTTTAAATAATCCCCAAGGGTTTGATGATTTTTATTTATAAAATATATACAATGTTTCTTATGATGACGGGAGTGGAAGAACAAAATAGCCTTAAAAATCCCAAAAGAATAAAAAATAAATAAATGGGATAGAAAAATAAAGAACCAAATAAAATGTTAGTTATAGTACGTTAGTAGGACCCACCCAACCTATCTAAGGTATGAACTGTTCGCTGTCTTTTAGAACGACCGAAAGCAAGAGAATCAGTCCCTAAGTGGGAGTGGGCGTTGCGTAAGGGGCAAAAGAAATACAGGGTAGGGTTTTTAGGGATGTGCGATGTCCTACAAGATAAATACAATTAGGGCGGGTCAGGGATAAAGTAAATCGGGGGAACGGGCATCCTGGAGGAGTGGTGACACCTAAAATAAAGACAGGTTGGCAAGGCTCATTTGTAATACTAGCTTGGATGTTCAAGAAAGTGACTTAAGGTTGACGTGTGCTATGCTTATGCAAGGAACACGAACCCAAATATATTTCGTATGAACACGCATAAACTAGCGGTGTGTATCCATCTACGTTTAAACAATGAGGTAGGCAACCTCCTTCTATCACATTTAATTTTGATTTTAAGCTGATGCTTATAATACCAAATTAAATCGTAATGAGAAGGCGGTGCCCCTCCCACCCTCTATTTCTAAGCGTGAAGTATACACTACGAGTCTAGCTACGGCTAAAATCGCATGAAACACCATCCGTTTCTCCCTGGGCCACAAGGGATCCATGTTGAAGACTACGAACGCTAAATGCAGGCACGTCACACGCTCGAGAACGATGCGAGCCGTCACCTCGTTGACATACGTCCAGTATTCACGAAGCTTGAAGCATATGACAAAAGGCGTGCTCAGCCGTTTCAATTTCATCTTCCTTGCAACGTGGACAAACAGGGTTCATGACCATACCAATACTGAAGCGTATGCCATGAAGGGGTTCCACATTTCTAACAAATCGCCAGGTTAGAGAAAACTCAGTATTGTTTAGATGACTCCGGCCTGGTGCTCAATTCTACCTCCTCCGACACTCCAAGCAGCTCCCCATGTGGATCTAAAGCGGTCCCCACCATTAATTCCCGATATAGTGTTTTCCTAGACCGGGCGAGGTCACTGGACCCCGGCAGCACTCTGAGCGCAGTTTGGCATTCGTTGAAGAACTGCGATTGACTCCTTGGCTTACGACGGTATTAAGCCAAGTGGTCAGGGATGAGGCTGGGAAAAGCCTTCTCAACCACAAGGGTGTTAACATCTCAGCATATAAATGGCTCGCCAAGTCGAGCATTCCCAAGCCCCCAACATCAGGACGTTGAGTACAGACATGTCTACAAACTAGCTTCTGCTATTTCTCCCACAAAAGCGAGTAAAGCATACGCGTTAAAGTCGCCAAGCGGTTCGCAGGCAGAGGTAGTACAGCCAATCGGTAAAAGATAAGATGAAAGACGTACATGGTGCACGCCTCAGCTCGACTTTTAAGGGAAAGGCCACATCGAAGCCAAATCCTTACAGACGCTTCGACCTTAGACTGTACTTCCGACCAATTCTTTTCAAGCTGGAGACCCGGTCTGAACCATACGCCGATGATCCGAACCAGGTCATCTTACCTATTGAAAAGGCTCGGCAGCAAAGACACGCCACTCCAGGCGGCCAACTTTAGGCCATTTGATTTGCTAAGGTTGACCTGTAAAATCTTCATACCTTTTGAGTGCCTTAGTTACCGTGGAAATGTCTCGACGACTGGAGACGAACACGGTAACATCATCGGCATACGCGAAAACCCTGGCTCGCGTACCACCAGGTAAGGCCAATCAAGCCCCCCCCCCTTTCCTCAGCTTGCGAAGGAAGGACTCCGACGCAAGAACGTAGAGTAGAGGAGACAACGGACACCCCAGACGTACCGACAGCAAACGATTCCGATCGCATCTCGTATACCTGCACCACTGCCGTCAGGCGGTGATAAAGCATGAAGATCTATATGCGGATATTCGGTGTAAAACCGGCGGCCTCTAAAACAGATCCCAAGAACCGATAGTCGACACTATCAAAAGCTTTGGACTGATCTAAATTTATCAGCGTGGCTTCGGTGTCGTATTCCAACCCCTCTAAAGTCGTGCGTATCAGATGCAAGTTGTTCTGAATCGATCTCCCTTTCACAGCATAGTTCTGATCGGGTTCAATCAATTCACCAATAACAGCCTGCAACCGGTTGGCAAGAACTTTGGCCAAAATGCTTAAGTCTGTGTTTAACAAAGTTATGGGGGTATAATCATCTAAACCCCGACATACCCGCCCTTTTTCTTAAGCATTGTGATCACTCCCCTGGTAACTTGACCAGGGATAGAACCCTGTTCAAACCAGTTGTTGAACACATCCGTCAGAATAGGTACGATGATGTGCGACAACCTCAAGAACAATTCATAGGGCAAACCAAGTCCCGGAGATTTGTCGTAGCCGACCTGCTTCAACGCAGCTAGGATCTCATATTCCGTAATGCACCCATCACAACTAGCCGCTCGGGTCGCCATCAGACGGGGCTAACCAGCTTAATAGTTGCCAAACTCCTGTACGGGGAGTCTGGATATTTGGGTGAAGCAATCCACGGCATGCTCACAAAACCCCTCACAAATCTCCCGAGCCGACACAAGGGCTTGTCCTTCCGGGCTTTTAACTTCATGAATATATCCGTCTGAGTTGCGACGTAGTGGAGCTGTAGAGCTTTAGCGTCGACATTCACGGCTTCGTTGGACACTGTTTCTAACCTGACTACTTGACCTTCATATCCCCTTAGCTAATTATATGTCTAGGGAATACCCCTATCTACCGCCCGGGCCAGCTTCTTTTTTTTTAACGCTGATCTTCTTCAGCCTTATTTAAGGCGAGACATTGGCTATATTTCACAGAAAAGCGCCTAATGCCACATTTGGCGTCAACCCACCACTTATTCCCGGTTACCACCGTCACTAATCCCTTTTGAAAATTAAGCGTTAGCCTGTCCCGGAAGTCACATATCTCCAGTAAGGAGGTATTTAACTTCCAGTGCCCAGCTTACTTAGGGGTTCTATTTTTTACTTCCAAACTGGTCACAAGTAATTTGTGGTCAGAATGGCCTAACCAGTGGAACGTTGGACAAGATATATAGTCTACGTTGCCTCTCCTCACTAACAAACGATCCAAGTAAGTACTTATAGCGGAAGTCCCGTTAGATAGCCACGTCCATCACTCTCGCCCCGGGTGATCGACACGAAACCTGTCGACGAGATCACATTCAGTCATCAGATCAGACAGACTTGTCTCACACCCATCCGATTCTCTAGGCCCACCTACCCTATCTATTTTGGGATCAAGGATGGCATTCCAATCTTCCAGTAAAATTAACCGCTCTGAACCACCGAGGAACCCCTCCAACCCTCGGGAAAAGAGAGCCCTCTCCCGAGTGATATTGGGTGCATAAACCGCGACGATTCGAAATACGGCACTTTTCACGGCAACATCGACCACGACCAGTCTGCCATTAGGATCCGCGTGAACAACGTTTACCCTTGCGGACAGGGTGCGTCTTACTAACAAGGAAACTTCCCTAGCACGACGGTTACTGAATGCTGAAAAAACATCAAAATACTTTGCTTAAGCACCTCATGCCCCTCGTGTTCAAACTCCCCAGAATCAAGTTCGTGGCCATCTGCACTATTCAGTGTCAATCACCGGACTGAAATCTTCGGGGCGTAGGATTCCACAGGCTTGGCCGAGATTGCCTGTAAGAAAGTTGGACGTAAACTGCCCATCTCTAGCGATGCCTCCGACAACCTAACAAATCAAAATCGAGTTATTTCCCTTGAAGCAAAGTAAGAGTTACTGCCCTGAGATTGAAGGAGTCGTCTGCCGGAATAGTGAAAAGTAAACAGAACGGTCTCACAATCAAACAAGCATCTCGCGTTCAGCGGTTTGTCTACATTCTAATTTTATCAGTGTGTTTGTTAAATAAATCTGTTAAAGGCTCTACTTGTACTTACTTCATTTTTCTTAATAGTAATTGAACCGAAACGTATAAACATCAGTACGTAACAGAAAGTAATGTGAGGGCCTTATAAAATGAGGGGTGGACGTAAATGGAGACCCTCCCTGTGCAGAGAGACTTCAACTGGTCATGCTCCTTCTTCCCCTAATCTCAGGCCCGGTATTGCATTTTTTGCTGCTTCTTCCATATTCCATAGTCCCTTAGTGCGCCCACCTTTGTACTCCTAATGAAAGATGTTACCAAGGTGGCATTAGGGAAGTTTCTTACTTCGAGTTCCCGGATATGAGTCAGGTGCTGCAGTGGTCTGAGAACTCCGCGTTTCCTAGGATTTAAGTCTTTTGCGGCATGATGGGGATCTACATCACAAATTTTATCCTCCGGTAGGAAGGACTTTTTTCTTGTGTTGCTCTTACTCGATGGGGGGGGCGATGCAGACCTACTACATTTTTTTGCGTCTACTTTTTCTCAACGGACACAGAGCGGGAACGAGCTGGGGAATTAAAAAGGGAGGGGGATTTCTGCTCAGATGAAGGAGGAGGCGATTGAGGGTGTGGGGTCTGAGCAGAAGAGATAGTTATCTCTTTTAATATAGGAGGAGGGGAATGAGGCGCAGCCTCCTTAGCTTTCTTCGTCTTATGTTTTGATTTTGTATCTGCCGTCACTGCTGGACCGGAGGTTTCCTCCTCCATTGCATCGTCAATGATAGACTCCCCCTCTGATTTAGACACCGAACAGGTAGACACCTTTTTTGTGTGCTGATGTCTTTGTACGCTGCAGCACCTCGGTTGGAAGTTTGGTGTGGGGACAATCCTTTAGATAGCCGCACTCTTAATTCTTCAGGGGGTTGCACCTGTTTGGAGGGAGACTTTGCTGGTCTGGGAACTGCTTTATTGGTAGCGTACTTTTTGACGAACGTTGTTCTATCCCTCTTGTGCGGTTGTTACTCCTCCTGTTTGTTTTGTAGAAGTTGCTGGTACCACAGTTTTTCCGCCCGGGGCCGCAGCAGGGGTCTTTGCAGGAAATTTCTTTGAGCAGTCTCTGAACATGTGCCCCGGCTGCTCACAATGCCAACAATGTGGCCTCCTGCCTTCAACTTTTACACTCATAATCTATTTATTACATTTTAAGGGCGCGAGAATCTTTTTGAAATTAGCATGATCTATGCTCATTTCGATTCGGTAGTCCCCTACCATGATGTTACGGGGGGTCCGGACCGGAATTACTGCCTCATACTAACTCATTACAGATCCAAGTTGTTTAGAGCTAATGTAACAGGGGACGCCGAGAATGGAGACTGTCGTTTGTTGAGATATTAAGGCTTGAGGCAGAGACGTCTCCACCTCAAGATTATTTTGGATAGCTTCCTGGCCATTTGGTAGCAAAATCTCCCATCTGGCGTAGCTTCTTCTACATATATAAGAACCCAGGATTTTTAGCTTCCATAGCAAGTCTGCCATATTGTACTTAGAGGCCCCAGTCATCCCCTTTGTCTTGATGTCTGTTGTGACTAACAATTCTTTTGGCCAGCTCTTCAACAGCTCCTGGGGCGGTTTTGAAGACGTTGCCGTCGA